>OY728153.1:1820367092-1820830092 GCA_963277665.1 Viscum album | reverse complement strand
ATCTTGTTCAATACTCCATCAGTTGCACCATTAATGCAGTAAGTATCTTATCACTTTTATTGTTTAACTTTTACATGTTTTGTTTCCATAAGTTAATCATTTAAGCATTGCGTTATCATTTGCAGAAAACACATTAATGTGATAAAAGAAGAGCTGTATCGTGCGACTGAGTTGCAAATTCAATAGTCTCATTATGCGTCATTTCATGATTGGTACAAGGATTATATACGTATAAATTGATTTTCATTATGAGTGAATTATTATACTAATTTCTTTCATCATATATCATTATTGAATTCTATGAATTATGTAGGTTCATAAGTTGAGGGAGTTAGGGGACCCCATGCTAACTGAAAAATTTATCCAACTGGATGAGGGTCCATCTATAACGGCTCGTCATTATAAATCTATAGATGCTAATGGTTTTTGATTTCTCATTAAAGATGTTGATGACAAATGAGCAATACAAAACAGTGGCATCTGTTGTCCATTTTTCGATTCTGGTTATTACTATGGTCAATTGATATACATCATTGAAGTTGTATACACACACGGGTTGAAGTACATATTGTTAAGGTGTAATTGGGTTGATCCAGTGCGTGGATGTAAAGTCGATCAATATCAGTTTTCATTGGTGAATTTTAACTATATGTTATACAGAAATTAACGAGTTGATAATGAACCTTTCATTTTGACATCATAAGAGGAACACGTATTCTTCGTTACTTTTCCTTCGAATCCAAGTTGGCAAGTTGTTGTGAAAATGTCTCGGTGAGGAGTGTTTGTATTTGAACAAGATGAACCTGAGACTGTTCCTTTTGTTTCCCAACAACTTGATCAACATACCGTAGTTCAACGTGAAGAAGATATTTATTGGGTCAGAGTGGATGTTGAAGGAGAAACGGTCTATTTTCATGGTTAATGAAAGGTATAATTTTTTTCCCACTTTTCAGCCTAAGATATCATAAATTATGTAAACATTTTATAAATGTTTGTAAGTTTAATCCTCACTTTTTGAAGTTTATTCAGTTATAAATATTTAGGGTGATTTAACCCATGTTATGTTGATGTTATTATCGGTGTATCTTTCCATTGAGGTATTCTTCATTTGGTTCATGTGCTGCTTGAATTTTTATTAATTCAATTTGAAATTTGGCTATGCATTGATTGGTTTTGTACATAATTTGTATATCTATTTTGTGAATTTTCTGATTTTTTAAAATTCACTCCCAACTAATTATTCAATACCTTTTTGTTTGATTAACAACTGTAGAAGTTTGATTTTTTTTTTAAATAGTCCAATTTATCATTTGGACACTTTGGATAGTCCCCTTACTAATGTTTTCCATGACTGCATGCATGTCAGGGGAAGAGGCAGAAGATCCACATCATCCATCTGAGGCATCTAGATCTCAGGTTCGAGGTATGTTGGAATGTCATTGTCTTTATTTTTTATGTAATTAATAAACAGATATATATATAGTTATAACATTTTTCAATTTGTATATAAAATTATTTTCAACAGGATCAGACCCGACTGCTTCTTCCTCTCACAGGAGAGGCCCTGGTCGAGGCATATTAGCATGGAATTCTGACACGACTTTTGATGATTCATTTAATGAGGTATTTCATCCTATGGGATGGAATTCCCCTACATTTATTCGTTAGTTTGGTCATATCATACGTGATCCACATCGATTTCCATTGACCACGCGTGACTGGGCTTCTATCCCTCAGGACACATTAGATCGTCTTTAGAGGGAGGTTCAGGTAAGAAGACCATTTTAAGTTATTCCCTATGTATAATCAGCAACAACATATGTGATTTTTTTTTTTCTTTAATAGAAAAATTTGAAAGTACATACTGATGAGTTTCGACCAGTGTGTATGAGAAAATGTCGTAAGATGTGGAAAGACTATAAAGGAAAAGTCAAGAGGGACCACTGGGTACCAAATGTGGGTGCCCCAGACATTCTAGAAAAAGTCCTGAGAGGTGTCCTCCCGGCTCAGTGGCGTGATTTAGTTGCATATTGGTCTACTGAGGGTGTTGCGGTTTGTATATTTATTTTGGTATATATATTTTCAAGAATGTGTGATTTGTTTGATATTTGAATGAATTGAATGTAGGAGGTGTCTACACGCTATTCTGAGAATCGAGCATTGTAGGGACCACCTCACAGGCTCGGGACTCGTCACGTGTCTCAGATCCGACATGAGGTATTTATTATTCATTTTTAATTTTTTTAATTAATACGGTTTTGTTTTTATATTCTATTCATATATAGTTGCGGTAACAAGGTGCACCAACTGATAAAATGTCGGTGTGGATGAGGACTCGTGATCGTAATGATCCAGAGGCTGCAGCATTGATAGTAAGTTATTGTACTCATTACCAATACCTACATAAAAACTTTATATTAATATATGTATATATATTTAAATATTTCACAGGCTCAATTTGAAGTTGAATTAGAACATCTGCTAGAGGACAAGCAACAGCTTCCCATGCGAAGGGATGAGATCTTTCATTGCATCATTGGTCAAGATGGACATGGATATAGTTTGACCTATGGAACAGGGATTCCTCATTCTGTAGTGTGACATGCTGTGGTTTTCGGTCCTGCTGTTGCTCAGATGACACAGTAGCTGTCAGATTTCGAGGCACGGCTGTGGGCTTCCGAGGAGGCAAATGCGCAATTGGCTACTAAGCTTAGAGCACTGCGGGAATATGTGCGTTCAGGTGATGGTGTAGGGGATCACACGACGCAGGTTTATACTATATTTATTTAATTAATTTAAATTATTTTTTCAATAAAAATATTCATAATATTTATTTTTTGTAGGCCCCTGGCCCACCAGATGGAGGTTAGTGATGAACACGCGTGACGCATCATATTAACGAGGTGTGTTTCTGCTTTTAATGGTAGGGTTGTTATTTATATTTATGTTGGGTTTGAGCTATATCATAAATCAATCTAGTATTTCAAAAACGTTGACCTGGAGTTAGGGAAAACTAAAAAAAATGAGGCCAGAGATGATAAAGTTTTATAAACTAAGACCAAAACCCAATAAGAAACCCAACAATGTAAGGAGAATTCTAACTCTATCCATAATAGACTGAAATAGGAGGGATAAATTCAAGTATGAGACAAAGTGTTGTTTCATTCTTCAATATGGAACCTAATGTCTAGTAAGAATAAGTCCGGGTTTACTAGACCATTTATAGTGACTGAAACTTTTTTATCTAGTAAGTTGAAATCAAGGGAGAATATTGACAGCCCCCCCCCCCCCCCCGCACTCCGTACAGTCCTTCCCGCACCTCGGACAGCCCCCTCCCCACACACACACACCCCGGATAGCCCTCCCGCACTCCAGACAGCCCTCCCGTACCCTAGACAGCCCTCCCGTACCCCGGAAAGCCTTCCCCGCACTCCAGACAGCCCTCCCCGCACGCCGGACGGCCCTCCCGCACCCCGGACAGCCTTCCCCGCACTCTGGACAGCCCTCCCCACACACCGGACAGCCCTCCCGCACCCCGAACAGCCTTCCCCGCACTCTGGACAGCCCTCCCCACACACCGGACAGCCCTCCCACACCCCACATAGCCTTCCCCGCACTCCGAACAGCCCTCCCCGCACATCGGACAACCCTCCCTCACCCCGGACAACCTTCCCCGCACTTCGGACAGCCCTCCCCGCACCCCGGACAACCCTCCCGCACCCCGGACAGCCCTCCCGCACTCCGGACAGCCCTCCCGCACCCCGTAAAGCCTTCCCCGCACTCCGTACAGCCCCTAAACGCACACCGGAATATTATTGGTGACGTGTAGGAGGAGACGGCGCGCCCATCGGACGTGCGTTGCACACGGTACGTCCGAGTGCGTCGTTTTCAGCAGCTTCGCGCGCGCTAAAACGGCACGTGGGTGCGTCAAAACCACCCGAACGACCTCGGAATGCCATGAAACCGTATGAAAACATCCCTTGTGTGATTTTTTAAATTTTAGGGCAGAGGGAACGTCAATCGGAGTTGTCGTTTGACCGTGGTGACCGGAAACGCGTTTCCAATGTCATAAAACACCAAAAACGGCGTGAGACGGTCGAATTCGGAGAAAACGTGCTCCGAATGACCTTAAACCACACTAAAACATTATTAATATTATTCGTGACATGTAGGAGGAGACGGCACGCCCATTGGATGTGCGGTGCGCGCGGTACGATCGAGTGCGTCGTTTTCAGCCGCTTCGGGCGCGCTAAAACGGCGCGTGGGGGGGGGGGGGGTCAAAACCACCCGAACGACCTCATAATGCAATGAAACCATACGAAAACAGCCTTTGTGTGATTTGTGAAATGGTCGGGCAGACGGAACGGCAATCAGAGGTGTCGTTTGACCGCGGTGACTAGAAACGTGTTTCCAGTGTCATAAAACAAAAAAAACGGCGTGAGACGGTCAAATTCGGAGAAAATGTGCTCCGAATGACCAGAAACCACAATAAAACATTAGGAATATTATTCGTGATGTGTAGGAGGAGACGGCGTGCCCATCGGATGTGCGGTGCGCGTGGTACGGCCGAGAGCGTCGTTTTGAGCAGCTCCGCGCGCGCTAAAACGGCGCATGGGGGGGGGGGGGGGTCAAAACTACCCGAACGAACTCGGAATTCCATGAAACCGTACGACAACAGCCGTTGTGTAATTTTTGAAATGGTCGGGCAGACGGAACGTCAATCGAAGGTTTCGTTCGACCACGGTGATCGGAAATGCGTTTCTGGTGTCATAAAACACCAAAAACGGCGTGAGACGGTCGAATTCGGAGCAAACGTGCTCCGAATGACCTGAAACCACACAAAAACATTAGGAATATTATTCGTGATGTGTAGGAGGAGACGGAGTGCCCATCGAACGTGCGGTTTGCGCGGTACGGCCGTGTGCGTCGTTTTCAGCAGCTCCGCACGCGCTAAAACGGCACGTGGGGGGGTCAAAACTACCCGAACGGCCTCAGAATGCCATGAAACCGTACGACAACAACTGTTTTGTGATTTGTGAAATGGTTTGGTAGACGGCACGTCAATCGGAGGTGTCGTTTGACTGCGGTGATCGGAGACACGTTTCTGGTGTCACAAAACACCAAAAACGGCATGAGACGGTCGAATTCGGAGCAAACGTGCTCCGTATGACCTGAAACCACACAAAAACATTAGGAATATTATTCATGAAGTGTAGGAGGAGACGGCGCACCGATCGGACATGCGGTGCGCGCGGTACGGCCGAGTGCGTCATTTTCAGTAGCTCTGCACGCGGTAAAACGGCGCGTGGGGGGGTCAAAACCACCCAAACGACCTCGGAATGCCATGAAACCGTACGAAAATAGCCATTGTGTGATTTTTTAAATGGTCGGGCAGACGACATGTCAATCGGAAGTGTCGTTTGACTGCGGTGACCGGAAACATGTTTCTGGTGTCATAAAACACCAAAAGCGGCGTGAGATGGTCGAATTTAGAGCAAACGTGCTCCGAATGACCTGAAACCACACGAAAACATTAGGAATATTATTCGTGACGTGTAGGAGGAGTCAGTGTGCCCATCGGATGTGCGGTGTGCGTGGTACGACCGAGCGCGTCGTTTTCAGCAGCTCCGTGCGCGCTAATACGGTGCGTGGTGGGGTCAAAACCACCCGAACGAACTCGGAATGCCATGAAACCGTACGACAATAGCCGTTGTTTGATTTGTGAAATGGTCGGGCAGACGGCACATCAATCGGAGGTGTCGTTTGACCGCGGTGACTAGAAACACGTTTACAGTGTCACAAAACACCAAAAACGGCGTGAGACGGTCGAATTCAGGGCAAACGTGCTCCGAATGACCTGAAACGACAATAAAACATTAGGAATATTATTCGTGACATGTAGGAGGAGACGTCGCACACATCAGACGTGCGGTGCGCGCGGTACGGCTGACTGCGTCGTTTTTATCTGCTTCGCGCGCGCTAAAACGGCACGTGGGGGGGTCAAAACCACCCGAACGACCTCAGAATGCCATGAAACCGTACGACAATATCCATTGTCTGATTTGTGAAATGGTCGGGTAGAAGGCACGTCTATCAGAGGTGTCGTTTGAGCGTAGTGACCAGAAACGCATTTCCAGTGTCATAAAACACCCAAAACAGCGTGAGACGGTCGAATTTGGAGAAAACATGTTCCGAATGAACTAAAACCACACGAAAACATTAGGAATATTATCTGTGATGTGTAGGTGGAGACGGCGCGCCCATCGAACGTGCGGTGCGCGCGGTACGGCAGAGTGCGTCGTTTTTAGCAACTCCGCGCGCGCTAAAACGGCGCGTGGGGGGGTCAAAACCACCCGAATGAACATGGAATTCCATGTAACCATACAAAAACCGCCGTTGTGTAATTTTTGAAATGTTTGGGCAGGAGGCACATCAATCGGAGGTGTCGTTTGACCGCGGTGACCGGAAACGCGTTTCCGGTGTCATAAAACACAAAAAACGGCGTGAGACGGTCGAATTCGGAACAAATGTGCTCCGAATGACCTGAAATCACACGAAAACATTAGGAATATTATTCGTGACATTTAGGAGGAGACGACGCGCCCATCGGATGTGCGGTGCGCATGGTACGGCCGAGTTCATCGTTTTCAGCAGCTCTGCGCGCGCTAAAACAGCGCGTGGGGGGGGGGGGGGCAAAACCACCCGAAAGAACTCGGAATGCCATGAAACCGTACGACAACAGCTATTGTGGAATTTTTGAAATGGTCGGGCAGATGACACGTTAATCGGATTTGTCGTTTGACCACGGTGACCGGAAACGCGTTTCCGGTGTCATAAAGCACCAAAAACGATGTGAGACGGTCGAATTCAGAGCAAACGTGATCCGAATGACCTGAAACCACACAAAAACATTAGACATATTATTCGTGATGTGTAGGAGGAGACGGCGCGCCCATCAAACATGTGGTGCACGCGGTACGGCCGAGTGCGTCGTTATCAGCAGCTTCGCGCACGCTAAAACGGCACGTGGGGGGGTCAAAACCACCCGAACGAGCTCAGAATGCCATGAAACCGTACGAAAACAGCCGTTGTGTGATTTGTGAAATGGTCGGGTAGACGACACGTCAATCGGAGGTGTCACTTGACCGCGGTGACCAGAAACACGTTTCTGGTGTCATAAAACACCAAAAATGGCGTGAGACGGTCGAATTCAGAGAAAACGTGCTCCGAATGACCTGAAACCACACGAAAACATTAGAAATATTATTCGTGATGTGTAGGAGGAGACGGAGCGCCCATCAGATGTGTGGTGCGTGAGGTACGGCCGAGTGCGTCGTTTTCAGCAGCTCTTCGCGCGCTAAAATGGCACGTGGGGGGGGGGGGTCAAAACCATGCGAACGAACTTTGAATTCCATGAAACCGTACGACAACAGCTGTTTTGTGATTTTTGAAATGGTCGGGCAGACGGCACGTCAATCGTAGGTTTAGTTTGACCGCAGTGACCGGAAACGCGTTTCCTGTGTCATAAAACACCAAAAATGGCGTGAGCCGGTCGAATTCGGAGAAAAAGTTCTCCGAATGACCTGAAACCACACGAAAACATTAGGAATATTATTCTCGATGTGTAGGATGAGACGACGTGCCCATTGGACGTGCGGTGCGTGCGGTACAGCCGAGTGCGTCGTTTTTAGCTGCTCCACGCGCGCTAAAACGGCGCGTGGGGGGGGGGGGTCAAAACCACTCAAAGGACCTCAGAATGCCTTGAAACTGTACGAAAACATCCGTTGTGTGATTTTTGAAATGGTCGGGCAGACGGCAAGTCAATCGGAGGTGTCGTTTGACCATGGTGACCAGAAACGTGTTTCTGGTGTCATAAAACACCATAAACGACGTGAGACGGTCGAATTAGGAGAAAACATGCTCCGAATGACCTGAAACCACGCGAAAACATTAGGAATATTATTCTTGACGTGTATGAGGAGACGGCGCGCCCATCGGACGTGCGGTGCGCGCGGTACGACCGAGTGCGTCGTTTTCAGCAGCTCCGCGCGCGCTAAAACGGTTCGTGGGGGGGGGGGGTCAAAACCACCCGAACGAACTCAGAATGCCAGGAAACCATATGAAAATAGCCATTCTGTGATTTGTGAAATGGTTGGGCATACGTCATGTCAATCAGAGGTGTCGTTTGACAGCGGTGACCAGAAATGTGTTTCCTGTGTCATAAAACACCAAAAACGGCGTGAGACGGTCAAATTCAGAGAAAACGTGCTCCGAATGACCTAAAACCACACGAAAACATTAGGAATATTATTTGTGATCTGTAAGAGGATACAGCGCACCCATCGGACGTGTGGTGCGCACGGTACGACCGAGTGCGTTGTTTTCAGCAGCTCCGCGCGCGCTAGAACGGTGCGTGGGGGGGGGGGGGGAAACCACTCGAATGAACTCGGAATGCCATGAAACCGTACGAAAACAGCTGTTGTGTGATTTGTGAAATGGTCGGGCAGACGGCATGTCAATCGGAGGTGTCGTTTGACCGCGGTGACCAGAAACGTGTTTCCGGTGTCATAAAACACCAAAAACGGCGTGAGACGGTCGAATTCGGAGCAAACGTGCTCCGAATGACCTGAAACCACACGAAAACATTAGGAATATTATTCGTGATGTGTAGGAGGAGACGGCGCGCCCATCGGACATGCGGTGCGAGCGGTACGACCGAGTGCGTCGTTTTCAGCAGCTCCGCGCGCGCTAAAACGGCACGTGGGGGGGTCAAAACCACCCTAACGACCTCAGAATGCCATTAAACCGTATGAAAACAGTCGTTGTGTGATTTTTGAAATGGTCAGGCAGACGGAACGTCAATCTGAGGTGTCGTTTTACCGCGGTGCCCGGAAACGCGTTTTCGGTGTCATAAAACACCAAAAATGGCGTGAGACGGTCGAATTCAGAGCAAACATGCTCTGAATGACCTGAAACCACACGAAAACATTAGGAATATTATTTGTGACATGTTGGAGGAGACGGTGTGCCCATCGGACGTGCGGTGCACGTGGTACGACCGAGTGCTTCGTTTTCAGCAGCTCCGCGCGCGCTAAAACGACGCGTGGGGGGGGGGGGGTCAAAACCACCTGAACGAACTCGGAATGCCATAAAACTGTACGAAAACATCCGTTGTGTGATTTTTCAAATGGTCGGGTAGACAGGATGTCAATCAGAGGTGTCGTTTGACCACAGTGACCGGAAACGCGTTTCTGGTGTCATAAAACACCAAAAATGGCGTGAGACGGTCGAATTCGGAGCAAATGTGCTCCGAATGACCTGAAACCACACAAAAACATTAGGAATATTATTTGTGATGTGTAGGAGGATACGACGTGCCCATCCGACGTGCGGTGCGTGCGATACGGCCGAGTGCGTTGTTTTCAGCAGCTCCGTGCGCGCTAAAACGGCGCGTGGGGGGGGGGGGGGGTCAAAACCACCCGAACGACCTCGGAATGCCATGAAACCGTACGAAAACATCCGTTGTGTGATTTTTGAAATGGTAGGGCAGACGACACGTCAATCGGAGGTGTCGTTTGACCGCGGTGACCGGAAACGCGTTTCCGATGTCATAAAACACCAAAAATGGCATGAGACATTCGAATTCTGAGCAAACGTGCTCCGAATGACCTGAAACCACACGAAAACATTAGGAATATTATTCGTGACGTGTAGGAGGAGACTGCGTGCCCATCAGGCGTGTGGTGCGCGCGGTACAGCCGAGTGCGTCATTTTCAACAGCTTCGCGTGCGCTAAAACGGCATGTGGGGGGTCAAAACCACCCAAACAAACATGGAATGCCATGAAACCGTACGACAATAGTCGTTGTGTGATTTGTAAAATTTTCGGGCAGACGGCACGTCAATCGGAGGTGTTTTTTGACCGCGGTGACCGGAAACGCGTTTCCGGTGTCATAAAACACCAAAAACGGCGTGAGACGGTCGAATTCAGAGCAAACGTGCTCCGAATGACCTGAAACCACACAAAAATATTTGGAATATTATTCGTGACGTGTAGGAGGTGGCGCCGTGCCCATCGGACATACGGTGCGTGCGGTACAGCCGAGTGCGTCCTTTTCAGCAACTCTGCGGGCGCTAAAACAGCGCGTGGGGGGGTCAAAACCACCCGAACAAACTCGAAATTCAATGAAACCGTACGACAACAGTCATTGTGTGATTTGTGAAATGTTTGGGCAGACGAAACATCAATCGGAGGTGTCGTTTGACCTTGGTGAACAGAAACGCATTTCCAGTGTCATAAAACACCAAAAACGGCGTGAGACGGTCGAATTCAGAGCAAACGTGCTCTGAATGACCTGAAATGATAACATTTCATAAATTTGGGGTTTTAAATTATTATAGCACCATGATTTGATGTCAGATTTAAGTTTATTATATGTATATAATAACTGAATAATTATGTTCAATTTACGTTTGTTTTGTTTTTTTGTCTTATTGTAGGTTTTGAAGCAGAAGATTGATATAGATGAACCTGCTCAGATCATTGAAGCATGTTTATCATTTTTATGATTTTGATGTTTATGTTGTTTGAAATTGTTTTCCATTTGTTATGACTTTTACCTTGTTATATCACTGATTTTGCACCGTGAAGAAAAAAAACACAATTCGTCCATTTCATTAAAAAAATGAAAAATATTTTATTTAATATTATATATATAAATATTTTCATTAATATAAATATATATATATATATTATTTAACAAATATATATATATATTTATATTTATTTCGGTATGATTTTTTTTTTAAAAAAATTTCCCCAGTTTAGCGACCGCCAAAGGCGGTCGCTATAGACTGGCTTCCGGGCAGCGTTAGCGACCGCCAGTGGCGGTCCCTATAGGCTGTTGTCCGAGCAGCAGTAGAGACAGCTAAAAGCGGTCTCTAATGGTCCCTTCCCGGCACCCTATAGAGACCGCCTGGCGGTTGCTTATGGCCGGCATTTTGGCCACCTATAGCGACCACCAATGGCGGTCGCTAATGCCCCTTTTTTAGTAGTGAATTTAATGCCAACAAGCCAGAAGGTCGGATCCAGAAAAGGCCAATGTTCTAAATCAAGAGAAGAAGAGTAAGATTCGAGAAGATTCTAAAAGCGTTGACAAAGTCTTAATTACTTCGAGATTTCTGGAGAAATTAATATTTTTTTGAATTTAAGTGAGCGGGAAAATATTCTGGATTCCCACCTAATCACTCTCTGGAGAACCTATAAAAGGATATCAGAGTACCAAGTAATTTTATTGATGATTCTATAGTGATAGAAGCTCAGATAATCTAGAGAGAGAAAGAAGTGTGTGGCTGACTAAGTTTTCATAGCAGTTTTAATTGAAACGAGAATTTGATACTGGTTGACACCGTATTGAGTTTCTCAGATTAAAGAAAACATGGATTGAAGAATCAGAGTGAAAGTGGAGATTCATTGTGGAAATTCAGAGTGGAGATTCTGAGTGGAAATTCGGAGTGGAAATTCATAGTGGCAATTCGGAGTGAAGATTTGGAATGGGGAATCAGTACTGGTTGTCAACGTATTGAGTTTCTCAGACTGAGGAAGAATCGTATTGAAGAATTTGATTGAAGAAGAAAATTTGGATTGGAGATTCAGAATGGGGAATCAGTACTGGTTGTCACCGTATTGAGTTTCTCAGACTAATGAAGATTCGGACTGAAGAATCAGAGTTAAGAAAAACATTTGGAGTGAAGAATTCGGAGTGGAGATTCGGAATGGGGAATTAGTACTAGCTATCACCATATTGAGTTTCTCAGACTGAGGAAGACTCTGATTGAATAATCTAAGTGAAGAAGAAAATTCAAAGTGAAGAATTCGGAGTGGAAAATTTGGAGTGGAGATTCGGAATGGGATGTTCGGACTGTAATTAATCTATCTCAAGTCCAAGGATTCATTTCTTTTCTTCTGGGTAAGGAAGTGAAGATTTGTGATGATCTTTATTACACTTGTGTATTTGAAAGGAAGTGTAGGTAACATAAGTTGTTACAACAAAAGAGACTTTTCCCTATTGTTCTAAGAGGGTTCACACGCACTAGAGTAATTTTTTCACAGTGCTTCACAAGTGTAAGGGTATATCCTACTTGTTATAATCCAAGGATTGTTTTCTTAGTGGATTGTATGGTGCTGGATTGTTTCCAACCATACCAAATACGTAGCTATTATTATTGAATAGTGAACCTTTTAAATTTTTGTGTTCCTTTGGATGTGTGCTTGTTTGTTTCTCAGAAGGGGAGTATATCTTTAACAAGAGCCAAATGTTGTTCTCATTTTAAGGGAACTTAAAAGAAGAAAAATGGGTACCAATGATTCACCCCCCCCAGTGGTTCATTACTCCATGTGGGTCCATACACATGTGAACCTAAAATAACTAATTATTTAATATATGATTAATATAGAAAAACATTTTCAATCCCCTCATGATGTATAAATATTAATAGGGATCACTGAGAGAACCATTTGTAGGATTTCATGTATAATATTATTTTTGAATACACATCAATATTCATATTATTACAACATTTTATTGAAGAATGGAATAATTTTGTGGGGATAATGAAGCCATTAAATATGCCTACATGGAATTGAGAGAATATCACTATGGGATATGTAATTTGTCTTTTAAAAAATAAAAGGGAAAAATTCCAAATGAGATAATGTGGATTGTTTTATATAGACATCTCATATTAACAATATTCCGGAAAAATTATCACATTACTAAATTATTTGGTAATATATCCCCAATGTGTTGAGGTATCATGGAAAACAACTATAAATTATATTGAATCAATATATGAGGTTCACCACATCCTTTTGGGGGATCCTTTATAAATTATTTAACATAGGGTTGTACATTAGTATGTTATATAATACCTTGAATGTTGGACATTGTGAAAGGATATTTAAAACATTGGAGGAAATTCTCATATCATTGTATATAGACTTTATGGGAGGCCCTGATAAAAAATACTCATATCAATTATAAATACTAAAATAAATTCCCTATAAGAATTCAGATGGATCCCAATGAATCCCCCTATCGGAATAAATATCAAACTCAATTATGTAGGGATGAATATAAAGATAAAATGATTTTGGGACTAGAATTGGTGGAATATTTAAATATTCTAGTTGCCAAAAATGTATTCTTTATAATATCTATAAGGATCATAGATATGATGTTTGAGAAGAAGGGACTAATTAAACTTATGATTATTAGACTAGGTGATATTATTGATCATATTATACTTGTTATTTATTGACATTTCAATCCACCAAAAATGTCTCTAGTGATTCATGTGTTCTTTGTGTCTCACATAGGGTGTTATACACCATATAAATGTCATTGAAGGAATCCCAATATGGTATGGTTATAAAATGATATCAATTATGCAAAGTATCAAATAAAAATCAAGGATTATAGAGATTATTTACTACAAAGAAAACCCACTCAACGTTTCAGTTTTTTTAGAAAAAAATTGTAGGTATTGAAAAAATTTACGAGAACCTAAGGATATAATAAAACATAGATACCATCATCTATATTATTCTTATATTTAGTTATAAAATTTGGAAGATGAAATTTTAAAGGGTGAAGAATGAAACATCCTATGACTTTAAAATTTGATAAACTATACTTCCAAAAATAAGTGTGTGTTATATTTTTGTTTATTTTATAGGAAACCCCACATACAATTCAAAATAAATAAATCATTTCATTACATAAACATAAAACATTACATATGAATTATAAATATACATTTAAAAATTTAAAATAATCTAATTGTGTAATATAACTTTATAAATAATATAATTAAATTTTATATTTTTGAGAAATATGGTCTCGTATATTATCTCACATGAAAAATAAAAGTATAAATAGAAGAAAGACAATTATAAATATGTGTTACATTATAAGTAACCATGAATAAAATTAAAACTAGGAATAATGATATTAATATGAGGTGTCTATAGAATGTATAATAATTTTCTATATGGGGATATGTCAAAAAAATATTTATATTTCACCACTTGGTATGTTAATGTGCTAACAATTAATGTATGTTAAAATATATGATACTCAGTAAATTTTCATAATTAATATTTAATGATGAACCAAAACACTACCATTCTATTAGTCCTAAATAAAAATATTCAAATGGTTCAAATATAAATTCAAATCACTAAGATAAAAGGATAACTAAATCATAACTAGTTATATATATATATAGTGGATATATTATTTAATGAGTTTTCCCTAAAAATTTGAATAATATAAAAATTTCAGTGAATACCCATCAATCAAAATAAAAACTAAAGTTCTTTTACAATGATATATATGGAACCATTATTGAAGTATATATAAAGAGGTAATAGGGAAGGATATATTCATCATATAATGATATCATTAAGGATTACTCAATAATTGAAATTGTTTCCTACAAGGAGGTTAAAGAAATAATAGAAAAAACACATTTTAAAATGGAGTATGTGACACAGATATTTTATATGGATACAAATTTTCCCCATAGATAAACTCTCAAGATGACATTATTTGATACCAAAGGTATCAACTTCCAAATGTAGTTTAATTATCTATAATCATGAAATAGTTCAAGCTATGTTTATCGAATATATTATTCCTTAAATGAAGTAAAATATAGGAAATAATAAATCCAATGTACAATAAATTTATGGAATATATACAGAATTAAAAAATGGAGTTTAGTTCTAGGGAAATATCATGATATCATTACAATACAAGAACATGGTATAATTAAAGGAAATTATAATCTCACAATCCTATTACGAAAAATAATTTTAAATTATCAAGTAAAGAAATTATAAAAATATAATGGAACTAAATATGATTATAAAACATAAATTAAAATTGGTGATTATAAACTCTTATATATCTATAATGATACATAGTACATGAGAAATAACTCCAAAAAAATATAATAATTTCATGTTATAATGGTATAGAGGGTAATTTATAAGAGAACCATGATCGATTTTATTAAAATAAAGGGCAATAGTGGAAGATTACGTATTTATGGGAAATGTGGTAGAATTATTAAATTAGCTTTGATATTTAGGGATTAAAAATCTATGTTTTGGGAAATTCAAGAGCATTGGTTTTTTGAAGTCTTTAAATTATGATATTTTAATTTTAAAATGATATTTAATAGATTTTTTAAACAATTGACCAAAAAAAATTTAATATCATTTTTTTATTAAAGAACCCTATATTGATAATCTATTATTTTAAAAACAATAAAATACATTTTAATAATAAATATTTCTTTACTTCTAATAAAACTTTATTTTAATATTTTAAATTATAATATTTTAAGGACTAAAATGAATTCAATTAAATAATATATTTTACTTATTAAGACTTTGTACATCCTGATTATGTATTAATAGATACCATAAATGCATATCGTATTATACTAGTTAGACAAAAAATATCTGAAAAAAAATCAAAAAATACATCAGTTGAAAATTTCAATATTATTATTCTAAATTATATTTATTTTTTATAAAAATACATTTATATAAATTTAAAATTTAATTATAAAATAATATTTTCCTAGGTATTTTAAAGGCATACAAATAATAAACAGAGTTAAAATACCCAATTTTAAAAAATATTAATTATTTTAAGACATATATATTAAAATATATAATCATTCATTGTTTGATAAAAAATTATGTTTATTAAATAAAATATTAAAATATGATATTTTTTATTTAATTATAAATTTATGTGAAAATATATAATTGTCGAATCACTCTTAAAATGGTCACATTACTCTGAAAATATTCCCTTAAATATCTAACTAGGCAGGTAATTGTTTCTGATGCTTTTCTCAGGGAGGGCATCTGTCTCTTTCAAAGGACACATATCTATTGGCCCACATTCCCCCTTTCCAAAGGTGGGTGGCATCTTCCACTTATTCAAGGACATTTTCTCCTTGATTGAAATGGGATGTTGGGATGTCGGTTCCACATTTTGTGGATTCCTCATTAGAACTCGTTACCTAGTCTGGGTCTCCCTCATAGACTTAATACATTGTTTGTTAAACTCTTCTAATTGTAGTCTCTTCATGGACGTGGGTTAATTATGCTACTTCTGTCAACACATTCCAAGGGGTCCAGTCAGGGCAGGAACCTTCGGTCTAGGGAGTAGTCACGTTAGACATCGCTAGCGTGTCTGGAACCTAGAACATTGGTGTATTTGGGTTTCATCCCCTTATGATAGGGCTTATCAAGGGTGAAGAATATCGAGGAATACCATGTTAACTGTGGGGAACTATATGCCCTAGGTATGTCTCTAAGGTTTTACTCATCTTCCCATGTTTAACACAAAGTATACCGCAAGTTTATCATCTATTATAGATAGAGCATACTGATGAGAACACTGATAGGAGTGGATCAGAAGGGTGTAACCAAAGGAGGGATCGCTGATTTTGAGGCTAACGTGTGGTTAGTTACCCGATTACTTATTGGATCTATGAGAAAGTGGATGGAATTCCCTTATTGGGATGTGGCAGCCTGAGTAAGAATCAGGATAAATATGGATGGTTGAATGAAGTGAATGGAGATTGTGATGGAACTGACGTGAGGGCGATGGTGATGTTGGGAATGAGACTCGAAGAGACTTCCTACGTATCCCCGTGGAATGGAATCAAATTCCACCTAGTTCAATATGGGGAAAATAATCGGGGTGTGTGTAGAGGATAGAAACCCAAGGCATAATGAGGCTTACATGTGGATAGCAGCTTGGGGTCAGTCTGATCCTGAAGGGGCGGACCAGAGAGTTGGGTCCCAAATAGGGGGACACCAATGTTTACCAGTGCTTGGGGTTTCACCTCAAAGAGGCTTTGTATGTACCTTATCTAGGAGGTAGGGATCAAACCCATCTAGTTCATCTTACAACAACTTACCATCAGGTGGGGGCTAACAATAGATTTCTGTTGGATAGGGTACAACGGCTTACCGTTGATTGAGGAACACAACGTCTTACCATCAACTAAGAACACAATGGCTTACCATCATTTGGGGAAGACTATGTCTTACCGTTGATTGGGGAACACAATGGCTTACCCTTGATTGGGGATCCCAACTACTTACCGTTGACTTGGGACCACAACTGCTTACTATCAATTGTAGTGAACAATAGTTTACTGTCGAATGGGGAGAAAAATAGATTATCGTCGATTGGGGTTGGACTGTAGGAGGGATTCCTACATACCATGTCTGGGAGAGAAGGATAAAAACCCATGTAGTTCGAATGGGTACATCTTAATGTCTTGTGGGACAAAGGTGAACCAATGTGAAGGGGTCAGGACAAGTATGTGTTGGCCTTGGACCTCAAGAAGACTTTTTATATACCTTTCTTAGGAAACAAGGATCAAAACCCATGTAGTTCAGAATGTTGGGAGATACAGTTTAACGTCATTTGGGGTGAAGGTGAACCAATGTGAAGTTGTCGGGACAAATAGGTGTTGGGATTGGACCTAATGGAAGCTTCCTATATACCTTTCCTAGGAGACAAGGATCAGAGTCCACATAGTTCGGGATGGTTTGGTGCGTACATGATAAGGCATCCTAGAGAGGATTTCATGGTCGATACTTACTCTAATCACATTTGAGTCATGCTCAGTGTGAGAAAAAAGAGGTAGTAAAGACCCGATGATCACATCTTTAAAGGTGTGTCCATGGGAATTGGAGTGGGGCGTACACGTGGTTAGCATCCCAAAGAGGAAATATGGGATTATTTGTGGTTAGCATCCCTGGGAGATAACGATTTTTACTTACTCTAGGATGGAGGCCTGATGGTGACAAAGCTCCGAGGGAGATGGGTGGGATGACAAAGGTCCATGTACCCATCTCTCCTTGGGTCTTTGGCACATAATAAGAAAGGGGAGTAGGGGTGATACCTCTTGCAAGAAAAGATACGGGATTATACCAAGATGGTTTCCCTTCCCTGTGGACAGGCATCGCTCTAATAGAAAGGACCTCATTCCATGTGAGGATGATCTCACTCCCATGGGGATGAGCGGGTCTAGAGAATGAATAAGATGAGGTGCCTCGTGTTTTTTTTACGAGGAGAGGGTACAATTTAATGTCATGTGCTGAGGACGATGGCGATTGGCAGTTTAATTTCTTGCAGCTCGGATGAGGCAGGATCACTCCACACCTATAGGACTTATATAACCAGCATGATTTAACCCTTGGTGAAGGGAAGGCACCCGAAATGTTGTGATAATGGGTGTTGTGGAGTGATCCATTGAGGGGGCCACATTAGCGTGTCTATGAGAAGAAGCAATAGTCATTAGTGTTCTTATGTTAAGAATCATGAGGCCAAGAAACACAATTTGAAATGCCGCCCAAGGGACCTTTAAATCTATTCGTACAAACCTAGAAAGTCATACATAAGATGGGTCTGCGAAGCAAGTGGGTTTATAGGATGAGAACCCGTGAAGCTCTGGTTCTCCATTTGATGGAGGGGCTTCGTGAAGGGGTATCCTTCATGATGTGTGGTGACCTAGCCTAGTCATAGAGCATTTTTTCACATGGAGGGTGCTTCACGAAGTGGAAAGGATTTCACAAAGTAAGAGGTTGAAAAGAAATGGTACCTTGAAAATCATAGCACTACGAAGCAATGTGCTTCTTGAAGCATAGGGACCCTATAATAGTATGGTGTTCACATGTTTATGGAATGTAATTTGTGAAGCATGAGTGCTTGGCGACGACCTGAGTCCCCTTGAGGATCTCCCTCCTTCTTGTTGGTCCATGGGCTCCACGAAGGGCATACCTGCATGAAGCGCATTTCTGTTTGAGCTAAAATAAGGGTACTTCACAATGTTCAAGTGCCTGGAAGAGTTCTTTTTATCAAGGTTTCACAGACCAGAAGGTGCTTCGTGATTTAAATGTTCATATGGTGAAAGGTTGGAGTATCCATCCATTGGGGTCGAATGGAGCCTGGTATTTCTAGGTAAGGGGTGGTGCAAAGTAGGGATGGCTCAGTACAAAGTCGTGTGGCCACTGCGGTCGGCCGTGGACTACATCAAGTTCTTCATAACCATGGATTCGACTGTCATCTCCCCCTCGGCATAGTTCCTTGTTGAGTACTCTGCATGGCGCCCATAAAGGCTTTCGTCAATTTCGACAGGTTCGTGGAGGTCGATTTGGCTCCCTCCGCAGCGTGAGGCTCTCGGTCCAGTGCATCATAACTATGGAGCTTTCTACTTATTTACTAGGGGGTGACCACGATGCGGGGCTCTGGCTTTGCGTCGTCCATGGCATGGGGCCCCGTGAATGGTCTTTGTGAGGCATCCCCTTAAGAGTTATTTTTCTCTTTCTGATGTGTTTCCTTTGCCCATATTTTGGTGCCAATAAATCCCCCCCACCCACCCCCAGACATTGAGATAAGGAGAAAACAAGGGTCAAAGTCTGAGGTTAAAATGCCAAAAAAATTCAGCCAACCACAAAGCAAGGTCACCAAACAGGATTGCTCTATGGAGAGGCGGCATGTAGGATGAGAGCACCGTGAAGCATGTTGTATCCAATTGTGCTGCGAAGAAAAATGGGGTCGTCACCTATAAAAAGGGGAGGCAAACATATATATTTTGCTCTTTCCTATCACTGCGTTTTTTCTGATTGTTCTCTCAATTCATGATGCTCTGCGCACTCTACAATTTCTCTCAACGAATCGGGCCTCTCTTCTTCATGGCCCTCAACGAGTCTTCTGACTCTGCGAGTGTGTGCTCCGCAGCTTGTGTCTGTGAGGCCTGTAACATGGCTCTATTGTATCATATCACGAAAATTAATAATTTGACATTTTTCAATTTATTAATATTTATTAATAAAATAATAATTTTATTTTAAAGGGGATTTTATATTTAAGGTCATACCAGACACACAACAATGGATTTCTCCAAAGTCTTCTGTTGCACATAATGGTGAGTCATACTGAAAAATAATAATATGTTATTATTTTAAATGGTAGTTAAATCCTAGCCATTGTAATGGTGGAAAATAAAAAAACTAACTACAATATGATTATACATTTTTGTTAAATGTTTTTACATTTATTCAATAAAAGTTAGAGGCTTAAAATGTGAATGAATATAATTTTACACATAAATACTCTAATATTATTTAAATGGTCGATTTGCTACCTTTTGATGGATAACCCTATTTAAATCTTGTTTTGTTAACATTTATATGTTCTATTCAAAAAAATAAAATTACTCTTCATAATAGGGACATCAAAATTTTCTTTGGGTAAATTTTTGATATTTTTATAATAAAGTTCATTTTTTCAATGAATAGTGAAAAATACTGCATTTTAATTTAAAACTGCCTTTTAATATAATTTATTTATATTGTTTGATTATATTTTTAAATTGTTTTAAATTATAATTAGATTATATCCTTACCCTTTAATCCAATGTATTTCATTGGAAGTAATTTCACTTGAAATTGGAAAAAACCGCTGTCAATCTATTGATAGCTATTATTTCTTAAAAATGTGGTTTTTGTTTTGACAATGGGAATTAATTTTAATTTAATTAATGCAACTTATGTGTTTTGAATTTGGTAAAATAGTCGTAAATTTTCTATTCGGAATATCAAATATATCTTAGGCTGAATTTTTGGTATTTTTCTGAAAACCTAAAATTTTTGAGGAATAGTGAAAACACTGAGTAGTAGTTAAAAAACCAACTTTTTCATTAAAATAAAATTTTACCGCAACATGGAATTGTATTTAAAAAATCTTACATACATGGTTTTTATCAATAAGTAAAATGTGGTTTTATAAGATGAAAATAATTTTTGGTGAATAATAAGTTTGGACTTTTTTACACTTGTTAAAGGTAAATAGGGTAATTCAAGTTATAAATAATATTATTATAATATAAAATTACCTTAACACTTGTAATAACCTTATTTTATGAGTAATGGTAAACCAATAAAATCTTTCGATTGGAATTTTGGCCTTTGAAATCTATTTGGGTAATATAATGACATTAATACCTTTTTATTTAAAGTAAAAAACAAAAATATCATAAACATGTATTATTTTGCTAAAACAATTTTAATGTGGGGTTAAATATTTGATATATTTGAATATAAATATTTATTATAAATCAAAAAATATTTCATACATCATGGTATTTTTTTATAATTTTTAGACATCAAATAAATTAAATTATTTATGACACAATAATGATGCAGTGTTTACCTCATTAATGAATGATTTAAATTAATAAAAATATAAAAAATAAACAAATATAAAAAACCCCTCCAATTCATATTGGATGATTTTATTTCTAAAAAGACTAATCCTATATTTGACTTTAATTAGTTTTCGACCTTTAGAAACAGAAAACCATTATATAATAATATAATATTTTCAAACTTTCCTAAAGAGCCCCTCCTCCCCTAATAAAAATCTCTCACCTATAAACCATTACTCACAACTCTCAATCCCCTTGGATCATCCAAATTATTCCCAAATAATCTCTCAAGATACATCTCTTCTACATAGTAGTGTTACCTTGGGCAGAAGGAACTTCACGAAATCCTTTTGGTTCAAACCAAAGGGAGTTACCCGATTTAAAGGTAACGACTTCTCTTAAGTTATTTTATTTTATTTTACTTATCCAACCCCGTAAACTCTTTTTATTCCTTTATTTTATAAAAACACAATTATCCTAAATATACATTGTTGTTTTTATGATATTTATTCGAACTTCCCATACACACACCTCCGTCAAATGGGTAAAGAACATACTATTTACATGGACAACGAACTACTATCTCACGAAACGATGATTATTCAATCTTCTCATAAGACCTCTTATGGTGGTCATTATGATGGAACTGTATTTATATGTGATATATATTATATTTATATTTTATATATACTTCTGTATTTTTCAGTTATAGGATACCTTTATGGTTTCCATAATGGGTAAATGTGATAATTTCATATGAGGAAGTGCAGACTACCGCCCCCTCATAGTGGTATGACTCGTTCATGAAATACATGGAACATATAAAGGATGGAGTTAATGAAATTATATATGTTATTATATTGTAATTATAATAAACCAATTTATCATTAATTTTTCATTCCATTAAATATGAAATAGAAATGAAAGTATTGTCCATGCGTACATACGACTTACCGTCTCCATGAACGGTGCATTTCATTTCTTATCTCTAAATATTATGTAATATTCTAAATAAATATATATACTAGATAAATATTATATATATGATATCTAAATCATGAATATAATTCTGTATATAATGGACTTTTGACCACATGAACAACTAGTAATTATAATAAGTTCATATTTGACTCAAGTGCCAAATATCGACAAAATGACCATTATTATCTTAAATGATTGAATAATGATTATAACAAGGAAATAAGTGATATAAAAGAAATAATAAACATGAAAATGGTTATTAAGAAATTATAAATTAACTTTAGTTTGTTATTTAGGGTATTAAATAACGAACGGGTCATTTTGGACACGAGGTAATGGGTTTCTTATCTCACTTTAAATTTAGTGAGATTTCCATTGTTCACCACTTATTTATTTTATGTGGTGTATTGTGTACTACCATTTGATATATATTATCATAATTCTCTGTATATTCATTTATTATGTGATTCATTTGGTGGTTATTAACTTTGGTTCATACAACTCGATTGATTACAACGTGGTAAGGGGTTTCTTATCTCACTTTTAATTTCATGAGATTTCCATTGTTCACCACTTATTTATTGCATGTGGTGTATTTTTTAATACGATTTGATATATATTATCATGATTATCTTTATATTCACTATATTTTATGATTCATTTGGGGGTTTTTATCTTCTCATCATACAACTCGATTGATTGCAACATGGTAAGGGGTTTATTATATCACTTTTATTTCTGTGAGATTTCAATTGTTCAAAAATTATTTATTGCATGTGGTGTATTAATTACTACCATTTGATATATATTATCATGATTCTCATTATCTTAAGGGTATTCTGTTATTCATTTTGGGGTTATTAAATTTTGGTCACACGACTCGATTGATTACAATGTGGTAAGGGATTTTTTTCTCACTTTTTATTTCCATTAGATTCATTCTATATTTGCCACTATTTCATTTTGTGTTGTTTATGTACTATCCATGATTGTATTATTTCTGCAATATAATTTTTTTTATGTGTATTTACATCTTCATTGTATTATCCTTCCTTCATGGGGTGTAGGTTTCATATGTTACTAGATCGGTAAGGGAACCTTTCACCCTCCTCTTTTTAAAAGACTTATTTTTGTTATGTCTTTTAATTTACATATTCATATGTTGGGGTATGTTCTTATATATCCTTATTGATGTAAATTTTATGTACATGTGATGAGAGACCATTTTCTCTCTCATCAACTCATTTTCTGAACATTAAGGTGATGTTGTTAGGCTATCAAATTTCTATAAGAGAACTTCTTAACCCAATTTCAATTATTTGGGTTAAGTCCTACATATTGATTATATTGTGCCATGAACATGTGTGAATGACCTATGATTGTTTTACCCTTAATGTCCACTTATATTGGGTGTATTCTTATATTTCACACATAATTATGTCCTTGATTTATCATTAATCTAAGGATATGATCTTTGTAAGGGACTTTGTCACAATTTACATTCCATTGATACTTATTCGTTGTTATACACCAATTCACTTATATATGGTATATATTCTGACCTTTTGCATGTTATATCATGATTCTCCTTATTCTCCTGATATTATAATGTTTTGATTAAATATTATTCCTTAGTTATTTTTATTCAAGCATATCTCATTTGGTTGAGATCTCCTTAACTAAAATACTGTGTAAAGGATTATTATTTTAAATATATCTCAATAATTTCCATGTTTTTGAAATATTTTTAAGGATTATTTATATGGACAACTTTTATATTAAAATTTCTTTCAAAGTTTCAAAGTGGTATGGGACACTTTGATTCAAAAATCTCTATATTAAATGTTTTACATGGTTTTGAAAATGGTTTGATAAAGAATTGATTATATCAATATGTTGAAATAATATATTGTGATTGAGATGTGGAAAATTTATCTTTCCTTTATGTATGTTTGGTGTGTTATGAATATGTTGTGGTTATTGGGCATTGTTTATGAATATGGGTGGTTCCGTGATAAACATAGTGTGGGTGATCCTGAGATAGCTCTACAATGCATTGGGTAACGTGATGAAGGTAATTGTAAATGTTTCTCCTAAAATATTTAAGGAATATACTGTGATAGTTATTCCAAACACAACCCCCCTACTTATTTGTGACAGCTAAAACATAAGTATGTTATGGATGCCACAAGTTACCTTTATGATTTATGATTTCTGTGTGCTATTCACAAATCTTTTGATTTCATAAGGTATGTTATGATTGAAAGGTATCGTTTCATTGGTTTGTATTTATTTTTTGGATAATGTTTCATTTCCTTATTTTATACCCTTACTATGATTTTTATACTCCACCCTTTCTTTAAATTTTTTTTCACAGGACATAAAGATGAATAGGGTCAAGGATGGGATCAAGGGAAAGTCATGTCATCTAAAACATTGAACTAGACAAGTTTTTTAAGAGTTTTTATTTTATGAAAGAAATGGAGACTAGTCAGAAGCATCTACTTTGTAATTTTTGAGATGTAATAGTTATGTCAAAATTCTCTAAAGTTATAAACTGGAAAATATTTTAAATGTGAATTATTCACTTAATTGAAGATTGTGTAATGTTTAAGGCTGGGTTCTTATAGTTGGTATCTGAGGTTGGTTTAGATAACATTATAGGATAGGGTTTTATTTAATCATAATTGATATAACCATAATGGTTAGCATATTAGAACAATTCTTATTAATTTTATAGGTGATAAATTTTTATTACATTTTTGGGTGCAAAATGAAAGGTATTAGATAACCTTTGAGGATAAAATATGTTATGGTTATTTTGAGGAATTTGAATCATTTCTTTTGGACTGTTAGGAATTGGTATAGTTTTTTTTTAAAAAGACATCACACAAACTGTGTGGCAACCCATCGCCTCAGACAAAGATATGGGAATTGAACCCATAACTAATGTGCAATAGGGATTTATTGCCTACAACTGGACTACGTGAAGTCCCTGGTTAGTATGACTAATTATTTTTAGTTAAATAATTTTATGGATCCAAAATAAGTTTATTTGGAATCTTATTTTTTCAAATGTAAATCCTTAGTATAGGAAAATAATTTTGTGATTATGTGATAACAGTTATTTTGGAAGGCATTTTCTCTTTTGGGAACACTATATGCTTAGGTAAAATAGAGTACTATGAGATTTATTTTATGGACTAATGGTTGAAATATTATTTTGGAATAATCAATGTTTTTATTGTGGACATAAGGTGATCTTGGTTATTTATCTAAATGATTAACCTATCATAGAGAATATGTGATTAGGTAAATTACACTTCAGTATGAGACATTAAGAGTAGTCAATGTTTTTGGAGATAAATGCTAAGATTTACTTTGGAAGACTATGTGAGAAAATTCTCTTGAGTTTTGGGTTACAATATTAGTTTGGATTATTTTTTAATAAATTAAGGACAATTTTATATTGGATGGTATTTCTAGAACTTTGGGTACTTTTTGTTGAATTTTAGAGATTATGAGTAGTATTATTTTTATAAAGTATTATTCTTTTAGGGATTATCTGATCTCATACTAACCAATTTTGGTTTTGGTTAATGTATAATGATTGGGGAAATATATGGTTCATATTTTGTGGATCATGTTAATCTAAATAAGATGATTTTAGTGCTTTTATTGTGTCCATGTCAACTAGAATACTCATCGTTTGGAGAAAATAAGGGTATGTGGTCGAAATTTAGTAAAAAATGAAAGTCTACATGAAAAGTAAGTATGTTTCCTTATGTTCGTAGTCAAGATCATAAATAAATTACACAAATTTATGAAAAGGAACTTAAAACACTTAAGTTGTTTGTTCACTTTTCTTACTGGGAAACTAATGACCATTTAACCCATAACAAATTTGTGGTTTTCTTATAGTTAAATTTATCTTAATTATGTTTTCTATCACTCTGCATCAAAACATAATGCTTAGTTTCTCCTCTATATCCTTGTTTTCATGTAATCTAAGTATGATTTATCTCGGGTGACCTTTATACATATCGTTCTTTCTTTTAAAGTGATAGTTTTATTTACACTTTTTTATGTGGGACATTCATTAAAGTTTCCAAACCAAATTTTAAAAT
The DNA here is from genome assembly GCA_963277665.1 of Viscum album. Taxonomy (NCBI): domain Eukaryota; kingdom Viridiplantae; phylum Streptophyta; class Magnoliopsida; order Santalales; family Viscaceae; genus Viscum; species Viscum album. The sequence goes on along the minus strand of OY728153.1, from coordinate 1,820,803,673 downwards.
TTCAAGGATGCAATTTCCAAAAGGGGGAAGGATGTAACATCCCAAGAAAATAAATAATATGACATTTTCATATTTATTAATTTTTTGGAATTAAATATTAATTTTATTTTAAAGGGGATTTTATATTCTAGGGCATACCTAACACACAAAAATGGGTTTCTCTAAATTCTTATGTTGCACACAATGCTGAGTCATACTGAAAAATAATAATATATTATAATTTTTAATTGAAGTTAACGCCTATCTATTTTAATAGAGGTAATGAATGGAACTAACTAAAATATGATTATACATGTTTCTAAATTTTTTAACATTTATATAATAAATATTAGAGGCTTTAAAGGTTAATGAATGTAATTTTAATCATAAATAATCTAATATTCATTAAAAGGGTGATTTACTACCTTTTGACGGAAAACCCTCTTAAAATCTTGTTTTGGTCAATTTTATAGGTTCTATTTGACAAAATAAAATTATTATATAGAATATGGACATCAAAATGTACTTTCGGTAAATTGTATGTATTTTTCTGATAAAGTTCATTTTTTAATGAATAGTGAAAAATACATCATTTTAATTCAAAACCGCCATTTAATATAATTTATTTATATGGTTAGATTGTCTTTTAAAATGGTTTTAGAGTTTAATTAGATTATATTATTACCATTTGATCCAATTTTGGTGATTGGATGTAATTTCACTTTGAAATTGGACAAAAACTAGTGTCAATCTTTTTATAGTTATTATTTCTTAAAAACACGTTTTTTTGTTTTGACAATGGGAATTAATTTTAACTAAATTAATGAATCATATATGATTTAAATTTGGTAAAATATACATCATTATTGAATTATGAATATAAAAAATATCTTAGGTGTAATTTTTGGTATTTTTCTGAAAACCGCCCATTTTTTATGAATAGTAAAAACACTAAATAGTAGTTGAAACCCAAATTTTTCATTTAAATGAAATTTTACCGCTTCTGTGAATTGAATTTTGAAATTACTACATACATGGTTGTAATCGTTATGTAAAATAATGTTCAAAAATATGAAAATAATTTTTTTTGAATAGTTACTTTTGACTTTTTTTCCCCGCGGTTAAAGGTGAATACAGTAAATCAAGGTAAACATAATATTATAATAATATAAAATTATGTTAACACTTTTTATAACCTTATTTTATGAGTAATTTATTACCAATACATTCCTTGGGTATGATTTTTGGCCTTTGAATTCCATTTGGGTAAGATAATTACATTAATAACTTTTTATTTAAATTAAAAATAAATATATCATATACATGTATAGTTTTTCCTAAACAATTTTAATATGGGTTTATATAATTTATATATTTGACTATAAATATTCATTATAAATTTAAAAATATTTCATACATCATGGAATTTTATTTATACTTTTTAGTCATAAAATAAATAAAATTATTTATGACACAATAATGATGTGATGTTTACGTCATTAATGAATGATTTGAGAAAATAAGATTATAAAAATTAAAAACAATTATCCAAAATCTGTCTAATTTTTATTTGATTACTTTATTTTGAATAATATTCATCTTACATTCGACTTTAATAAGTTTTGGACTTTTAGAAACCTAAAATCATTATATAATAAAATAATATTTTCAAACTTTCCTAAAGAGCCCCTCCTCCCCCTTATAAAAATCCTTCACCTCTAACACATTACTCACACCTCTCAAGACACTTGTCTCATCCAACATCTTCCAAAATAAGCTCTCAATATACCTCTCTTCCACTTAGAATCCTTACCTTAGGAAGAAGTCACTTCAAGAAATCCTTTCAAACCAAGGGGAGTTACCCGATTTAGAGGTAACGTCTTCTCTTGAGTTCTTTTAATTTATATTACTTCTCCAATCCCATAACTATTTTTATTACTTTATTTTATAAAAAAAAGTATCCTAAATATACTAAGTTGTTGTTATGATAAGGAATCGAACTACCCTTTCACACAGATCCATCTGATCGGTAAATAACATTTTATTTCTATGGACAGCGAACTACTGTCTCACGAAACGATGATTGCAAAATCTTCTCCCACCACCTATTATGGTGACAATTATGATGGAACAATATTTATATGTGATATATATTATATTTATATTGTATATATACTTCTGTATTTTTCATTTATATGATACCTTTACTGTTTCTATAATGGGTAAAGGCGATAATTTCATTTGAGAAAGTGCAGACTATCGTCCCCTAAAAGTGATATTACTCATTAATGCCATAAATTGAATGTATAAAAGATGGATTTAATGAAATTATATATGATATTATATTTTATTATAATATACCTATTTATCATTAAATTTTCATTCCCTTAAATACAATATAGAAATGAAAGTAGCATTTATGCCTACGTACGGCTTACCGTCTCCATGACCAGTGCAATACATTTCTTACCTCCAAATGTTATGTAATATTACATATAAATATATATACTTGATATATATTGTAGAGACCCGAAGCCTGACGTACATGGACATTACATTACTTTTGAGGAATACTTAGTACATAACAAAAACACACACACAAGGATCGTAATAGTTTAGTGTCTTTGGAAACTCGGAATATAATCTTCTAATCGTGGTGAAAGATATTCGACATCTCCCATAAAGATCTTATTTTTTTACCTAAAACCATTCTTTATATCCTGGGGAAAAGAAAACATAAAAGGGTGAGCTCAAATTCTCAGTAAGGTTAAACAAAAGAAATATCAATCACATCATATTCATAAGAACATAACATTTTGGAAATCTTAACCTTCAAAAGAGAGCATAATTTCATAACATGGGATAAATCATAGTAGTGAAATGAAATCCCAAATATCATAACATAAAATATGAAACTTGGTTGTATACACACATAATCATAGATAATCATTTCTTATTAGTCAAGACTCATTGCCAAGACTATCTTAGTGGACAAAGTCCCTTTCTGAACCGAGTCACCCTCGTTTCAGTCCTGTTTCACTGAACCGATATAACCTACCATTCCATCCATGTCTATCTCATGAGATATAAAATCTTTACCCAATGCATTGGAGGAAGATATAGGTCCCACCCATCTCATAATGATACCATTCTTAGGTGTTCCACAAAATCATAAATCATACATCATTGCATAACCCATGTAGTAAAAATGGGATTCTTAAACAACATGACATCATAAAACAAATCATATAAGATAAAGGAATTAATAAAAATATTTCCATCACAACATAATCAAATCCATGTAATAATAGGGATAGAAACAGAACCCTATATTATCTTAGATGGAAAATAATTTTGATAAAACACTTGAACTCCATTCTTGAGGAAAATATCCTTTCTACTTCAAAAACATTTTTCCTTTCTTAACATGTCATAAAATTTTAAAATAAAACAATTTGATTAAAAATAAACTTGAAAACTTGTAAAGTAAGCTTCTTGTAAATAATTTTTTAAAAATCCATTCATGTCGTATAAGTTAAAAAACATTCTTCTCGTACCTTTGTCGGAAAAGTCAAAAACTACCTCGTACGAAAAACGAAAAAAGATTCCTTTCATATCCTTTAATAAAAACTCACCAAAAGGTAAAATTGGATTTACACAATTTTAGGTGCATGGAAATAATATTAAATATTTAGGAAACATGGTTTTGGATGATTAAATACACCCCAGTAAATACCAAAGTATAAACAATCTCGGATAAAAATGAGATTGTGATATTTCCCTTACCTTAGGTCTGATTTGCTTCGTAAGTGTCCGAACCTCCTGTATAATGATTTAAATAATGTTATTGACATATTAAATAATCATATTCATTGTTATTATATCATATATGGTTCACTTATGACTTTATATTACCCGTTCTTTTGTAAATTCATGTTAAAGTAGTGTTTTGGGTAAAATCGTCTCATTTGTCGTTCGTGTTTTAACTTGTAATTATTCATATGATTACATAGATCATGATTACTTAATTCCAGAATATAAAACATGATTTATATATAGTATATATTCAGAATATAAATATATATAATGGATCGATAAATGGAAAGAAATACACCGTTCATGGAGACGGTAGGTCGTACGTACGCATGAACGCTATTTTCCTTTCCTTATTGTCTTGAATGGAAGTAAGTTGATGACATACATATATATATACATAAATCCAGTAGATTTAAAATTTCATATATTTCATTATTATTCATTATATATACTTTATAATCATTCTGGAATGATTAACATGGATAATGAATCTCATCGCGTCGTGGAGACGGTAGTCCGTACGTACGCACGAGCGATGATATCGTTCCCATGGTCGTGTAATTGTGTTGAAGTGTATGTATACTATTTCAGTATCAATATAAATTTATAATAATCATATATAGTTACTCATTACACCATTATACCCATCCAATTAAGGTGGTGGCGGAAAATAGATTACACCACGGCGTGGAGACGGTATTCCGTACGTACGCACGCTCGGTGATTTCCTTTTTCCGTAGGACGGATAGAAGGTTAATTAGAGTTTTTTCATATTTATAATAACATATCAGTATATAAGAAATACTTATGTTATTACTTTTCCATGAAAAAACTAATGAAGAAGAAGTTGAAGAAGAAAGAAATTGAAAAAGATCGGTAATGGATATTACCTCTTTTTGACGTGCCTTCACTTAACCTCCACTTAAAGTTCTAAGGATGGTCTTTGAAGAAGACCAGGACCTCTAGGATGATACTAGGAAAGTGGAGAATATATTTTGGCAGGGGTTGTCCGAGCTTTAATGCTCAAATTGGTGTGAGGAGGAGAGGGAAGAGGTGCCCTTTTATAAGGGAGGAGAGGGGCACCTTAGGAAAATCTCAAAATATTATTTTAGATTACGGTCGAATTCGGTTTATAATGGTTCCAAAGGGTCTTATTTCGAATCTAAAGTGGGGATGGGTAGAAATACTCTCATCCAATAGTATTTAGACAAGTTTAGGTTATTATGTTAACCTTATCAATTAGATTTAACTCTATGTTAAATAATTTAACTTTTACCGTGTCTTTTTGTTTTCTTGCACTATATTGTTAATAAACTTACCATAACAATCCAAAAGAACCCCAAGTTGTTTATTATTAATATATCTATTCTTATCTAAGTCATTTGTCCAAACCTTATATTTTTGAGAATTAAATAACAATTAATAATATAATATTTGTTTCAAAAACTAATTTATGTCAATTTTGACACTATTTGGTACATGATTTTTATGAAATTCATAACAGAATGATAAGTTCAAAAAAAAGTTACTTAAATAACCAATAACATGTCATATTAACCTATAAAATTAGTTTAAGTCAAAAAAAAGTCTCAAATTACATTTATTTGGTCATTTATAACATCAATTATGTCAATATTTCATTAATAAGACAATTACTGCATCATCTTTGTGTCATAATAAATGATAATTATTTAATCCCTAAAAATTATAAATAAATTCATATGATGTAGATAATTGTATTAGATTTCTGGATACTATTCATGTTCAAAGTTTTATGAAGTTTATCACTAAAGTAAAATTATTATACTTAAAAGATTTAAGAAAGTGACATGTTGTCACATTCTTTGGTTTTAATAATAATTAAATTATTTTCAGAGAAAAAAGTCCATAAAATGAATCTAATCTGACCCTTAGGTTATATGGGTCTACTTCTAGCCATCCAATAGGATTTTTCCATGTTTTAGGGTAATTTTATAATCTTATATTTACCCTTAATTACCCGATTTACCTTTAACTATAGTAAATAAAATTTACCGTAGTTAATATTCACAATGTCCAAAAATAAAAAGTAGCTTATTAACATAATTTGGACCCACTGATTCCAAATATGGAATCCATTTTTCAAAATTCAATACAAAAAATATGCAGAAATTAAATTAAAATTAATCCCATTGTCGAAAGAAAAAGGGTTTTTCTTTAAAACATTGCAAAAGATTGAATTGATTTAACCTACGAATTCAAGGTAAAATCAATGCTAATGACATACATTATATTAAATGGTAAAAATATATTCTATTTATACTTTAAAACCATTCAATATTATAATTTATCAACATAAGATATTACGATGAAAAAAATTGTTTTTAATTAAAATATAGCGTGTTTTTACTATTCATTAAAATATGAAAGTTATCGGAAAAATATCAAAACTTTATCTAATGTAAATTTTTATATCCTGATTCAAAAGAAGAATTTTTTTTGTCAAATTGAACTTATAAACATGACAAAAACTAGATTTAATGTGGGTGCTCCATCAAAAGGCGGCAGAACTGCATTTTTTGAAAAATACTTATTTTACCCGAAAAATTTATTTTGTTCTTATACCATGTTCTAGAAATGTGTAAGATGAATAATAATGTTATAAAATTCAAAATTTAGTTAACACTATTCATAACGGCTTGTTCATAACAATATTATAATAATATGTCGTTGTTTAGTAAAACCTGGTATTGCGTACAAGACACGCTATCGAGGAAGGTTGTGATTGCGTATAATGCAAGCCAAGTCAGGGTTGCGTGTAGTGCACAACTCCTTTGTTGTTGCATATAACAGAATCGAACCATATTTTATTTATACATTGAATATATATATATATATAAAAACACTCAATGTTGCGTAGAATAACTTCTATCAAACGAACATCAAATTGTGTGTAACAAGATCCAAGAAAAGTGTTGCGTATACTGTAAGCTAATACGGTGTTTCGTATAGTGCAAGATAATCATCTTGTGTCATACTATAGAAGATATGAATGAAATTAAAAGGAATGTATCTTAAAAAATCTCTGATTATTACATTCTACCCCCCTTAAAATGAATTTCGCCATCGAAATTCATCAGGGTTATAAATGGTGTACTATTCGAAAGTTTCTTTAATAGAAACCCACATTGTAAAAAGGAATACCAAAACCAATATTTAAAAACAAAAGTATGAAACGTAACGGTTACCCAAATAAACTAATCACTGGGTTTCCCGAAAGGTGAAAATATTGATATGGAAGAGAAGTCTAACCATCATGTTCTGATGGAGAGTGGTAGAGAACATGGCTATGAAAAATCCAACAATCACAAAGCCATACATTTGTGATTATCTAAGGTACCATCTAATTCATCGGATATAAGGGTAGTAGGACAACATTTTTGGTTTTTCAAGATCATTTCACTAAAGTTGATGAAATTGAAATTAGAAGAAATACTTTCGTGATTTTGGTATAGTCTCAGCGTTTGTCATTATTTGGACAATTTACACTTCATCTCTTAAATAAATGAAGTTGAATTTGTCATTCGTGATGTGTTAGCAGATCATGTGATAGAATGATGGGTCATTCCATCTGTCTCAAACAAAAGGTTAGAAAAGTTATCAAAAAAAATACATAAGTCCATCTATAGTGAGATTAATCTTATATAGTTCCTAAAATGGACTTATACTTCATATATCATACTCCTTAATATAATAAAACTAGTTTCTACTAAAAAGGGACTTCCTGTAGGCCAGTGGTAGGCGATAAAGGCCAGTCACACTTCATTTGTGGGTTCGATTCCCACAGCCTTGTCCGATGCGATGGGGTGTCGCTCGTCCTGCAGGTTGTCCTTTTTCTAAAACTATATTACTATAACATCCCATCAATAATATCGAAAAAACTTCTATCATTAAACAATACTAACTTATGTCCAACATAATCCATTCCAATATTTAGTCTTATCCATAATACTTCAGTCCACTCTCATAATATAGTGAAAATGATTACCAGAGATTTAATACCATCATTGATCCCCATATATCATAAGATATGTCTTGTTGGTCACATTTTAAACATTCAAAGGCCTTAATCATGTATTCTCTTGAATACCCATTGAAAATTAGTGAAAAAAAGAATGCAGTTAAACATTAACACTTTCCACATACCAAAATCCTCAAAATTATATATACTCAAACCATGATATAACCTTCTCCTTATATCAGTCATGAGCTCATGGATACTATCCAACATTTAATTTTCTCCTTATTCCTTCATTATGTGCATATCATCTACATTCCAAAAATATCTAAATAAGCTTTCATGGATACTGGTAACATTATTCATACACTTTCAAAACTCAAGGAAAGACAACAGTGTAACAATCCTTAGATGTCTCCTTATTCCATAGTACCATGAGATTACTTATACAACATTACACATGATAAACATGTAATCATTCCACTACATTCTTAAACCATTGACCGAGCTTCAAAAATTCTTTCATCTCACATATCATTTGTAGTCTCTTCATCATCATCCACATAAATACTACCCATACGACCATACTTATTCTCTTCATGAGACTTTCCCTTAGGGCATTGGTTTCCATAATGCTCGTACATTCCACATTTAAAACATTTATCCATTTTTGATGTCATAGCAATACCATTATCCTCATCCCTGGTGTTAATTGAACCTTTTCCTTTGCACTTACTGGCTTTGTGTCCTTCTTTTACACACCCAAAGCATCTTCCAGTTCTTTTGAAACATTCTCCTTGATGCCTCTTCCCACATGATTTACATAGGGGAAATTGAACTTTCTTTCCTCTATGATCATCATGAAACTCCATCTTTCTCTTATTAGTTGAGTCAGGAAACTTACCAAATTTTACTTTATTGATCATATTATGAGATTTCGTATTCGACATAATAATGATGTTTGGACTTCCGAATCCCATTTCATTTGGTTGCTCATGAAGAATATCATTCCATTTTCCATCATATCCTCCATTATCATGAATCATCTTGTTTCCAGCCATTTTCTAAAACCTAAAAAGAATAGCGTGAGAGGGAAAAATCATAATAAAGGGGTAGTAACTTCAATATCTTACATCTTTGGTTTAATATAATATAGTTACCATAGTTATATAACTATATTCTATACGTATACTTATCCTTAGGGACATCCCTAGACATACCTCAGAAATATCTCTAGGGATCTCACTAACGTTTTCGCATCCCAGTTTCCAAAGGTTGACTAAACCTTTGCTCTGATACCAACTGTAGAGAACCGAAGCTTGACGTACATGGACATTACATTACTTTTACGGAATACTTAGTACATAAAAAAACACACACACAAGGATCGTAATAGTTTAGTGTCTTTGGAAACTCGGAATATAATCTTATAATTGTGGTGAAATATCTTCAACATCTCCCATAAAGATCTTCTTTTTTTTACCTAAACCCTTTCTTTATATCCTGGGGAAAAGAAAACATAAAAGGGTGAGCTCAAATGCTCAGTAAGGGTAAAAAAAAGAAATATCAATCACATCATATTCATAAGAACCTAACATTTTGGAAATATTAACCTGCAAAAGAGAGAATAATTTCATAACATGGGATAAATCATAGTAGTGAAATGAAATCCCAAATATCATAACATAAAACATGAAACTTGGTGTCATACACACATAATCATATAGAATCATTTCATATTAGTCAAGACTCATTGCCAAGACTATCTTAGTGGACAAAGTCCCTTTCTGAACCAAGTCACCCTCGTTTCAGTCCTGTTTCACTGAACCGGTATAACCTACCATTCCAGCCATGTCTATCTCATGAGATATAAAATATTTACCCAATGCATTTGAGGGAGATATAAGACCCACCCATCTCATAATTATACCATTCTTATGTGTGTCACAAAATCATAAATCATACATCATTGCATAACCCATGTAGTAAAAATGGGATTCTTAAACAACATGACATCATAAAACAATTCATATAAGATAAAGGACTTCAAAAAAATATTTACATCACAACATAATCAAATAAATGTAATAATAGGGATAGAAACAGAACCCTATATTATCTTAGATGGAAAATAATTTTGATAAAACACTTGAACTCCATTCTTGAGGAAAATATCCTTTCTACTTCAAAAACATTTTTCCTTTCTTAACATGTCATACAATTTTAAACTAAAAGAAGTTGATTAAAAATAAACTTGAAAACTTGTAAAGTAAGCTTCTTGGAAATAATGTTTTAATAATCCATTCATTCCGTATAAGTTAAAAAAACATTCTTCTCGTACCTTTGTCAGAAAAGTCAAAAAGTACCACGTACGAAAAACGACAAAAGATTCCTTTCAATCCTTTACTAAAAACTCACCGAAGGGTAAAATTGGATTTAAACAATTGTAGGTGGATAGAAATAATATTACATATTGAGGAAACATGGATGTGGATGATAAAATACACCCCAATAAATACCAAAGTATAAACAATCTCGGATAAAAATGAGATTGTGATATTTCCCTTACCTTAGGTCCAATTTGCTTCATAAGTGTCTGAACCTCCTGTTTAATGATTTAAATAATTTCATTGACTTATTAAATAATAATATTCATTGTTATTATATCATATATGGTTCACTTATGACTTTATATTACCCGTTCTTTTGTAAATTCATGTTAAAGTAGCGTTTTGGGTAAAATCGTCTCATTTGTCATTCGTGTTTTAAATTGTAATTATTCATATGATTACTTAGATCATGATTACATAATTCCAGAATATAAAACATGATTTATATATAGTATATATTCAGAATATACATATATATAATGGATCGATAAATGGAAAGAAATACACCATTCAGGGAGACGGTAGGTCGTACGTACGCATGAACGTTGTTTTCCTTTTCTTATTGTCTTGAATGGAAGTAAGTAAATGACATATATATATATATATATAAAACAAATAAAGTAGATTTACCATGTCATATATTTCATTATTATTCATTATATATACTTTATAATCATTCTGGAATGGTTAACATGGATAATGAATCTCATCGCGTCGTGGAGACGGTAGTCCGTACGTATGCACGAGCGATGATATCGTTCCCGTGGTCGTGGAATTGTGTTGAAGTGTATGTATACTATTTCAGTATCAATATCACTTTATAATAATCATATATAGTTACTCATTACACCATTATACCCATCCAATTAAGGTGGTGGCGGAAAATAGATTACACCACGGCGTGGAGACGATATTTCGTACGTATGCACGCGTGGTGATTTCCTTTTTCTGTAGGACGGATAGATGGTTAATTAGAGTTTTTTCATATTTATAATAACATATCAGTATATAATAAATACTTATGTTATTACTTTACCATGAAACAACTAAATAAGAAGAAGTTGAAGAAGAATGAAATTGAAAAAGATCGGTAATGGATATTACCTCTTTTTGACGCGCCTTCACTTAACCTCCACTTAAAGAACTATGGATGGTCTTTGAAGAAGACCAGGACCTCTATGATGATACTAGGGAAGTGGAGAAGAGATTTTTTCAGGGGTTTTCTGAGCTTGAATGCTAAAATTGGTGTGAGGAGGAGAGGGAGGAGGTGCCCTTTTATAAGGGAGGAGAGGGGCACCTTAGGAAAATCTCAAACTATTATTTTATATTATGGTCAAATTCAGTATATAATGGTTCCAAAGGGTCTTATTTCGAAGATAAAGTGTGGATGGGTCGAACTCCTCTCATCCAATAGGATTTAGACAAGTTTAGGTTATTACTTTAACCTTATAAATTAGATTTAACTCTAAGTTAAATAATTTAACTTTTACCGTGTCTTTTTGTTTTCTTACACTATATGGTTAGTAAACTTACCATAACAAGACAAAAGAACCCCAAGTTGTTTATTATTAATATATATATCCTTATATAAGTCATTTTTCCGAACCATTGATTTTTAGGAATTAAATAACAATTAATAATATAATATTTTTTTTAAAAACTAATTTATGTCAATTTTGACACTATTTGGTACATGATTTTTATGAAATTCATAACAGAATGATAAGTTCGAAAAAAGTTCTTTAAATAAACAATAACATGTCATATTAACCTAGAAAATTAGTGTAAGTCATAAAAAGTCTCAAATTAAATTTATTTGGGCATTTATAACATCAATTATGTCAATATTTCATTAATAAGACAATTACTGCATCATCTTTGTGTCAAAATAAATGATAATTATTTAATCCCTAAAAATTATAAATAAATTTCTATTATGTATATAATTGTATTATCTTTCTGCAGACTATTCATGTTCGATGTTTTATGAATTATATCGCTAAAGTAAAATTATTATACTTATAAGATTTAAGAAAGTGACATGTTGTCACATTCTTTGGTTTTAATAATAATTAAATTATTTTCAGGGACAAAAGTCCATAAAATGAATCTAATCCGACCCTTAGGTTATATGGGTCTACTTTTAGCCATCCAATATAATTTTTCCAAGTTTTAGGTAATTTTATAATCTTATATTTACCCTTAATTAGCCGATTTACCTTTAACTATTGTAAATAAAATTTACTGTAGTTACTATTCACAATGCCCAAAAATTAAAAGTAGCTTATTAACATAATTTGGACCCACTGATTCCAAATATGGAATCCATTTTTCCAAATTCAATACAAAAAAAAGATGCAGAAATTAAATTAAAATTAATCCCATTGTCGAAAAAATGGGTTTTTCTTTAAAACATTGCAAAAGATTGAATTGATTTAACCTACGAAATCAAGGTAAAATCATTGCTAATGACATACATTATATTAAATGGTGAAAATATATTCTATTTATAATTTAAAACCATTCAATATTATAATTTAACCACAAAAGATATTACGATGAAAAAAATTGTTTTTAATTAAAATATAGCGTGTTTTTACTATTCATTAAAATATGAAAGTTATAGGAAGAATATCAAAACTTTATCTAATGTAAATTTTTATATCCTGATTCAAAAGAAGAATTTTATTTTGTCGAATTGAACTTATAAACATGTCAAAAACTAGATTTAATGTGGGTGCGCCATCAAAAGGTGGCAAAACTGCATTTTTTGAAAAATACTTATTTTACCCGAAAAATTTATTTTGTTCTTATACCATGTTCTAGAAATGTGTAAGATGAATAATAATGTTATAAAATTCAAAATTTAGTTAACACTATTCATAACGGTTATTTCATAACAATATTATAATAATATATCGTTGTTTAGTAAAACCCGGTATTGCGTACAAGACACGCTATCGGGGAAGGTAGCGATTGTGTGTAATGCAAGCCAAGTCAGGGTTGCGTGTAGTGCAAAAATCCTTTGTTGTTGCGTATAACAGAATCCAACCATATTTTATTTATACATTGAATATATATATATATATACACTCAATGTTGCGTAGAATAACTTTTGTCAAACGAACTTGAAATTGTGTGTAACAAGAGCCAAGAAAAGTGTTGCGTATACTGCAAGCTAATACGGTGTTGCGTATAGCGCAAGATAATCTTGGTGTGTCGTACAATAGAATATATGAATGGAATTAAAAAGAATGTATCATATAAAATCTCGGGTTGTGACATATATGAAATATATGATATCTAAATCATGAATATAATTCTGGATATGATGTACTTTTGACCACATCAACAACTTGTAATTATAAGAAGTTCAATTTTGACTCAAGTACCAAATATCGACAAAACGACCATTATTAACATAAATGATTGATAATGATTATATCATAGAAATAAGTGATATAAAAGAAATGATAAACTTTAAAAATGTTATTAATAATGTATAAATTAACTTTAGTTTTTTATTCAAGAGATTAAAGAACGAACTCGTCAAGTTGGACACGAGGTAATGGGTTTCTTATCTCACTTTAAATTTCGTGATATTTCCATTGTTCACCACTTATTTATTGCATGTGTTTTATTGTGTACTACCATTTGATATATATTATTATTATTATCATTATATTAATTGTATTATCTTATTCATTTTGTTGTTATTAACTTTGGTAATACGACTCGATTGATTACAATGTGGTAAGGGGATTCTTATCTCATTTTTAATTTTGTGAGATTTTGATTGTTCACCACTTATTTATTGTATGTGGGGTATTTTCAACTGCCATTTGATATATATTATAATGATTCTCTTTATATTTTTTGTATTTTTTATTCATTTTGTGGTTATTATCTATTTTTCATAAGACTCGATTGATTACAACGGGTTAAGCGGTTTATTATCTCATTTTTATTTCTGTGAGATTTCCATTGTTCACCAATTATTTATTTCATGTGGTGTATTGTGTACTACCATTTTATATATATTATAATTATTCTATTTATATTCATGTTATTATGTGATTAATTTTTTGGTTATTAACTTTTGGTCATATGACTCGATTTAATACAACGTGGTAAGGGGTTTTCAACTCACTTTTTATTCCAGTGAGATTCATGCTATATTTGCCACAATTTCCATTTGGGTGGTGTACGTACTACCCATGATTGTATTCTTTGTGTAATATAATTTAATTTATGGGTATTTATACCTCCATTGTATGATCCTTCCTTCAAGGGGTGTATGATTTGTAAGTCACCAAATCGGTAAGGGAAACTTTCACCCTCCTTTTTTAAAGAGACTTCTTTTTATTGTCTTTTTCATTTACATCTTCATGTGTAGGTATATGTTCTTATATATCATTATTGTTTTAAATTTTATGTCCATGTGATTAGATACCCTTTTCTATCTCATTAACTCATTTTTTGAACATTAAGTCGTTGTTGTTAGGCTGCTGAATTTCCGTAAGAGAACTTCTTAACCCAATTTCATTTCATTGGGTTAAACTTCCTCTTCTTGATTATGTTGTGCTATGTACATGTTTTAATGATCTATGATGGTTTTACAATTAATATTCACTTATATTGGGGTATTATTATTTTTTACACATAATAATGTCATTGATTTATCCTTAATCTAAGGATACGATCTTTGTAAGGGGCTTTATCTCAATTTACATTCCACTGAGGCTTATTTGTTGTTATACACCGATTCACTGTTATATGATGTATATAGATCCCTTTGACATATTATATCATGATTATTCTTATTATCATGATATTATAATGTTTTGATTAAATTTTACCCGTCAATTATTTGTATTCAAGCATAACTCAATTGGTTAAGAACTCCTTAACTAAAATACTGTTTTAAAGATTTATTCTTTCAAATATTTTTCATTAATATCCATAATTTCGAAATAGTTTTCAAGATTTATTTATATGGACCTGAATGTTTTGAAATTAAAATTTCTTTCAAAGTTTCAAAGTGTTATGGGACACTTTGATTCAAAAATAACTTATTAAATGTTTTAAATGGTTTTGATAATGGTTTGATAGAGCATTGATTATTTCAATATGTTGAAATGATATATTGTGATTGCGATATGGAAATTTTATCTTTATTTTATTCATGTTTCGTTTCTTATTAATATTTTATGGTTATTGGGAATTGTTTACGTATATTGGTGGTTCCATGATAAACCTAGGGCGGGTGAGCCTGAGATAGCACTCCAATGCATTGGGTAACGTGATAGAGGTAAACGTTGTTGTTTGTCCTAATATATTTTGGGAATATACTGTGATGGGTATTCCAAATATAACTCCCTATGTAGTTGTGAAAGCTAAACCATAATTATGTTATGTATGCCACAAGTCACCTTTATGATTTATGATTTCTCTGTGTTATTCATAAATCGTATTATTTTATAAAGTATGTTTTGATTGAAAAGTATGGTTTCATTTATTGGTATTTATTTATGGGATAATGTTTTCTTTCCTTATTTTATAACCCTTACTAAGATTTTTATTCTCATCCCAAGTTTTGAAATATTTTTCACAGGACATAAAGATGAATATGGTAAATGATGGGATCAGTGAAAATTCATGCGGTCTAAAACATGGAACTAGACAAGTTTATTTGTTTATGACTTTTTATTTTATGAAAAAATGGAAACTGAGAAGAAGTGTTTACTTTTTAATTTTTGAGGTGTAATTGTTATGACATAATTCTCTAAATCACTAAACCTAAAAAGAACCTCAATATGAATTATTCACTTAATTCAAGATTATGTAATGTTTAAGGCTGGGTAATTAAATATGTGACTTGTCTCTATGGTTGAGCTTTGTGATTGGGTTCCGCGATCAAGATCTATGAACCAGAACAAAAGGATGAAAACTATGAAGATGGAATGGGTAACTAGTAAGATTCTGTAGGTTCCTTGTAGATGCTGCTCAGAGTAAAGAAATTGAAAATAACTTTGGTATCAAGGAAGAAGTATGGATCCATTCAGACCACAATTCATTGGTAGAGCAACTATTAGAGAGCCCGAATAGCTACCCATTCTGCAAAAGGCTCACTCTGTATGGATTTGGCCTAAGGGATGACATTTTCATTCCTAAAGTAGGAAGAGAAGAGCCGACCTACTGGTTCATGTGTATGTCATACAAATAACAGTGGTTCAGAGAAGCTTGAGATCATACTTGGGAGGATTTCACAACCATTAAGGCTGATTGTTTATAAAATCATGTGAACAACGTCGACAGGAAGGCATTACAAACAGAGACATCTCCCCCACAGTACCACACTATTCTGAAGGTGGCTCTGGGGAACCTAGGGAAGAGTTGGACTGATGAGTGGGATTTACACTAGGGTGGAAACTTTATAGATGGCTGGGTAGGAGCCTATTGTGTAGGCGCCTCATGCAAGGAGTTCAGGGTGGTACAAAGATGAGTGGCCCTATATGAGGTGGCATGGGCTTCCCCATTTCACATCTACTAGCAAAAGCAGCTGATGCTAGAGTTGCAGAGTATCTATTCATCGTGGACCAATACCTTCAATATTTACCATGGGGAGGTTGGTATCGACCTCTTTGACTTGTACCAGATCTCGGGGGGTCCCGATACTGGGGGAAATGTAAGATGCATTCCTTACCTATGCAAACACATAGGAAGACCTGGATTAGATTCCACCACTGTCAAAGGAATTGAGGAATATGGTGCTAGGGGAGGATAAGTAGTCTTTGAGGGACATCCATTTCATGTGTTGGTTCATGTAGTTCTTGATTTTCCCTGAGGATGATTGTTTCCCGTGAGGCCTATGAACTACCCAAAGGGGGCCAAGGAAGGAAAAGAGAACTCGTATTGGAGACTATTGGAGAATAGCCATTGGAAGACATGGGGATACAGTGTCAGTACTAAGAATAAACTAATGGTTTGGTTGGATACACTCATTTTGGTTCTTATATGTTGCTAGATTCTTCCAGTGATGGACACAAACATGGGAACATGACCGAGGATGTTCATTATGGTGTCCGTGTTGGTGATAGAGTGATGAGTCAACCTCAGGATCCCAATGCTCGCCAAACTGTATAAGATGTTTTGGTACATCATCGAGGGTAAGAAGCCACAGAATATATTCGGACCATTCCTCCTTCTGTATGGGTGGATATAGGTTCATATTAGGGGCATCTATGAATATATGAACCCTATTTCTCCTCTAGGGTTGGATTTCTTCCCAACCATTCTGAACGCGATGGAGAGCTTCTCGACCAAGATGAGCCTGGAGTTAGTGCCAAACTGGATCTGGAAGGCGGATGAGTCCAACATCCACCTATTCCCACTCCCAACATGAATGTTCACTGATAAAGGCTAGGTAACGGAGAAGAATCATTCCTACCTATTGTCCATTCGGGGTGGAGTACTAGTGGCACGGGTTTACCGCGAGTCTCTCTGTGAGTCGTACACCCTACGTCGTTTCGCGAATCAATTTTGGTGCATGAAACGGTTGAACCCATGGGTCTATTTGGGGGTGCTACATGAGGATCACCCATGTTTGATGGGAAAGATGTGGCTCATGTTCACATAGGAGTATGGGAAGATGTAGAATGAGTTGCCTCCTCTTACAGTTGTCTACGGGCTGGTGAAGGAGAATACCAAGAGCTGGGAGGCAGCCGACCCAGGGGAGATTCTAAAGCAGTAGCTAGTTCATGCCAATGACGAGGTTCCTCCCCAACCTTGAGTTCAGGTCCAAAAGGTTAAAATCACATCTCTTTTTTGCAAGGCTGCAATTGTGGGAAGACCTACACTGGTCGAATGATTGGTGGTGGCATCGGACACAGAATTCCCAGAGGAGATGATTCATAAAGCGGGGAGGACACCAATGGGAGTCCGTAGGATATCCACCTGGGATCTTGAGAAGAGGATACGCCACATAGATATTCCCAAAAATTTGGTCTTCATGGAGGCATGGGACATCTTCGATGACAACAGACAATTCCTCAACCTGTCCAAGATGTCGCACCACCTGAACCATCTCAAGATGGATTTTACATGGATAGGACCTGTCAGGGCCAGTTTTGCAATATCCCATGTTGAAGGGGATAATTACCTTCCTGAGATGGATGATTTAACTCATTCCTAGGGTTTTACTCATCCAATGATGGATCATGTAATGGTGCATCTTGATGGAGTGTCCCCTCCACAATTTTCGGCCTCTGAATTGAGAGAGAACTTTCCTCTACTAGACGAGTGTGATGAGTCCTCCTAGGGAGAAGAATCTGTGGAGGGATCCCTCTGGAGGAGTGTGAGGTCAACAAATCAGACCCATAGTTGGAATATTTTGTCGAGTCCCTTGAGGTAAACTCTAAACCACATCCATGTAGTCTTCACCCGGTTTGTTAAGGAACCCTCAACTGATAACTGACCAGTGCTGGAGGGCCTCATATGAAAAACCCAATCCCGATCAGAGGTAGATGCATCTGCAGGAACCTTGGGATCTTCCCCTATGGCTTTGACTATCATCATTCTTGGAGATTCTGTGACACCCAGGGCATTCCTCCCAGAGCCTTTGAACATCCCAACAATATATGGAGGGCCAAACCTCAGTGTTCTGATGGAAACAGCTTAGGATAGAGACAAACTATTTGATCTCTGTAAGTATTCTTCACAGTATACGTAATTTTCATTTATTTATTAGGTTAACTACTTTTTGTGTGCCTCTTGTATGTATAGTTCATCAAATGGCATGGGATTCCTTGGTGAGGTTGGTTGGAGCTCGTGGCGCTTCCTTTCCTAGAGGAACACTGGTGTTCTTGGAAGTAGACGTTCGAACCTACCAAGCTACAGTGCTTCCGATCACTGGTTTGACCGTCAGTAGGATAAAGCCTGATATTATTGAGGTGGGATCCGATTATGATGATCAATCAGGAAACAAGGTTCCTAACATACCCAGTCAGACTCGATATTCAGACCCTGCTGACATGTTCATGGATGCATTTCCTGCATACAAACCTTTATACCTCAAAGACCAAAACGAGACGGCCTCTAACAAAGAGTAGAGAAATATTTTCTATTTTCTTCCATGGAAATTGATCAAGCTCTACATCAGGAAGAAACCTAAAATGAAATGGATAGACTAGATGGAGAGACTCTGTTCCTAGCTACACGAGCTGTGCACTAGGGGAGTGGATGCCTAGCATCCTCATATTCTCATTCGAGACCTCATGGGGGAGAATAATCAGGAGCATGATTGTGGCCTCTGTGTGAGTAGAAAATGAAGGAACTAATTCAACATCAAGAGGCTCCAGGTGTCTGAATGTGAAGCTCAGCAGTTTCGTGCATGAGCGCATGAGCATTCCTCTTTCCTCAAAACACAATCAAAGCTTGTGTCATGCCTAAAGGCCTAGTTTGTGGAAGCTGTAGAACAAATGGAGGGAGCCTCTAATGAGATGTCTATCATTTGAACTGATGACGAGTGACCCAGATCATGACTGATGAACTATGCCACATCGCTTCCAAGGAGGAGCGAGAGCTAAAAATGTGACGACATATCCTGGATTCCACAAGCCAGAGTGTGGTGGAGCTAGAACAATGTATTGGAGATGTCAATCCATCCATGGGAGGGGCTGATCCTTGGGTGTCATAATGCATGTAAACATATAAACATACTTTCATGCATTGATTTTTTATGATGGATAAATTCAAGGGTTATGTTATTTGTTTTGGTTTACTGCATTTCCATTATACTCATGAAATATCCAGCGATCAATCCCCAAGCTCACATGGGTCATCCCTGATGTGAGAAACAATGGATGACTGCTTTGTTAGTCCATCTAAACATGAGGGTGTCAACAAAGAAGCATGAAACTGGGGTTGAACAACCAACCTGGATTTTCAGGAAGAATAAGGGAGGCCTGATTGGATGATAAGTTTCACAGAATATCCGAATTTCCATTTTCCAAATGTGCTCTCATGAATGAGTGAAGTAACGCTGGGGGAATTTGAATCAATCCAAACATAGGGGAGTGTAAAATGTAAATCATGATACCAAAAATTCAGAATAATGTGGGGGTGGCATGGAAATGAAGGATAACTGTTGACCATGTTTGAAACATAGTATCCCTTTTTTGTTAACCTAAAATGGGGATAACAAATGAGGGTTGATCGCTGACCATGTTTGAAACACGGGGCCTGACTCAAAATGTCATCCATTTTTCATACAAAATGTTGTCCTAGGATAGAAGATGAGACATAGGTCGAGCATCTATACTGTTAGGGGGTTCCTTCATAAGTGAAATATGATTAGGATCTGAATGAAGGACACTCAAATCATAGAGGGTGGAGTGATGGGTTGTTCTAATAGAGTTCAACACTTTGGGAATTATGCCACCGTGGTGGAAACATATTATGTGGGAACATCAGCCTGATCAGGGATCAAACATTTTTACAAACATGACCATTCTGATAAAGACCTGGAGTGCCTTGTTTTTTTACATCATACCTATAAGGATATTAAAAACGTAGTTTAAACGCCGCATGGTGAGGACGATGCACATATTTTTAAGGTCATATTGACTAGACCAATATTGTGATGAGGGGAAAGAAGGGATAATGGCATTAGGAATAGGCCCGAGGTGAGAGGCCTGAACTTTGCAACATATCCCATGAGAATGAGAATCAAGAAAAATGTAGTTCTTAAGAATGATGTGGTAATAGACCAACGCTAGAAGGGAAAATCCTATCTGGAGAGGGAGTTGATGCATACCATGATTAACATGAGTCATCCAAAACATGTTCCAGGTAGAACTATAGTTTAATGACATGAATCGAGGAAATGTGGGCTCGTGCATTCTACCATCAAATTATTGGAGGGGAGATAAAATGAAGGGGGGTCCCTAGAAGAGGTCATGTGATGCGGTAGCTATAAACCCGACATGAATGAGGAAAATAGGAGTCCATATCACACCATATATCCCCAGAGGAAGTTCTTTAGGTCATGACACCAAAAGTGAAAGTTAGGATGGGCCTGAGGAAAAGTGTCCAGGAATTCCTACATACCCATTTGGATGGTATTCAAGCTGCACGTTGTTCTGGAATCACAGTTTAATGCCATGCGGGGCGAAAGGCCTATGTGGCATAGCTGCACCATTACACACCCAACCAACACTTCTAAACCCACGTGATTCATGCACAATGTGGAAAAGTAGGAGTAGTGGTGTTATTTTCCTGGTACATGAAAGCACACATTAGGGTAAGTGGAATTCTAGGTGAATGACAACCCAAAATTATTAACCCTCCCAATTAACGCACGTAGATGCGCGGAGGTGTAGAACTGTGTGCTGGAATTCCACTTGAACATAAGGGAGTGGGAAAATGTGAATCATGACGCCTAATATCTGGATCACAATTATGGTGGCATGTGGAGAGATTATAACAGCTGACCATGTTCAGAACATATTTTCTTCTTCACGTTAGCCTAGAATGGGGATAGAAAAATGAGGGTTAACCGTTGATGATGTTCGAAACACAGTACATATCACAATTGTTATATGAGGTCTTCAGGGGCATTGGCCCAGGATGGTAGGTGAGCTAATGTGGCATCAGACCAGGCCATGAAGGGGGTCCCTTCGAACATAGAATAATATGTGGATCCAAATAAAGGGCTCATGATGCTTGGGAATGATATGAGGGAATGTCCATGTGAAAATTCCACACTATGGGATCTTTTTTAAGACGCATTAGAGTGTGACAATAAGACACATAAAATAGAGGGAGTCAAATCTTTTTCCAAGGATAGGGGTCCTAGGGATGCATGCTCCTAACTTATGGGTTGAAATTATACCATTAAGAGGGGACCCAATTTAATGAAATACTCATAGGGTGGCGAAGTAGTCGAACCCAATGTGTAGTTCCCATAGAGAGATCTTAGTTTAGGGTTATAGAACTCAGACCAGAATGGGAATGGAGAAGGAAAAAACATGTTTCAGTAGTCAAAAAACTTGTCGCAAATGATATCCCAAGAGTTTCTTGACACACCACATACTTCCAAAAGAGTTTGGGCCAAGGGGCTGAAAAAAGGGGCATGATTTAGGATTCCTGGGGATAGACCTACAGACGGAATGTCTGGGCATTCCTATGTATCCCATCAATATGGGAATCAAGCCACACATGGTTCTTAATAAAGGTGTTGTTTGGTGTCATTTGACAAGAATAGTTGGATCTTAGTTTAATGTTCTTAGAGATCAAACCATAGAGAGGATGGTGGGAGGGAGACACATGGTGCTGTGATTGAAAAACCCAACGTGAATGAGTATAATAGGAGTCCATATCACACAATGTGCTCTCTAGGGAGGTTTTAGGTCAATGGACTGACAATGAATGTTTGGTTGGGCCCAAGAAAAAGTGCATGGGTGTTCCTACGTACCCCATTATTAGAGGGATCATTCCATGCATAGTTCTAGAAGTATCATGGAAGGATACCAAATCTAGGGACAATATTGTTGGGTGGGTCTGGCCCACACACCAACATAAGAATCATTTGATAGGACTTTTTTGTTATTTAGAATGGATGTGAATTTTTTTAAGCGATGACCTTAGGACAGAGAATCTGTGCAACGCTGCCGAAATCAAGCCACATGTTGGTCTTGAAAAACGGTATTGTGGATAAATGCTACCAAACATGATGTCTTGTCAAGTGAGGACATAACAATGCATTTTAATTTTCCATCGTGTGGACAGGATGATAATGTTATAGTTTAGGGTCATATGATAGGACCTACCAATTCATTTTAATGTCATGCAATAAAGACACAATCCTTTAAATTCATGTGGGACCAGGTGGAACAGTTTAAGGTCATATGGCTTGGACACGTACATACGATAGAGTTTTTATGGGGGGAATGTGCATGGAATGATAAATCATAGCCTACATGAATAAGAACA
Organism: Viscum album; assembly: GCA_963277665.1. Taxonomy (NCBI): domain Eukaryota; kingdom Viridiplantae; phylum Streptophyta; class Magnoliopsida; order Santalales; family Viscaceae; genus Viscum; species Viscum album. The sequence goes on along the minus strand of OY728153.1, from coordinate 1,820,780,498 downwards.
TAAGCCCAGACATGTTACACCACACAATCCCGTGAAATCCAGGGCCAAATGTCCGAAAAGAAGTTGTAATTAGTAGAACCTGAAATGGACCTGAAGAAGAGACACCCATGAGTTCCAATGTATCCCACACGGTTGGGAATCAAGCTATACATAGTGCTAAGGTTATGTGGTTCTTAATCCTTGAGGATAATACATAGAAATATCATAGTTTATTGTCTTATATCTTAGACCATAAATAAGCGAGACTCATCCAATTGAGTTCAAACCTCGACTAAATCCCTAAATCTGCATGAGCTATGATCGATGTAGGAAACATGGGTGGATAAGGTATTTTCAACACATGGAATTCACACAAAGGGGAAAGCAGTGCAACACCTTGGGTGACACTTCACCATGGAATTGTCCCCCTAACCAGCAAATGTTCACTAAGGGATAGTACTAGGTGTGTCGAAATTCCACTTGGATATGATGGAGTGGAAGGTGATGTGAATGATGCAACTGAAATTTTGCACTTGATGGGGTTTGTGCGATGATGGAGGATAACCATTGACCATTTTTTAAACACAGTTCCGATATCGGGTGACCTAAAATGGGAACAACAATTGAACATTGATAGCTGACCATATTTTTAATGCAGGACTTGTATCCTTTTTTGTTCAAAATTCTTTAGTATGTTAGCCCAAGATGGTAGGAGGGGACTCGGGCTGAGCATCTATGTCATTCGGGGGTCCTTTCGAAAATGAAAGATGATGAAATCCAAAATGAAGTGAAACATGAAGTATGAAAATGGGTGAGGACATGTCTATAAAATCCGACACTCTTGGTCCTGAACCAGAGTTCTCTTGGGCACATTGGTAAACTTCCAAATCGAATTTAGTGGCCCAACTCAAGAGTATCCTATTCGAAGAGATGAGTATAGAACAGGGGGACAGAGAGCTCTTAGGAGATAGAGTTGCATGGCATGGTTTTTAAAAAACTGATGTGAATCCGAAAATAAGCACATACCACATTGCATGCCCCTCTCCTAGGATAACTTAGGCCAGGGGGGAAAGAAGGTATGAAGGTTCCTAATAAATGGAGCTAGACACACAGGCTAAATGTTCATGTGGTCCTATGTATCCTATAATGATTGGAATCAATCCGCACATCGTTATTGAGGATTTTGTGCAGTTTTACATCATGCGGAAAGGATGCAGATAGGTCCAAGTATCTCAATGACGAATGGGTATGGCAAGATGAGAAATCATGCATGAATAATGAAATGATCTCATACTACACCATAAAATACTAAGTGATAACTTAGACTAGGGTCCTGAAAAGAACATGGGACCTGAGGTTGGGCCATAGACGGAAGGTCACAACCAATTTTCTATGTAACTACTTACAACAAAGATGCGGATGATCTTAGTTTAAGGTCATAGAGCTCAGACCATAAACACATGTCCATTTTGCAGGTACTGCCTTACTAAAGTTCTTAATCCCACATGAGCAATGATCATTGTGGGAAACAAGAAGTAGGACTAGGCTCACCCCAACACATTAGGGTGTAGAAACCAGACTAGCACTCCTGCCTAAAGTAGACTTATGTTTGAATGGGTATCAGGACAAAATGAATCACTTCACCCTGTACTTGGGACATATAGGGTAAATGGAAACGATGAATGATGATTGTTGACCGTGTTCTATACACAACACCCACATCAAATGACATGGAATGGGAGTAAAAAATGAGTGTCGAACGCTAACCATATTCACAATGTGGGACTTGTATCAATTTTTTGTTCGAGATCCTTGAGAATGTCAGCCTGAAATGATAGGGGATCACTTAGGCTAAGTATATGTACCATTCGAGGGCCCTTTTGGATGTGAACTGTAACGTCCCGACCCCAGTTACCCAGAGTCGGTGCATTATTACATAACATTGGCATGATCACAAGAAAGATCAAGTCTCGAAAGACTGATTAGTTTAGTGGCCTTGGAATAACTAAATACATTAATAAAGTTTACATTATAACATAAAATGAAAACTGCAACAACATAGTCTCCATAGTCCACACTCATACTATCCCTGCAGGTCATTCATAATTTACTTCTTCACAATCATGGGTAAAATAAAACATTGAAAGGGGTGAGCTCAGATGCTCAGTAAGGATAACAATATAGCAGAAGCTTTCATAGATAAGCATAAACACTTAAGGAAATGTATAACTAAAACAAATGCCTTTTAAACTTAAACTTCAGCATAAAATGGAAAAGATAAAATGAAATAATTCCATTTACTTATTCACATGGATATTCTACTAGTCAAATAATCACATGAAATATCAATAACCACTTTCATAATGATGGAATGCATAATGCCAGACTATCATAACCATGTACCCAAGGCCTCGTGCCGAGACTACAAATAATACTTTGTCAAGGCCTCATGCCAAGACACTATTTTGTCTCATGAGACCTACCGATGCATCGAGGAGCTATAGTGGGCTCCACCTGTAACGACCCAATATTTTTGAGTAGTATATTAACTTACTATTAATGATTTAATAGAGATGTTAATTGTTAATGCAGAAAGAGGAGTCGATGGCTTCATCCAGTAGACTCGAACCTTATGAAGCCCACTTATCAGAGCTTGGGAAAGAGGTGGAATCTTTGGGCTTCGCTTTAGACCAAGCCCAAGTCGAACTCCAGCGTGTCAAGCTTGAACGAAAACGCCTACGGGAGAATTTCAAGTTAGTAGAGATTACTACTAGGGCAATGTTATCTGAGCCTCCCTCAGATTCGATCACCATAGAACACCTTACACTTAGGTCATATGCCGGTGTTATAAGGGGCTTTGTAATGAGACCCTAGCTTCCTTGTGTAATCCTTTGGGATGAATGAATTGAGATTTCTTCCTTTAGTGATGTTTGTGAAATTTCAAATGTCCGGATAATTTTAGGATGTATTTTATTGATGAATTTAGAAAAAAGGATATTTTAAAATATTTATGTAAACCCTAAATAATTAATGATGTGTAATGATTTTCAAAAAATGGTCTTCTGCAAAAGTGTTCAGTAAGGAATTTGTAGTCTAATAAGATCAACTTAATTTTGATGAATAGTAAATTATGAATAGTGATTTTACGCTTAATATTAGTAATGTGACCAAATGGATTAGTAATTTCACTAAAAGAATGTTTTAATATAATTTAGACACCTTGATTAAGTAGTGAGATTTAATAAAATGGGTAAATAACGGTTTCATAAATTATTAATCAAGTAATAGTTTTATCAGGTGAATAGTGTTTTTTAATTAATAATTAAATTAAAAAAAATTAGAAAATTAGTTTTATAAAATGGACTTTATTTTTGAACTCAGAGCATCGATATTATGTTATGGTAATTTTTGGGGATTTTTCAGAAAAAAATGAATTCTCGACGAATAGTGCTTTTATTTAAAAATTAAATTAAAAATATTCAGAAAATTATTTTTATAAAATGGAGTTCATATTTTTTATAAGAGCATCGATATTTGGTTAAGGTAAAATTTTGGTATTTTTCTGAGAAAGATGAATTTTTCAGTGAATAGTAAAAATGCAGTTTTAGGGTTTCGGTATGTTCAATGACATCATAAATCTGTCATGATGATGTCATGAGATATTTTTAGGGTTTTCCGGAAAAAGGTGATGTATTATTGTATTGGGGCCCCATGTGACCTAACTCCATGGTAAATTACATGGGAGAGCACATGGTTTTGAGAAAAGCACTTGTGAGGTGTCCCTTGGCCATTAAAGCCTTGTCCCCTCACCTTCCCTATAAATACCCACCATTTCCTCCCTTAGTTTTCACTCCCAACTCTCCCCCAATGAAGTTCTGGTCTCCTTACCTCTGAAAGAGTCCTCCCAAGGTGCTCCCAAGCCCTCAAGGTCCAAACCTTTGAGTTTTAAGAGTTACGTTTAAGGTAAGGGATCCGACCTTTCTCTTTCTTTTCATGTAATCTCTTTTATGTCATTCCCTTTATGCTCCATGTTCTTATGTGAGAGGATGTTTTTTTATATTCCTCTTACTTCCCTTTTCATGTTTATATGATAAGAGATCCCCTCTTACTCTCATCATTTCGTTTTATGAATGTTTAAGTGACGCCGTTAGGCTGCCGAATTTTTAAGGGATTCTTTCACCCTTCTCATTTTTCAAGTTCTATTTTCATGTCAAGTCTTTCAAGTTCCTTTTGATTATGTTGGGATATGATCTCTATATCTATCATACTGATCTCTTATGATCATATGATGAGAGACCCTATTTGATCTTGTCAAATCATTTTTATTGATGTTTAAGTGACGTCGTTAGGCTGCCGATTTTTTAGAAGAGAAATCTCATTTTAGTCTTACTTCCATGTTTTTCATTTCAAATGGTATTTCCTTAAAATTTGATTACCATTATTCATATCCTTTATATTTTGTCCCTATAATATGTTTATAGATCATTTATGAGTGGGTGACCCATGTCCCCTCTCTTTTCAATGTATTCTAAAACCCTGTAACTTAGCCGTTATGCTGCAGAATTTTCGTCTCAAAATGCATCTCTCTTTTTCTCAAAATTATTTTATGTTATTAAGTGAATACTCAAAGTTATTATTTCTATGGGGGTATTCACATATATATCAAAATTTTCTATTTTAAATTCTGGGATTTACATACATGAAACCCTCTTTCCCTTTCCGTGGGTTTAAAGTGACATAAAGATCATGTCTTTAAAGCAGTTTTAAAGCCTTATGATTATGAAATGAAACCCATTTATTTTATGCTATATGGGTTGTTTATGAAATAATTGATGATGATATATGTGTCTCACATGATAATAAAGTCATTTCATGGGTGCGCCCAGATAGGACTCCAATGCATTGGGTAAAGACTTAATCTCTAAAGATGACTTTTTAGACTGATACATTGGTGAATAACCTTTGTAATTTTTAATGACACCTTGGGGATGGACCTTGGTGAAACGAAATTAGTGTCATTATTAAATGTTGCAGCCACATCTTCAAAGTTATGAAAAATGTTATTTTTATTATGATATATCTTATTATTTCTTTCTCATGCCTTAAAGTTATTTTCAAGACCTTATTGAAGTATCTCAAGTTCACATGTAAAATGTTTCTCTTGTTTCCCTTACTAGGCCTTCTTCTCACCCTTTCTTTTGATGTATGTCCCTAGGTTATGAGATGCAGTAATGAACCTAGGATGAACTTAAGGAGAATCCTTTCAAGTGTTTAAGAAGAATGTTTTATGTTGTTTTCATGTATTATGTTCCTTGTTTCCAAGACACAAAACCTTAAAGATCCTTAGTTCCGTGTAATGAAATGAAAGTGTATGTTATAAAAAGACGTGATACTATAGTTGGTATCCGAGGATGGTTTAGTTATTTGTGGAAATTAGGATATAAAAACTTTAGGAATAACCCTATAGAAAATATTAAATATAGGAAAACTTCCTTGTATTTTGGTAAGTATTGAGTAAGTGGTTTATCAAAAAAATATATCCTTGTCTGGATACGAGCAGGTAGAGGCAGCTCTGGCAAAGATGTACATAGGGGTAAAACCCGAAAACATCGCTTTGAGCTAGACTCGAATGAGAACTAGTGCACGATAACGAGCCTTGCTGCACTCTTGGTTATGAAACTCCCGGGGGATATGTTTGGTTAATTACAATATTTTTATGAATCATTATGAAGGAATTATAGAGAAATGTAATTGTATAAGAATGAAGTCTTAGTTAAAAGATTGATAAATGAAATAATTTTCACACTAAAGTTTTATTCTTTTAGAAAATGGCAGGCAATAGGAGGAACCGTGCAGATAGTGACCGCAATGCACCATGTGATGACGACCCTCCGATGGAAGCTGGAATGGAAACATTCATGTGAATGATGAACCAACTGACTCAAGTTATGAGTAATAACTTCAATCACGCAGAGAGGCCAATCTCACCACGAAGGGAACAACATTCTGTTGAGTTCTTCATGCGTCAACGACCATCATCATTCAGTGGATCTACTGACCCATTTGTTGCAGAACAATGGATAAGATCCATTCTAAAGATCTTTTTTGTACTCCTTTGTTCAAAACAAGAAAAAGTCACCCTTGCTTTTTATCGCCTAGAGGGAGAAGCTGATCAGTGGTGGTCACTGGTCAAAAACACGAAGTCTAGAGGAGAGATGGAAGCTATGGAGTGGGAATAATTCTGGGGAATATTCTTTAACAAGTATTTCCCTCGTTCCATTAGAATGAGAATGGAGAAAGAGTTTCTCGAGCTGAAGCAGAAGGAGAACGAATCTGTCGGAAGATATGATATGAACTTCACCCGACTTTCACGATATACCTCTATCTTTGTCATGGATCCAAGTGTGAAGGTTGATAGATTTTTCAGTGGACTAAGACCTCATCTATGGAAGAATTTATCCAACATGGACTACGATAGCTACGAGGATATCATGCAAAGTGCAATGAAGGTCGAGCTGGAGTTTGGTGAGACACAGTGGTCTCATAAATCAAATGACAAGAAGAGATCGTTGGAGCCCAGTTTTGGGAAGAATTTTGATCAGGGAAGAGGTGGAAAGCAAATGCAACTTACCACATGCAATACATGTGGGAAGAAGCATCCGGGGAACTGCTTGGTCGGAAGTGGAAATTTCTACAAGTGTGGAAAAGGAGGCCATATTGCTTGGAATTGTCGTAGTGAGGTGAAGCCTCAACTCCCCAACACTAACGACAGAGGAAAGATGGTTCTAAAATTACCCGAAGTCCATTGTTTCAAGTGTGGACAGCTTGGGCACTAGGATAATCTATGTAAAAATCCAAGGATAGTGGAGGGGAATCACCATCAACCTTAGCAAAGGCCAGGGGAGCAAGGTCGTGCATTTGCAATCACAAAAACTGAAGTTGAAGCTCCGAATGATGTGGTAGCATGTACTCTTGTTGTCCTCTAAAAACTAGCAACTACTTTGTTTGATTTTGGTTCTACACATTCCTTTATTTCTTCCATGTTTGCAAAGAATATAGAATCAATCCCTGAATTTTTGAGGTAGAGTTGTCAGTCAAGACTCCAAGTGGGATTATCCATGTATCAATAGTGTTTAGAGACTATTGTGTTTACTTTAGTGAGCACAATCTTATCGCCAATCAAGTAGTCATTCCCATGTTGGAATTCGACGTTATACTAGGGATGGACTGGCTCTCAAAGTATAATGCTAAGATAAAATGCAGAAGTAAGGAAATCTCAGTAGTCTGGAATAAACGACCTATAGTTATCTTCCAAGGAGAGATATCCCGAATTGATCCCTATCTAGAATCACCTCCTATATCTTTCTTTATGGAGTTAATCGGTGATGATGATGAAGGAAAAGGGAGCATAAAAATAGAATATGTTCCAATTTTTCAGGAATACAAGGATGTATTTCATGAGGAGTTACCTGGACCTCCCCCAGAAAGAGAGGTAGAGTTCTCCATTGAACTCATACCTGGATCAGAACTGATATCAAAGACCTCGTATAGAATGGAAAATGTGGAGATAGAAGAGTTAAAGAAACAACTCCAAGACTTGTTGGAGAAGGGGTTTATCCGACCAAGTGTGTCTCCATGGGGGGCACCTGTTCTCTTTGTGAAGAAGAAGGATGGATAAATGCGGCTTTGCATTGATTATAGAGAACTGAACGGGATCACAATGAAGAACAGCTATCCTCTTCCAAGAATTGATGATTTATTTGACCAACTTCATGGGGATCAATTCTTCTCTAAGATTGACCTTCGATCTGGTTATCATCAACTGAGGTTGAAGAAGGAAGATATTCCAAAGACTGCCTTCCAATCATGATATGGGCATTATGATTTTACTTTTATGCCCTTCGGCTTGACTAATGCTCCTGCTATTTTCATGGATTTGATGAATAGAGTCTTTAAGGACTACCTTGATAACTTTTTGGTAGTCTTTATTGATGATATATTAATATATTCAAAAAGTCATGAGGAGAATGAAGATCATCTGAGGGTAATATTGAAAACTCTACGGAAGGAGAGGCTCTTTGGAAAGTTCAGCAAGTGTGAGTTTTGGTTACAACAAGTGGCTTTCTTGGGGCACATTGTAACCAATGAAGGAATCTCGGTTGACCCTGCAAAGACAATGGTTGTGAAGGAGTGGCCTCAACCCACAACAGTAACTGAGATTCATAGTTTCCTTGGTTTAGCGGGATATTATAGGAGGTTTTTGAAAAACGTTTCATGGCTTTCTAATCCACTAACCAAGTTGACTCGAAATGGGGTTAAGTTCATCTGGACAAAGGAATGCGAGGAAAGTTTCCAAGAGCTGAAGAAGAGATTGGTTACTGCACCGGTGTTAACACTACCCTCTATCGGAGAAGGATTCGTTATTTTTAGCAATGAATCTCTGAAAGGTCTTGGGTGTATCCTCGTGAAAAATAACAAGGTAATTGCTTATGCATCTCGACAGTTGAAGATTCATGATCAGAATTATCCTACGCATGATCTAGAGCCGGAGGGAGTTGTTTTTTGCTCGAAAGATATGGAGGCACTATCTTTATGGGGAGAAATGTGATATATACATTGACCACTAAAGTATAAAGTATATTTTCACAAAGAAAGAATTGAACATGAGACAAAGTAGATGGTTGAAGCTTATTAAAGACTATGATTGTTCAATTCATTATCACCCTGGAAGAGAAAATAAAGTCGCAGATGCATTAAGCAGGAAAGACCCTATTGTTCTGGAAACAATGAGGATCCTAGGAGATCCCTTGATTAAAGATCTAGTAAAACTGGACATGGGAATTATAAGGAAAGGGGCATCATCAACCCTATCCCAAATGATTTCTAAACCTTCATTACTAGAGAAGATCAAGAAGGCTCAAAAAGAAGATCCTTTGCTGTAGGAGAAGTTGGAGGCTGTAAAAGATGGGAAGTTCCCTCATTTCAATATTGATCAAGAAGGTGTATTGAAATTTTGTACAAGACTATGTGTTCCATCTAGTTCAGAGATAAAGAAATAACTGATGGATGAATCTCATAGCTCTACTTTCTCTATACATCCAGGAAGCACTAAAATGTATAGAGACCTTCATGATCATTATTGGTGGGATAACATGAAGAGGGAGATTGCTGATTACACTACAAGGTGCCTGGTGTGTCAACAAGTAAAAGGAGAATGACAACTTCCTATGGGTGTATTACAACCTCTACCCATACCAGTATGGAAGTGGGATAATATCACTATGGACTTTGTCACTGGTCTCCTGAAAACGTCCAAAGGAAACAATGCAATATGGGTTATTGTAGACCGTCTCACCAAGACCGCCCATTTTAACTCTATTCGGGAAGATTTCTCTCTAGATCAAATTTCCATGATATACGTGAAGGAATTGGTAAGGCTGCATGCGGTACCACTATCCATCATGTCTGATCGTGATCCAAGATTCACATCAAAATTCTGGAGAAGTTTTCAACATGCTTTGAATAATGAATTGAATTTTAGTACGGCCTATCATCCTCAAACTAATGTCCAATATGAAAGGACTATTCAGACACTCGAAGACATTCTGAGATTATGCTCAATGGAATTTAAAGGTGGGTGGGATCAACACCTCCCATTAGTTGAGTTCTCCTATAACAACAACTTCCATTCGAGTATTCAGATGGCACGCTATAAAGCTCTGTATGGAAAGTGATGTAGAACTCCTACTTGTTGGGATGAAACTGGTGAGAGAAAGCTTCTTGGGCCTGATCTCGTGCAAGAGATGACAGAACATGTTCATGCCATCCAACAACACAGAAAGGCTGCTTAGAGTCGGCAGAAGAGCTATGCTGACAATCGTCGAAGGGACTTGGAGTTTGGTGTTGGCGACAAAGTCTTCCTTCGAATTTGTCCATGGAAGAGAGTCATGCAGTTTGGGAAGAAAGTGAATCTCAGCCCAAGGTACATTGGCCCCTATGAAATCCTTGATTGTATAGGAGTAGTGGCCTATCGTCTAGCACTTCCACCGAACCTAGCTCAAGTTCACAATGGATTCCATGTATCTCTCTTGAGGAAGTACATACCCGACCCTTCACATGTATTGAACCCAGAGGTGGTACAACTGGAACAAGACCTCTCTTATGAGGAGCGTCCAGTGGAGATCTTAGACCATAGAGACAAGGTTTTACGAAACAAGACTACCCACCTTGTGAAAGTGTTGTGGAGGAATCATAAATATGAAGAAGCGACTTGGGAGCCTGAGGAAACGATGAACCAAAAGTACCCTCACCTTTTCGACTAGGCCTCAAGTATAAATATCGGGGACGAAATTTCTTAAGGGGGGAAGAATGTAACGACCCAATCTTTCTGAGTAGTTTATTAACTTACTCTTAATGATTTAATAGAGATTTTAATGGTTAATTCAGAAAGAGAAGTCGATGGCGTCATCCAGTAGACTCAAACCTTATGAAGCCCACTTATCAGAGCTTGGGAAGGAGGTGGCATCTTTGGGCTTCGCTTTGGTCCAAGCCCAAGTCGAACTCCAGTGTGTCAAGCTTGAAGGGAAATGCCTACGGGAGAAGTTCAAGTTAGTAGAGATTACTACTAGGGAAATGTTATCTGAGCCTCACTTAGATTCTCTCACCATAGCACACCTTACACTTAGGTTATATGCTGGTGTTATAAGGGGCTCTGTAACGAGACCATAGCTTCCTTGTGTAATCCTTTGGGATGAATGAATTGAGATTTCTTCCTTTAGTGATGTTTTTGAAATTTCCAATGTCCAAATAATTTTAGGATGTATTTTATTGATGAATTTTGAAAAAAAGGATATTTTAAAATATTTATGTAAACCCTAAATAATTAATGATGTGTAATGATTTTCAAAAAATGGTCTTCTGCAAAAGTGTTCAGTAAGGAATTTGGAGTCTAAAAAGATCAACGTAATTTTTGATGAATAGTAAATTATAAATAGTGATTTTACGCTTAAGATTAGTAATGTGACCAAATGGATTAGTAATTTCACTCAAAGAAAGTTTTAATATAATTTAGACACCATGATTAAGTAGTGAGATTCAATAAAATGGGTAAATAACGGTTTCATAAATTATTAATCAAGTATTAGTATTTTCAGGTGAATAGTATTTTTTGATTAAAAATTTAATTAAAAATAATTAGAAAATTATTTTTATAAAATGGACTTTCTTTTTGAACTCAGAGCATCGATATTATGTTATGGTAATTTTTGGGGATTTTTCTGAAAAAAATGAATTCTTGATGAATAGTGCTATTATTTAAAAATTAAATTAAAAATATTTAGAAAATTATTTTTATAAAATGGAGTTCATATTTTTAATAAGAGCATCGATATTTGGTTAAGGTGAAATTTTGGGATTTTTCTGAGAAAGATGAATTTTTCAGTGAATAGTATAAATGCAGTTTTAGGGTTTTGGTATGTTTAATGACATCATAACTGTGTCATGATGATGTCATGAGATATTTTTAGGTTTGGCCAGCCAAAGGTGATGAATTATTGTATTGGGGGCCCCATGTGGCCTAAATCCATGGTAAATGCCATGGGTGAGCACATGGTTTTGAGAAAAGCACTTGTGAGGTGTCCCTTGGCCATTAATGCCTTGTCCCCTAACTTTCCCTATAAATACCCACCCTTTCCTCCTTTGTTTTTCACTCCCAACTCTCCCCCAATGAAGTTCTGGTATCCTTACCTCCCAAGGAGTCCTCCCAAGGTTCCCCAAGCCCTCAAGGTCCAAACCTTTGAGTTTTAAGACTTACGTTTAAGGTAAGGGATCCGACCTTTCTCTTTCTTTTCATGTAATCTCCTTTATGTCATTCCCTTTATTCTCCATGTTCTTATGTGAGAGGATGCTCTTTTATATTCCTATTACTTTCCTTTTCATGTTTATATGATGAGAGATCCACTCTTACTCTCATCATTTCGTTTTATGAAAGTTTAAGTGACGCTGTTTGGCTGCCGAATTTTTAAGGGATTCTTTCACCTTTCTCATTTTTCAAGTTCTATTTTCATGTCAAGTCTTTCAAGTTCATTTTGATTATGTTGGGTAATGATATCTATATCTATCATACTGATCTATTATTATCATATGATGAGAGACCCTATTTGATCTTGTCAAATCATTTTTATTGAAGTTTAAATGACGCCGTTAGGCTGCCGAATTTTAATAAGAGAAATCTCATTTTTATCTTACTTCCATGTTTTTCATTTAAATTGGTATGTCCTTAAAATTTTATTACCATGATGAATATAGTTTATATTCTGTACCTATAATATGTTTATTGATCATTTATGAGTGGATGATCCATGTCCCCTCTCTTTTCAACGTTTTCTAAAACCCTGTAACGTAGCCATTATGCTGCAGAATTTTCGTCTCAAAATGCCTCTCTCTTTTTCTCAAAATTATTTTATGTTATTAAGTGAATAGTCAAAGTTATTATTTCTATGGGGGTATTCACATATATATCAAAATTTTTTATTTTAAATTTTGGGATTTACATACATGAAACCCGCTTTCCCTTTCCGTGGGTTTAAAGTGACATAAAGATCATGTCTTTAAAGCAGTTTTAAAACGTTATGATTATGAAATGAAACCCATTTATTTTATGCTATATGGGTTGTTTATGAAATAATTTATGATGATATATGTGGATCACATGATAATAAAGACATGTCAATGGTGCGCCCAGATATCACTCCAATGCATTGGGTAAGGAATTAATCTCTAGAGATGACTTTTTAGACTGATACCTTAGTGAATAACCTTGGTAATTTTTAATGACACCTTGGGGATGGACCTTGGTGAAATGAAATGATTGTCAATATTAAATGTTGCAGCCACACCTACAAGTTATGAAAAAGGTAATTTTTATTATGATATATCTCATGATTTCTTTCTCATGTCTTAAAGTTATTTTCATGACCTTATTGAAGTATCTCAAGTTCGCATGTAAAATGTTTCTCTTGTTTCCCTTACTGGGCCTTCTGCTCACCCTTTCTTTTGATGTATGTCCCCAGGTTATGAGATGCGGTAATGAACCTTGGATGAACATAAGGAGAATCCTTTCAAGTGTTTAAGAAGAATTTTTTATGTTGTTTTCATGTATTATGTTCCTTGTTTCCAAGACACTAAACCTTAAAGATCCCCAATTCTGTGTAATGAAATGAATGTTTATGTTATAAAAAGATGTGATGCTATAGTTGGTATCAGAGGATGGTTTTGTTATTTGTAGAAATTGGGATATAAAAACATTAGGAAGAACCCTATAGAAAATATTAAATATAGGAAAACTTCATGGTATTTTGGTAAGTATTGAGTAAGTCGTTTATCAAACAAATACATCCCTGTCTAGATACGAGCAGGTAGAGGCGGCTCTGGCACAGATGTACATAGGGGTAAAACCCGAAAACACCTCTTTGAGTTAGGCTCGAACGGGAACTGGTGCATGATAACGGGCCTTGCTGCACTCATGGTTACAACACTCCCAGGGGATATGTTTGGTTAATCACAAGATTTTTATGAATCATTATGAAGGAATTATAGAGAAATGTAATTGTCTAAGAATGAAGTCTTAGTTAAAAGATTCATAAATGAAATAAGTTTCTCACTAAATTTATATTCTTTTAGAAAATGGCGGGCAATAGGAGGAACCGTTCAGATGGTGACCGCAATGAACCATGTGCTGACGGCCCTCCGATGGAAGCCGGAATGGAAACATTCATGCGAATGATGAACCAACTGACTCAAGTTATGAGTAATAACTTGAATCACGCTGAGAGGCTGATCTCACCACGAAGGGAACAACATTATGTTGAGTCCTTCATGCATCAACGACCATCATCATTCATTGGATCTACTGACCCATTGGTTGTGGAACAATGGATAAGCTACATTGAAAAGATCTTTTCTGTACTCCTTTGTTCGGAAAAAGAAAAAGTCACCCTTGCTGTTTATCCCCTAGAGGGAGAAGCTGATCAGTGGTGGTCACTGGTCAAAAACATGAAGCCTAGAGGAGAGATGGAATCTATGGAGTGGGAAGAATTCCGGGGAATATTCTTTAACAAGTATTTCCCTCGTTCCATGAGAACGAGAATGGAGAAAGAGTTTCTCGAGCTGAAGCAGAAGGAGAACGAATCTGTCGGAAGCTATGCGATGAACTTCACCCTACTTTCATGATATACCTCTAGCTTGTTCATGGATCCAAGTGGGAAGGTTGATAGATTTTTTGGTGGACTAAGACCTCATCTGCGGAAAAATTTAGCCAATCAGGACTACGATAGCTATGAGGAGATCGTGCGGAGTGCAATGAAAGTCGAGCTGGAGTTTGGTGAGACACAGTGGTCTCATAAATCAAGTGATAAGAAGAGATCATTGGAGCCTAGTTTGGGGAATAATTTTGATCAGGAAAGAGGTGGAAAGAAAATGCAACTTACCACATGAAATAAATGTGGGATGAAGCATCCGAGGTACTGCTTGGTCGGAAGTGACAAGTGCTACAAGTGTGGAAAAGGAGGCCATATTGCTCGGAATTGTCGTAGTGAGGTGAAGCATTAACTCCCCAACACTAACGACAGAGGAAATATGGTTCTGGAATTACCCAAAGTCCATTTCTTCAAGTGTGGACAGCTTGGGCACTATGATAATCTATGTCCAAATCCAAGGCCAGTGGAGGGGAATCACCATCAACCTCAGAAAAGTCCAGGGGAGCAAGGTCGTGCTTTTTCTATCACAACAACTGAAGTTGAAGCTCAGAATGATGTGGTAGCAGGTACTATTATTGTCCTCTCAAAACTAGCAACTACTTTGTTTGATTCTGGTTCTACGCATTCCTTTATTTCTTCTAAGTTTGCAAAGAATATAGAATCAATCCCCGAATTGCTTGTGGTAGAGTTGTCAGTCAAGACTCCAAGTGGGATTATCCATGCATCAATAGTGTTTAGAGACTCTACTGTTTACTTTATTGAGCAGAATCTTATCTCAAATATAGTTGTCATTCCCATGATGGAATTCAAAATTATACTAGGGATGGAGTGGCTCTCAAAGTATAATGATAATATCAAATGCAGAAGTAAGAAAATCTCAGTAGTCTTGAATAAACGACCTACAGTTATCTTCCAAGGAGAGATACCCCGAACTAATCCCTATCTAGAAGCACCTCCTATAGCTTTCTTTATGAATTTTATGGGTGACGATGAAGAAGGAAAAGGGAGCATAAAAATAGAAGATGTTCCAATTGTTCAGGAATACATCGATGTATTTCATGAGGAGTTACCTGGACCTCCCCCAGAAAGAGAGGTAGAGTTCTCCATTGAACTCGTACCTGGATCACAACCGATATCAAAGACCCCGTATAGAATGACAAATTTGGAGCTAGAAGAGTTAAAGAAACAACTCCAAGACTTGTTGGAGAAGGGGTTTATCTGACCAAGTGTGTCTCACTGGGGGGAACCAGTTCTCATTGTCATGAAGAAGGATGGACCAATGTGGCTATGAATTGATTATAGAGAACTGAACGGGATCACAGTGAAGAACAAATATCCTCTTCCAATAATTTATGATTTATATGACCAACTTCGTGGGGCTCAATTCAACTCTAAGATTGACCTTCGATCTGGTTATCATCAACTGATGGTGAAGAAGGAAGATATTCCAAAGACTGCCTTCCGATCACGATATGGGAATTATGAGTTTAATTTTATGCCCTTCGGCTTGACTAATGCTCCTGCTATTTTCATGGATTTGATGAATAGAGTCTTTAAGGACTACCTTGATAACTTTGTGGTAGTCTTTATTGATGATATTTTGATATATTCAAAAAGTCATGAGGAGCATGAAGATCATCTAAGGGTTATTTTCAAAACTCTATGGAAGGAGAGACTCTTTGGAAAGTTCAGCAAGTGTGAGTTTTGGTTACAATAAGTGTCTTTCTTGGGGCACATCGTAACCAATGATGGAATCTCGGTTGACCCTGCAAAGACAATGGTTGTGGAGGAGTGGCCTCAACCCACAACAGTAACTGAGATTCTTAGTTTCCTTGGTTTAGCGGGATATTATAGGAGGTTTGTGAAAAAATTTTCACGGTTTTCTAATCCACTAACCAAGTTGATTCGAAAAGGGGTTAAGTTTATCTGGACAAAGGAATGCGAAGAAAGTTTCCAAGAGCTGAAGAAGAGATTGGTTACTGCACCGGTGTTAACCCTACCCTCTATCGGAGAAGGATTCGTTATTTTTAGCAATGCATCTCTGAAAGGGATTGGGTGGGTACTCATGAAAAATAACAAGGTAATTGCTTATGCATCTCGACAGTTGAAGATTCATGAGCAGAATTATCCTACGCATGATCTAGAGCTGGCGGCAGTTGTTTTTGCTCTAAAGATATGGAGGAATTATCTTTATGGGGAGAAATGTGATATATACACTGACCACCAAAGTCTAAAGTATATTTTCACGTAGAAAGAATTGAACATGAGACAAAGGAGATGGTTGGAGCTTATTAAAGACTATGATTCTTCAATTCATTATCACCCTGGAAGAGCAAATAATGACGCAGATGCATTAAGCAGGAAATACCCTGTTGTTCTGGCAACAATGAGGATCCTAGGAGATCCCTTGATTAATGATATAGTAAAACTGGTTATGGGAATTATAAAGAAAGGGACATCATCAACCCTATCCCAAATGATTTCTCAACCGTCATTACTAGAGAAGATCAAGAAGGATAAAAAAGAAGATCCTTTGCTACAGGCGAAGATGGAGGCTGTAAAAGATGGGAAGTTACTTGATTTCAATATTGATCAAGAAGGTGTATTGAAATATCGTACAAGACTATGTGTTCCATCTAGTCCGAAGATAAATAAAGAACTGATGGATGAAGCTCATAGCTCTACTTTCTCTATACATCCAGGAAGCACTAAAATGTATAGAGACCTTCGTGATCATTATTGGTGGGATAACATGAAGAGGGTGATTTCTAATTACACTACAAGGTGTCTGGTGTGTCAACAAGTAAAAGTAGAACGAAAAATTCCTAAGGGGGTATTACAACCGCTACCCATACCAGTATGAAAGTGGGATAATATCACTATGGAATTTGTAACTGGTCTCCTGAAAACATCCAAAGGAAACAATGCGATATGGGTTATTGTGGACAGTCTCACCAAGACCGCCCATTTTATCTCTATTCGGGAAGGTTTCTATTCTGATCAACTTTCCAAGATATATGTGAAGGAAGTGGTAAGGCTGCATGGGGTACCACTATCCATCGTGTCTGATCGTGATCCAAGATTCACATCAAAATTCTGGAGAAGTCTTCAACATGCTTTGAATACTGAACTGAATATTAGTACGGCCTATCATCCTCAAACTGATGGCCAATCTGAAAAGACTATTCAGACACTCGAAGACTTGCTGAGATTATGCTCAATGGAATTTAAAGGTGGGTGGGATCAACACCTCCAATTAGTTGAGTTCTCCTATAACAATAACTTCCATTCGAGTATTAAGATGACACCCAATGAAGCTCTGTATAGAAAGCGATGTAGAACTCCTACTTGTTGGGATGAAACTGGTGAGAGAAAGCTTCTTGGGCCTGATCTCGTGCAAGAGATGACAGAACATGTTCATGCCATCCAGCAACACATAAAGGCTGCTCAGAGTCGGCAGAAGAGCTATGCTGACAATCGTCGAAGGGACTTGGAGTTTGGTGTTGGCGACAATGTATTCCTTCGAATTTCTCCATGGAAGAGAGTCATGCGGTTTGGGAAGAAAGGGAAGCTCATCCCTAGGTACATTGGACCCTATGAAATCCTTGATCCCATAGGACCAGTGGCCTATCGTCTAGCACTTCCACCGAACCTAGATCAAGTTCACAATGTCTTCAATGTATCTCTCTTGAGGAAGTACATACCCGAACCTTCACATGTACTGAACCCAGAGGTGGTACAACTGGAACATGACCTCTCTTATGAGGAGAGGCCAGTGGAGATCTTAGACCGTAGAGACAAGGTTCTACGAAACAAGACTACCCACCCTGTGAAAGTGTTGTGGAGGAATCATAAATATGAAGAAGCGACTTGGGAGCCTGAGGAAACGATGAAGAAAAAGCACCCTCACCTTTTCGACTAGGCCTCAAGTATAAATTTCAGGGATGAAATTTCTTAAGGGGGAAGAATGTAACAACCCAATATTTCTGAGTTGTATATTAACTTACTCTTAATGATTTAATAGATATGTTAATGGTTAATGCAGAAAGAGGAGTCGATGGCTTCATCCAGTAGACTCGAACCTTATGAAGCCCACTTATCATAGCTTGGGAAGGAGGTGGCATCTTTGGGATTCACTTTGGACCAATCACAAGCTGAACTCCAGCGTGTCAAGCTTGAACAGAAACGCATACGGGAGAAGTTCAAGTTAGTAGAGATTACTTCTAGGGCAATGTTATCTGATCCTCCCTCAGATTCTCTCACCATAGCACAGCTTACACTTAAGTCATATGCTTGTGTTTTAAGGGGCTATGTAACGAGACCCTAGCTTCCTTGTGTAATCCTTTGGGATGAATGAATTGAGATTTCTTCCTTCAGTGATGTTTGTGAAATTTCAAATGTCCAGATAATTTTATGATGTATTTTATTGATGAATTTTGAAAAAAGGATATTTTAAAATATTTATGTAAACCCTAAATAATTAATGATGTGTAATTATTTTCAAAAAATGGTCTTCTGAAAAAGTGTTCAGTAAGGAATTTGGAGTCTAATAAGATCAACTTAATTTTTGATGAATAGTAAATTATGAATAGTGATTTTACGCTTAAGATTAGTAATGTGACCAAATGGATTAGTAATTTCACTCAATGAAAGTTTTAATATAATTTAGACACCTTGATTAAGTAGTGAGATTCAATAAAATGGGTAAATAACGGTTTCATAAATTATTAATCAAGTATTAGTTTTTTCAGGTGAATAGTGTTTTTTAATTATAAATTTAATTAAAAATAATTAGAAAATTATTTTTATAAAATTGACTATATTTTTGAACTCAGAGCATCGATATTATGTTATGGTAATTTTTTTGGATTTTTCTGAAAAAAATGAATTCTCGATGAATAGTGATTTTATTTAAAAATTAATTTACAAATATTTAGAAAATTATTTTTATAAAATGGAGTTCATATTTGTAAAAAGCGCATCGATATTTGGTTAAGGTGAAATTTTGGGATTTTTCTTTATGGTGAAATTTTGGGATTTTTCTGAGAAAGATGAATTTTTCAGTGAATAGTAAAAATGCAGTTTTAGGGTTTCAGTATGTTTAATGACATCATAACTGTGTCATGATGATTTCATGAGATATTTTTAGGGTTGGCCGGCCAAAGGTGATGAATTATTGTATTGGGGCCCCATGTGGCCTAACTCCATGGTAAATGCCATGGGAGAGCACATGGTTTTGAGAAAAGTACTTGTGAGGTGTCCCTTGGCTATTAATGCCATGTCCCCTCACTTTCCCTATAAATACCCACCCTTTCCTCCTTTAGTTTTCACTCCAAACTCTCCCCCAACGATGTTCTGGTCTCCTTACATCCCAATGAGTCCTCCCAAGGTTCCCCCAAGCCCTCGAGGTCCAAACCTTTGAGCTTTAATAGTTAGGTTTAAGGTAAGGGATCCGACCTTTCTCTTTCTTTTCATGTAATCTCCTTTATGTCATTCCCTTTATGCTCCATGTTCTTATGTGACAGGATGTTCTTTTATATTCCTATTACTTACCTTTTCATGTTTATATGATGAGAGATCCCCTCTTACTCTCATCATTTTGTTTTATGAAAGTTTAAGTGACGCTGTTAGGCTGCCTAATGTTTAAGGGATTCTTTCACCCTTCTCATTTTTCAAGTTCTATTTTCATGTCAAGTCTTTCAAATTCCTTTTGATTATGTTTGGGTATGATCTCTATATCTATCATACTGATATCTTATGATCATATTATGAGATACCCTATTTGATCTTGTCAAATCACTTTTATTGAAGTTTAAGTGACGCCGTTAGGCTGCCGAATTTTTATAAGAGAAATCTCATTTTTGTCTTACTTCCATGTTTTTCATTTCAAATGGTATGTCCTTAAAAATTCATTACCATGATTCATATCCTTTATATTCTGTCCCTATACTATGTTTATAGATCATTTATGAGTGGGTGACCCATGTCCCCTCTCTTTTCAACGTTTTCTAAAACCCTGTAACATAGCCGTTATGCTGCAGAATTTTCGTCTCAAAATGCCTCTCTCTTTTTCTCAAAAGTAATTTATGTTATTAAGTGAATACTCAAAGTTATTACTTATATAGGGGTATTCACATATATATATCAAAATGTTCTATTTTAAATTCTGGGATTTACATACATGAAACCCGCTTTCCCTTTCCGTGGGTTTAAAGTGACATAAAGATCATGTCTTTAAAGCAGTTTTAAAACGTTATGATTATAAAATGAAACCCATTTCCTTTATGCTATATGGGTTGTTTATGAAATAATTGATGATGATATATGTTTCTCACATGATTATAAAGACATGTCAAGGATGATCCCAGATAGCGCTCCAATGCATTGGGTAAAGACTTAATCTCTAGAGATGCCTTTTTAGACTAATACCTTGGTGAATAACCTTGGTAATTTTTAATGACACCTTGGGGATGGACCTTGGTGAAACGAAATGATTGTCATTATTAAATGTTGCAGCCACATCTTCAAGTTATAAAAAATGTTATTTTTATTATGATATATCTCATGATTTCTTTCTCATGCCTTAAAGTTCTTTTCATGAACTTATTGAAGTATCTCAAGTTCACATGTAAAATGTTTCTCTTGTTTCCCTTACTAGGCCTTCTGCTCACCCTTTCTTTTGATGTACGTCCCCAGGTTATGAGATGAAGTAATGAACCTAGGATGAACTTAAGGGGAATCCTTTCAAGTGTTTAAGAAGAATGTTTTATGTTGTTTTCAAGTATTATGTTCCTTGTTTCCAAGACACTAAACCTTAAAGATACTCAGTTCCGTGTAATGAAATGAAAGTTTATGTTATAAAAAGACGGGATGCTATACCACCCATCACATACTATGTCCAATGCATTCCTCATATGAAAAGTTTGAAACATAACATAAACATTCGTATTAAAACTAGCATACAAAATGTCAATACTTTATCCACAAACCATGAATGGTATTAAAATAACACATCCACAGTCAAACATAACTCCTTCGATACAATATGAAAGATTATATTGTATCCGATTAAACTCAATCGAAAATAATGAAGGATATTGACATATATGAAAATAATCATCAAAACTATTTGAGATAAATATCACCCGTTTTCTTGAAAACAATTAATAGTATCACTATTTATCAGGAAGCCATTTTAAATATATTTTTGAATCAAAGTGTCACATACCACTTTAAAACCTTGAAAATGAATTTTAATTTCAAAACATTAATGTCCATATAAATAAATCCTTAAAACCATTTTTAAAACATGGACATTAATGAGAAAGATTTAGAATAATAAATATTTAAAAAAATTTAAAATGATATTTTAGTTAGAGTTACTAACCAAAATACAGACACCTGAATACAAATAATTGTGGTAATAAAAAACTTTGCAATATCATGAGAATAAAGGGATTCATGATATACTATGTCAAAGTACATTATATACACCATATAAAAGTGATTTGTTGTATAACAACAAAGGAGTATCAATGGAATGTAAATTGAGATGAAAATTATTATAAAGATCATATCCCTAGGTTAAGGATAAATCAACGACATAATTATGTGTGAAAAATATAAATACTCTCAATATGATTGGATATTTAGTGTAAATCAATCAGATGACATTCACACATATTCTTGTAAAAACAACACCAATGAATTGGACATTTAACTCAACAAATGGAGATTGAGTTAAAATTACTCTTATCAAGTTTAAATTGATGACTTGAGAATTTATCAATGGAGTAATTATGTGTATCAAAATTATATCCACAGAAAGGGGAATGTAAATTATGACATAATAAAATGAATAGTGATTCTACACATAATCTTGGAGTAAAATAATCAATGAAGTATGCCTAAATCTAAATAGTGGAAATTGAAATTTCAAATTCCCTTATCAATTAGGAAACTTACGAAACATACACCCATGAAAGAATGATCACACAAAGATGATGTAAATATCCATAAATTAAATTATATTACACAATGAATACAATCATGGGAAGTACACACACCACATGCAATAAATAAGTGGTGAACAATGGAAATCTCATAGAATTAAAAGTGAGATAAGAAAACCCTTACTTTGTACTATTTCCTTGGTCGTTGGTAGGTTAACCTCATGTATAATGGTGAAATAATTGTTATTTAATTACAAAAGAATCATTTACATTAATATGATATCATATATGATCTTTTAACATTAATTTGTTAATAATATCTTATTATTATCGTCGTTTCGGGTGTTAACGGATTTGTTTTCCTTTATACTAGTTGTTATGCGAGCCGTATTTGTTATGGATGGGATGTATATTATTCATATCCATAATGATATCATGTTTCTAAAAATTATTTTTATTCATCAAATGAAATTTATTCTTGAATGGATACGATGGGGAATGAATCTCATTGCGTTCTTAGAGACGGTAGTCCGTACGTACGCACGAGCGAAAATATCATTCTTTTGATATTAAAATAATATATAATTGGATTTTATATCATATAGAAATAATAATTATCATGTTATATTTATTATTTACATGAATTATAAATCATTATTATACCCATCTAAATAATAATATATTGAATAACAATTCACCACGACGTGGAGACTGTAGGTCATACGTACGCACGTATGGTGACATGTCATTCAAAGGATGGATGGAATAATGAATTTTGTTGTTCTATATTTATAATAACATCACATTATATAAAATATACTGTAGTTATTATTTTATAAAGGGAATAACGAAGAAGAAGAAGTTGAAGAAGAAAGGAACTTGAAAATGGGTGGTGAAAACATTACCTCTTCTTCAGGTTCTTCCTTTTGATTTGATCAAAAGGGATCCATAGGTTACTTTATTATCAAACTAAGGCCTCTAGGATTAATTGATGGAAGTTTATAGGGTATTTGGGAAGGTTTGGGCCAAACCAAAAGGCTTTTAAGGTGTGAATTAATGTGAAGGGGAGTGCCCTTTTATAAGAGGGGTGAGGGGCACCTTTGGAAAATCTAGAAATATTATTTTATAATAAATTCATATTTGGTTTCTAATGTATCCAAAGTGGATTATTAAAAGTTTAAGGTGGGGATGGTTCTAAAACCACTCAAACAATAGGATTTAGATAGGTTTGGGTTACTATATTAACCTTATCTTTAAGTATTAACTCTTAGTAAATTAGTTTCACTTTTACAATGTCTCTTTGTATTTTTATATTATATGGTTAATAAACTTACTATATACATCCAATAAACCCCCAAGTGGTCCATTAATTATACACCTATCATGATATATGTCTCTTGGCCGAACCTTAGATTTTTAGTAATTTAATATCAATTAATAAGATAATATTTGTTTTAAAAACTTTTTTTTGTCAATTTTGTCACTATTCAATAATTGTTTTTTTTTGTAAAACTCATAACAGAATGATTAATTTGAAAAAAGTTAATTATATAAATCCTAACATTTTATATTAACCAATAAAATTATTGGTATTTATAAAAAGTCTCAAATTTCATTTATTTGTGTATTTATAATATCAATTATTCTAATTTTTCATTAATTAGGTAATTATTACATCACAATTGTGTCATAACTAAATTAAATTATTCAATGTCTAAAAATTATAAATAAAATATAATTATGTAGAAAATAGTTTTATCTTTATAGTGAATATTTTTAGTATAAAATACAACATATATAACCCTATTTAAAAAATGTTTTTCTAAAAGATTTATGCTTATGGAATTTTTGTATTTATTTTGGCTTAATTAAAATAAAGTGTCCCTATCACCTACAAGTGGCTCCATGGGGTCCCAAAATCAACCCAAAGATTCCCATTGTCAGACATGTATCCAAAAATAAGGTTAGGACGCGTTTTAGGGTAATTTAGAATTATTATAATATTATTTTTTAACCCTTATTTACCGGTTTTACCCTTTAACCATGGTAAATAAAATATTTACCGAAGTAATTATTCAAAATGTATAAAAATAAAAAGTTGCCTATTTACAAAATTTGGAAATCCTGATTCTAAATATGGAATCCATTTCTCAAAATTCAAAACACAGAAGTGGCTGAAATTAATTTAAAATTAATTCCCGATGTCAAAACAAAAAAGCGTGTTTTTAAGATATAATAACTATGAAAAGATTGACAATTGTTTATGTCCGGTTTAAATGTGAAATTATGTACAATGAAGAAAATTGTATTAAATGGTAAAACTATATATTCTAAATATACTTTAAAACCAGTCAAATTCATAATTTATCACTATTAATTATTTTGATTAAAAAAGTTGTTTTTAATTAAAATTTAGTAATTTTCACTATTCATCAAAATATGAAATTTATCTGAAAAGTACCAAACTTTCACCCTAGGAAAAAATCAATATTACGAATCCAAAAATGAAGTCCATTTTGAAAGATAAAATTTATAAAATTTCAAAAAGTAGGTATTACTATTCATAACGGCTAGTTTGATTGGTTGTGGTGTGTTAGAATCTTGAAGTTGCGTACATTGTAAGCCATTGCATTATTCAAAGGGGAACGTACCATGGAACCTTGGGGTGTTACATTCTCCCCTCCTTTAATAAATTGAGTCCTCATAAATTTTAAAATTGGGCTTGGTAATATAATGGAAAGTCCCCCATCATAAAAAGAGTCAATAAAACTCTCACTTTAAAAGAAGGAAAGAGATGTACAAAGGTCACTCGAGATAACCTATACTAGGAATCCATGTAGGAAAACATGGATATGGACGATAAACTAAGTGTCAAGTTCTGATGGAGAGGGATAGAAAACATGATCAGGAGAAATTTAACAACAAGAAAACCACAAACTTCTGTTAGGACAAACAGTCATTAGTCTCCCAGTAGGAAAGGTAAACATAAAACATTTTATTGTTTTAAGTTTCATTACATAAGGATGAGGAATTCATTTATGATATTGAATAAGAATATAAAGATATATACTTACTTTTTAAGTAGTGTTTCATCCTTCAATAAATTTCTACCACTAACTCATTTCTCATTTGAACAATGAGTAATCAAGAAGACTTGATCACACTGGAAGAGATGGAATAAACTTCTATAGAATAACATGATCCACGTAGGATAAACTATATATTTACCTTTTCTTTAGAGATTAATCAAAACAAAAATGGGTAGTATAAGATGTAATGATCCCCGAAATATATATTTCAATAGAGAAAAAAACACTATTCTTAATTTCTAAAATTAAATCAACAATACCCCAAAGTTAAATAAATACCATTCAATAATCAATTTTCCTTAAAATCCTTCAATATAACCAAAACTAATATTGAAACCCAAAACTTATAAGAATGTAGTCATCTATGTTAAATTGTATCTCCAAATGACATCAACTACTCTTAATGTCACATACATAAAAGTAATTAACGTAATCACATATTCTTTATTATAGGTTAATCATTTCCATAAATAACCCAAATCACTATAAATCCACAATAAAAACATTGATAAAAATCCAAAATTACTCCTCAAATGAAATCCCATAGTATTCTATTTTTCTTGGGCAT
The DNA here is from genome assembly GCA_963277665.1 of Viscum album. Classification (NCBI taxonomy): domain Eukaryota; kingdom Viridiplantae; phylum Streptophyta; class Magnoliopsida; order Santalales; family Viscaceae; genus Viscum; species Viscum album. Next base: position 1,820,754,655 of record OY728153.1, on the reverse strand, counting down.
ATAGTGTTCCCAACAAAGCGAACATCTTCCAAAATAACATTTATCACTTAATCACAAAATAATTTTCCTATAATAAGGGTATTTATTTGATAAGACATAAGATCCCAAGTCAACATATTATTGATCAATTAAATAATTTAACTAAAATATTAGTCCCACTAAACAGGGACTTCACGTAGTCCCGTGGTAGGCTATAAATCCCAATCGCACTTTAGTTGTGGGTTTGATTCCTACAGCTTTGTCCGACGCGACAGGTTATCACACGGTCGGCGTGTTGTCCTTTTTCAAAAACTATATTTTATAACATACCAAAATGAGATAAATTCCTCAAAATAACCATAAAATAATTTAACCACAAATGATATCTCATACCTTGCATTTTCATCCCAAATTATAATAACTTGTAATTGCCTCAAACCCAATGATCATATAAAACAAAATGGTTATTTATAACTATATCCACAAGAGAAAAGATAATTCTTCCTCAAATATCATTCTCACATGGAAAACATTATAGTTACAAATAAAAGAGAAAATTATTCCAAAGTAAACCCATCAACAAGGAGCACTAATAATTTTTAAACATTTCTCCAACCATTTATTTCCACATAGCTTCTTCTTTGACCAAGAAAATATCCTATAGATTAGGGAATTCACTCCGGTAATGTCTAGGTCCCCTATATTTACAGGAAATGACTATAAATGGATTCTTTGGACCATTTGTATCTTCTTCCATAGTACTCTTCATTTTTCCTCGGCAATTCTTCACTTTATGTCCTTCCATCCCACACGTAAAGCATTTATTTGTCCCATTGAGACACTTTTCCGGGTGCCTCCTTCCACATTTCTTGCACAATGGAAATGGAGGATTCTTTTCTCCATGGTCTCCATTGTTGGAGCTCTTATCATTCATCACCTTTCTCTTCCTTGTTGAGTCCAGGAGTTGGTTAATATATATGTTGTTGATCATATTTTTGGAAAACTGATTTGGCATGAACACAATATCTTTCACACCTATCAACACTCCATTTTGTTGCGCATTTACACCACCATTACCACCTTTTACATCATTCTCAAAGTTACTAGGACTTCCTTGGAATCCATCCATTGACTAAAAGCAGAAATCATTGTGTGAGTAACAATAGTCAGAAAATTATTTAAAGAATATCATGTCACCATATTCTCAATTTGAAACACACTAAGATTAACCAAGGTCATTTACTATAATCTTATATATAATACTTCAAATCAGTTTGTAAATAAAATGAAAATTATCCTAAGAATATCCCCAGGGAGTGTCATAACCAAGAGTGCAGCAAGGCCTATTTTCGTGCACCAGTTCCTGTTCGAGTCTAGCTCAAAGTGGTGTTTTCGGGTTTTACCCCTAGGTACATATGTGCCAGAGCCGCCTCTACCTGCTCGTATCCAGAGAGGGATTTATTTCTCAGAAAAATCACAAAATCTCTACAATACCAAAATTCTAGGAAGTTCTTATATACTAATCCTCAAAGTCTATCTTAGGGTTTTGTGCTATAATTAGAGTTTATCTAAATCTAGATCCCAAGGTTTGTACTAAACTTCCACTCATACCAACTGTAATGCCCCAACCCGAGTTACCCAGAGTCGGTTCATTATTACATAACATTGGCATGATCACAAGAAAGATCAAGTCTCAAAAGACTGATTAGTTTAGTATCCTTGGAATAACTAGATACATTAATAAAGTTTACATTACATCATAAAATGAAAACTACAACAACATAGTCTCCATAGTCCACACTCATACTATCCCTGCAGGTTATTCATAATTTACATCTTCACAATCCTGAAAAAAAAACATTGAAAGGGGTGATCTCAGATGCTCATTGTGGATAACAATATAGCATAAGCTTTCATAGATAAACATAAACACTTTAGGCAATGTATAACTAAAACAAAAGCCTTTTATACATGAAGTTAAGTATAAAATGGAAAATTTAAAATGAAATAATGCCATTTACTTATTCACATGGATATTCTACTAGTCGAATAAACACATGAAATATCAATAACCACTTTCATAATGATGGAATGCATAATTCCAGACTAGCATAACCACGTATCCAAGGCCTCGTACCGAGACTACAAATAAGTTTTTGTCAAGGCCTCGTGCCAAGACACTAGTTTGTCTCATGAGACCTACCGATGCATCGAGGTGCTATAGCGGGCCCCACTCGTCACTTACTAAGTCCAATTCATTCCTCATATGAAAAGTTTGAAACATAACCTAAACATTCATATTAAAAATAGCAGATGAAATGTCAATACTTTATCTAAATACCATGAATGATATAAAAATAGCACATCCATAGTCAAACATAACACATTCGATACAATATGGAAGATTTTATTGTATCAGATTAACCTCAATCGAGAATAATGAAGGATATTGAGAAAGATGAAAATAATCATCAAAACTATTTGAGAGGAATATCACCCTTTTTCTTGAAAATAATTAAAAGTATCACTATTTATCAGGAATCCATTTTAAATATATTTTTGAGTCAAAGTGACCCATACTACTTTGAAATGTTGAAAATGAATTTTAATTTTAAAACATTAATGTCCATATAAATAAATCCTTAAAACCATTTTTAAAATATGGACATTAATGAGAAAGATTTAGAATAATAAATCCTTAAAACATTTTAGAATGATATTTTAGTTAGAGTTACTAACCAAAAGAGATAAACTTGAATACAAATAATTGAGGTAATAAAAAACTTTTTAATATCATGAGAATAAAGGGATTCATGATATAATATGTCAAATTAAATTATATACACCATATAAATGTGATTTGGTGTATAACAACAAAGGAGTATCAATGAAATGTAATTTGAGATGAAACTTCTTATAAAGATCATATGCTTAGGTTAAAGATAAATCAACGAAATAATTATGTGTGAAAAATATAAATACACTCAATATGATTGGATATTTAGTGTAAATAAATCAGATGACGTTCACACATATTCTTGTAAAAACAACACCAATGAATTGGACATTTAACTCAACAAATCGAGATTGAGTTAAAATTACTCTTATCAAGTTCAAATCGATGACTTCAGAATTTATCAATGGAGTGATTATGTGTATAAAAAGTATATCCATAGAAAGGGGAGTGGAAATTATGACATAATAAAATGAATAGTGATTCCACACAAAATCTTGGAGTAAAATAATCAATGAAGTATGCCTAAAGCTGGATGAGTGGAAATTGAAATTTCAAATTCCCTTATCGATTAGGTAACATACAAAACATACACCCATGAAAGAAGGATCACACAATGATGATGTAAATATCCATAAATTAAATTATATTACACAATTAAAACAATCATTTTTAGTACACACACCACATGCAATAAATAAGTTGTGAACAATTGAAATCTCATGGAATTAAAAGTGAGATTAGAAACCCCTTACTTTGTACTTTATCCTTTGTCGATGGTAGTTTAACCTCCTGTATAATGGTGAAATAATTTTTATTTATTTACACAAGTATCATTAACATTAATATGATATCATATATGATCTTTTAACATTGATTTGTTAATAATATCATAGTATTATCGTCATTTCGGGTGTTAACGGATTCGTTTTCCATTATACTATTTCTTATGCGAGCCATATTTGTTATGGATGGTATGTATCTTATTCATATACATAATGATATAATGTCTATAAAAATTAATTGTATTCATCAAATGAAATTTAGTCTTGAATGGATACGATGGGGAATGAATCTCATCGCATTCATGGAGACGGTAGTCCGTACATACGCGCGAGCGACAATATCATTCTTTTGATATTAAAATAATATATACATGGATGGTATATCATATAGAAAGAATAATTATCATGTTATATTTATTATTTACATGAATTATACATCATTATTACACCCATATAAATAATAATATATTCAATAACAATTACACCACGACGTGGAGACGGTAGGTCGTACGTACACACGTATGGTGACATGTCATTCAAGGGATAGATAGAATAATGAATTATGTTGTTATATATTTATAATAACATCACAGTATATATAATATAATTTATTTATTATTTTAGAAATGGAACAACGAAGAATAAGAAGTTGTAGATGAAAGGAACTTGAAAAAGGGTGGTGAAAACATTACCTCTTCTTTGGGTTCTTCCTTTTGATTTGATCAAAATGGATCCTTAGGTTGGCTTTCTGATCAAACTATGGCCTCTAAGATGAAGTTAGGGAAGTTTAGAGAGTATTGGGGAAGGTTTTGGCCGAACCAAAAGGCTTTGAAGGTGTGAATTAATGATAAGGTAGAGTTTCCTTTTATAAGAGGGGTGAGGGGACCTTTGGAAAATCTTGAAATATTATTATATAATAAATTCATATTCAGGTTCTAATGGCTCCAAAGTGGATTATTTAAATTCTAAGGTAGGTATAGGTCTAAAACCACTCATCCAATAGGATTTATACTGGTTTGGGTTACTATATTAACCTTATCTTTATGTACTACCTCTTAGTTAATTAGGTTCACTTTTACAATGTATCTTTGTAGTTTTATATTATATGGTTAATAAACTTACTAGATACATCAAAGATACCCCCAAGTGGTCCTTTAATGATTCACATATCATGACATAAGTCTCATGTTCTAACCTTAGATTTTTAGGAATTTAATATCAATTAATAATATAATAATTATTTTAAAAAATCTTTTATGTCAATTTTGTTACTTTTAAATAATTGATTTTTTAAAAAATCATAACAGAATGATTACTTCTAAAAACGTTAATTAAATCAATACTAAAATATCATATTAACCTATAAAATTATTTTTATTTATAAAAAGTCTCTAATTACATTTATTTGGGTATTTATATTATCAATTATTCTAATTTTTCATTAATTATGTAATTACTGCATCACTATTGTCTCATAAATAAATTAAATTAATTAATGTATAAAAATTATAAATAAACTACCATTATGTAGGAAATAGTTTTATCTTTATAATGAATAGTTATAGTATAAAATCCAACATATATAACCCTATTTAAAAATTGTTTTTCTAAAAGATATATGCTTATGGCATTTTTGTATTTATTTTAACTTAATTAAAATAAAGTGTCCCTATCACGTACAAGTGGCTCCATGGGGTCTCACAATCGACCCAAAGATGCCCATGGTCGGACATGTATCTACCAATAAGGTTAGGACTAGTTTTAGGGTATTTTAGTATTATTATTATATAATTGTTTTAACCCTTATTTACCGGATTTACCCTTTAACCATGGTAAATAAAATATTTACTAGAAGTAATTATTCAAAATGTCTAAAAATAAAAGTTACCTATGTAAAAAATTTGGACATCCTAAATACAAATATGGAATCCATTTTTCCAAATTCAAAACACAGAAGTGGAAGAAATTAATTTAAAATTAATTCCCACTGTCAAAACAAAAAGCGTGTTTTTAAGATATAATAACTATCAAAATATTGACAATTGTTTATGTCCGGTTTAAATGTGAAATTATGTCAAATGACCAAAATTTTATTAAATAGTAAAAATATATTCTAAATATTCTTTAAAACCACTCAAATTCATAATTTATCACTCTTAATTATTTTGATTAAAAAAGTTGTTTTTAATTAAAATTTAGCAATTTTCACAATTCATCAAAATATAAAAGTTATCCGAAAAGTACCAAAATTTTACCCTAGGAAAAATTTGATACTTTGAATCCAAAAATGAAGTCCATTTAGAAATATTAAATTTAGAAAATTTCAAAAAGTAGGTATTACTATTCATAATAGCTAGTTTGATTGGTTGTGGTGTGTTAGAATCTCGAAGTTGCGTACAATGCAAGCTATTAAATTATTCAAAGGGAAACACACTGTGGAAGCTTGGGGTGTTACATGAAAGATAACGAAGACCCAAATAAATGGAGTGTGTGAATAATGAATGTGATTTTGTGATTTAACATCATGGTGGACATGGAAAGAGGTGGAGTTATCGAGGGAGAGGAATACATGGTGAAGTCATGATGAACTCAATGTGAATGAGGGAAAAAGCCTACACCACCCTACTGTTTGACCCAAGGGGAGATCAAGAAGTTTGGGGCAGGGCGAAATGACAGAATTTTTGGGAATTCCTATGTACCCCATGAGGATGGGAATCAATCCATAGATAGTTTTTAAAGGGCCATGCAGTTTAATGTCATGTGGGGTGGACGTGGCGAGGATAGAAAAACGAGGAGGGGAACATGGTATGATTATCTTAGTCCTGACATGAGTGGGGATAAAGAATCCTACACTACACCATGTGGGATCCTCCAAGGATACTACACCTAGGGGGATAGTCAAAGAAAGGAGTTTGGGGGTTGGACTCATGACAAGGCATATGAGTGTTCCTATGTATCCTAGAAGGATGGGAATCAATCCATACATAGTTCGGAAAGGGTCACATAGTTTAATGTCATTTGGAAAGGGCGAATGATAAGTAATTCTACATCCACCAGTTTGAACGAATCACACATTTTAACATCAAGTGGAAAAGACGAAAGAGTTTATGCTCATGTAGGACAATATAGATAATAGTTTATAGTCATTGAGCTCAGACCATTTTTCAGTTTATCGTCATGTGAGATGGCCAAGAAGTTTAATGTCATGCAGGACGTAATAGATTAAGGTCATGTAGGATAGGGATAACTCAATAAAATTATCTATTGAGTAATTTGGATTTAGTGGGAGGATTTATATGCTCGCCATCCTTGGTAACAAAAGTGTATGTGACATTGGGGTAAACCTTGTGAATGTTGTAAGGTCCTTCACATTTGGGATCCATATTGGTTGGTTTACAACAAGGTATCATCAATGTTCTGAAGTCCAACACCAGGACACCTTTCAAAAAAGAGTAGAGGAGAAATTTCTTTTTGAAATCTGTAGCTATCTTTTCTAATCCCTTTCCAGATTGTGCATGGAATGAAGCCTATTCTCATCATGTGCTTCCAATTTAGCTAGATGGAATTTATATACCTTATCTGGTGCATGTTTATTGTAAATGGTTGTACATAATGAAGGCAATTGAATATCGATGGGAAAGACAGGCTACGTTCCATACACTAGGGAATATGTGGTCACCTATGTGGAATTACGAGTCATTGTCTGATAGGACCAGAGGGCATTGGGAAGTTTGTTTGGCCAACTCTTCTTGTACTGACCAACCACTTTCTACAGGATATTAGAGTGGGTTTTTCTGAATGCCTCGATCTCCCATTTTCTTGTACATGATAACAAGAGGTATTATTATAATGAACATTGAACTTGTAAAACAATATATTCAAATTGGTTACATGGATGTTGGTGTCATTTTTGGTGAGGATGGAATGAGGGGCTCCAAATTAGTAGATGATGTTGGGGCACACAAATTCAACGATAGAATGGGACTTGACATCCTTGAGTGGAATTGTCTCTTCCCACTTGGAAAAGAAATCTGTAGTAGTTAGAATAAACCTGCACTGGTGAGCTGTCGTCGGCGGATATGGTCCCACAATATTGTGTCCCCAGACTGCAAAGGGATAACAGTACTCGATAGTGTGGGGAATCTCAGGCAGCCGATGCACAGAGTTGGCATGAACTTGGAATGCATGACACCACTTGGAAAAATAGATTAAGTCATGAATAATGGTGGGACTAAAATACCCAATCCTCTAAATCTGGTGAGATAATTTTGGTCCAGTCTGATGAACCCCATAGGAACCAGCTTGATCCTCCTGTATAACTTGAGAAATATAAACTCCTTGAATGAAACAGAGAACACCATCAAACTCGTGCTTGTAGGGGATCTTCTAGAGACCAGAACCGCTCTAGTGGGTAAACTACAATGTGCAGTGTGAGATACGCTTACACTCAGCTTGATCTAATTAGAGGCTAACGTGCTGGAGGTACTCAACAAAGGGGGTCCTCTAGCATGGATTCAATTACAGCCCTACTTCATGGGGACCTAGAGGTCCTCACTTAGAGGTGTCGGCGGTAAGGTGGCTTACCTATAGGCTATCATCGTCGTCTGGAGTGACAAGGTAGATGACTCTCTAGTGTTCTACGTGGATAATCAAATCATACTGATCAGGCTCTAAAAGAGATGCAGCTAGGTTGGACAACATGTCAGCTCGGCCATTCTACAAATGAGGGACATGAATAAACTCTAGCCAAGACAGTAACTGGGCCATCAACTGGTGGGTACGTTCCAATAGTGGTATGAGCTCTGGATTCTCGACGACATAGTCACCATTCATCTTCTTGATGACTAGTTTTGATTCCCTTTTCACATGAAACTTGGGAACAACAATATTGAGGGCTAGCTCGTGGCCACTAATGAGAGCCTGGTACTCCGCCTCATTGTGGGTCAAGCCTTCTAATGGCCAAAATGAAAACAGAAAAATTGTTTCTGCTTGAGTGATGAATATGACACCTAGGACCACTCTGTTGAGTTTGGGGTCATTGATTCTTCGTGTGGTATGGCTCTGGGAAGCAACATCAAAGTGAATTTTCCAACACGGAACGATTTGGTCTACTAATAGGATTGCCTCAATGAAAAAAATCATGTTCTGAAGACTGGTCTATGGGAGATAGATTGGTGGAAAGGATGTATTCCAGTTCTTGTCCCTTAATAACATTATGATGGACAAACCTGATGTCTATCTAATAGAGGATCACTACCCACTAAGCTAGATGGCATTTCAACATGGGGTGGTTCAGGATGTACTTTAGTGGATCCACTCTAGACAGTAGCTTCATCTCATAGTGATGCACGTAATGTCACAATTTCTAAATTAAGAATACCAGTGCAAGGTAGATCCTCTCAATAGGGGAGTATCTAGTCTCCATATCGTTGATATTGCAGTTGAGATAGTATTTACTGCTCTTTGTTCCCTCATTGTTCTTCTAGGTGATATGGGTGCTGAGAGATCATTCTCTGGTGGTCACAGAAAGGACCAATGGCCTTCCAGAAACAGTTGTCATCCAGACTGGTGGTTGGAGCAGATGATACTTGATTTTCTAAAAAGCGTTCTGACATTTTCCATCCCACTGATAGACAATTCCTTTCTTCATGAGCTTAGAAAAGGTCTTATAATTGTCGGTCTAATTCTCTATGAATCGGTGTATGTAGTCCAATTGGCCTTGAAATCCTTGAATCTACTGAATGTTGCTTGGGGGAGGCATCTGGATGATGTCCTTGATCTTCTATGGGTCAATCTTGATGCCCTTGTATCTAGCAATGAACCCATGAAACATTTTGGAGGTAACCCCAATGGCACAATTCAATTGGTGCATGTTCAGGTGGAGAGAATGGAAGAAGACGAACACGTTCTCATGATCTTTGAGATGTTCCTGATGCTAGAAAGATTTGACAACCAGATCATCCATGTAAAATTCCTCAAATGTCACGAGGATCAAATTAAATATGCGATACATGGCACTCTGATAGGTGGCACCTACATTCTTTAGACTAAATGGAATTACCTAGTAACATAAAGTACCATGTGGTTCCCTGAAGGTTGTAGACTTCTCATCCTTGGGGGAAATTCAGATCTCATTATACCCAGAATACAAATCCATAAAATAGAGGTCTTGGAAACTTTTTTTAGCTTTGATCAACAAATCAATCACTGGAAGGGGAAAATCATCCTTCAGACAGTGATAGTTGACATCCCAGATTTCAATGCAAACTTGGAATTGACTTTTCTTCTTCCTGACGGTCATAATATTGGATAACCATCTGGGGTACCAGAACTCCTTGATTAAGTTGTCTCAGATGAGATTATCAACATTGGACATGACCATGGAATCATGATAAGGGTGCATCTTTCTTGGAAGCTACATGAACCCATAGTGATTAGCCGAAAGACTGAGGCAGTGTGTGTTGACATGAAGAGATAGTCCTGGAATTTCATCATAACTCCAGGAAAATACATCACGGTGCCACTTTAGGAAGTCTATGTACTTCCTTTTCTCCTCGATAGGCATAGAGGCACTGGTCAATGTGGGTTTTGGATCTGTCTCAATACCGAGGTTCACCTGTATCAATTCATCGACTGTGGTGGAGACACCATCTTCAAAATGAAGAGGAGAATCATCTAAATCCTATTCTTGACTTATGGAGGAGGGATACTCAATGGGAGGAGTTTTCTCCAAGTCAATAGATCCCGGTGGAAGATTTGTGCCAACCTGAGTGGTAGTAGACACTACATCGGGGGACTCCATTGTTATTGAAAACATAGCAATGACATTTGTTGATCTAATACCATCTGTTCATTGGCCCAAGGAGCCACATTTGATGATATCGATGTAATAGTGGTGTGTCGGCTTGAGCCGGTTTTTCCCATCTCGAAGAAACAAGAATGTAGGGCATATTTTTCATTTCCATGGGGTGGACATCCTGATAACATATGAGGATATGGGGCTCCGGGATCACCCGAGCCTGATTTACATAGGAATACGAGGTGATATTTTTGCGTCACTTAGACTTGGGAATGTTCTCTGGCCTCGTTCAAGAAACAAAAAAACATTTCCCAATATCTGGGGTCATATCCTCTAATTGGTGGATCATAATGATGTTGGCATCATCCAGGTAAGTCCACTGGTCGGTCACAACCATAGCGTGTTCAACCCCACTAGCCTAAATATGCTTTCCAAAGCTCTTGTAATAGTCAACATCTAGGTTGTGGGCTTCACAAGATGAAAAGGGAGACATGTCACCTTAGAGTACACCCACCCAACCAATAAGGGAGTACTTAAGGCACTGGTGATATAATGAAGGAACCACTGCATTTAGATGAAGCCATGGCCTTCCCATCAATGCATTGTAGGTGGAATCCTGGGAGACAACCATGAACTCGGTGCTAGAATTGAGGCCACTGAACTGGGCCTTCATGCAGATCTTGCCAGCTGTTGCCTATTCTATCCTATCAAAACCTTTTATTTTCATGTTATAGGGACTGAAATCATCCTCAGATAGCCCCATCATTCGGAGGGTTTTGGATGGGATTAAGATGATACTAGTGTCTGTGTCGACAAGACAACGAAGAATTTCCATGTCATTGAAGTGTCCAGTGATATAAAGTGGGTGAATGTTCAAATGGATGGGAGAGACTTCATCTTATCCCGAGAAATATATAGTCTCCTTCATTCTTCACTCTCGACTGGATCAGCATGGAATGCTTCTGCAGCTACTACATCGGTTTAAAACTAGAGGGGGCTTCATAAAGATTTGGTGAGGGCTTCACGCATATCAACCAATAGGAGAAGGGCCTCAAGGATAGATAGCCTTGGAAGAATGTCGAAGATATTCACAAGGATATCATACTTCTCTGAAAACCATAAACTTCTTCTTAAAGGAGGTCACTCTGCGGCTGGGAAATGAATGGCCCTTCCATCTAAATCAGCGTCCGGCCAGTGCTAGGAATGTCTCATTGATCGCTATCTTGGATTCACCAATTGACCACTATATGTCGCTAAGATAACTGAGTCCGGTCTGTAATAGAGCATGGCTGATCATGGTGTGGTCGAGGTGGCTCTGCCTGATCAAGTAACACAAACAGCGGTGAAGGCTGGCATGATGAAACTAGATGAGAAGGTTGTGCTTACAGAGATCTACACTGGGCATGCTATCTAGTTTCGGTGGCAAGCACCACCTACCTAGAAGTACTGACCAAGGCACTACGATGACCCATATAGCCATGGCTTCTCAGAGGTAGCAATGGATGGGGACATTAGGAGGACCTGTCTGGTGCTCCTCACTGTCATAAATCTTGTAAGACTTTACCAGCTCCACGAAGTTAACCAAGGCATACCCTTGATCATCACCTGAATAATCCTCTACCACTATATGGATGTGGGTGGGAATCTCCAACTCTGAGGGAATTAAGTACATGAGAATACATGATTATGATGGTATCGGTGAGGGACTTTCTTTTCCCTTGTGTCGTTGATTCTTTCTCTTCTTGGAATAGGATGGTTCAGTCCTTGACGTAGAAGTAGCAGCAGCGCGTTACACTGAGCCTTTTGAAGGATCAGGTCTATTCATAAATTCACGGATAATACCATGGGCACGGTTGACTACCTTACAAGCCATCCAGTCCTCATACTTCTGGGACCCATTCTTAGAAACCGTATGCCACTCACCTTCACTGTCACTACCGTGGTCTCGCTTCACAATTGCGCATACCACATATGTCAGAGTTTGGCCTAACCTATCTATGTTGTGATCAACTTTTTCTTGAAGCTAGTATTTAAATAAATATATTTATTTGATGGTGTTACCTAGGATCCAGTGAGAGGGGTAGAAATTGGGGAAATCAATGAGATCTGACTCTTCGGGCCTCCTACATTAAAGAAAATGTATAAGTCCATCTTACATGGAATATTGGAAATAAACGGGGATCAAAGCATCATTAAACGACTATGTCTAGTTACTCCTCTCCGAGAAGGGGGCATTGGGAGCCTTTCCCTAACGAGGGGCTGGAGGGGCATGTCAAGGAGGTGGGACCTGGGTACCTTGCCTGGGTGGTGGCGGCGCATTACGCATGGGCGCCTGTCAATTCTGAGGTGGTCTCTCTTAGGCCAAAGGGCCCCTGCGAGGCTATGGAGGTGGTTCCCTAGTAATAAATCCAATCGCCTAGGGGCCTCTATATGTTCCACTGTGGCGGGCTCAGCCTTAACGACTCTTCTCACATGAATTGAAGGAGGCAACAGACGTTCTTGTTTGGCCTACTACAAGGATTCCTCTAGATGTTGGTCCTTATCAGAGAAGTCTCGGAATCCCCATGGATAATTCTGATTAATGAGAGATTGGAAATGTTCAGTCTTGACATTCCCCACACACATTTTCAGAAGTTGTTCCTGACTCAACACCATATCGAAGGAGTAGGTGAGTACTTTCCATCGGGCGACAAAGTCAGTGACACACTCATCAGGCCTTTTCATACACTTGGAAAGGTATTCCATACTTGTATTCATGGTGGTAGAGATTAAATAGTAGGGAAACTTCATACGAATAATATCCTAGCCGGTGACTGACCCGATGGGTCGCTGGATGTACCAAAAAAACATAGGCCCTTCTAATGTCTGTATAAAACATCAGAGTTTGGCGGCCTCCGACTGCGCCAGAGTTTCCAGCATGGGTCCACACCACGATATTAAGTGGGAAAGATTCTACAATGGGTATCCAATACCATTAAAGTGAGAGAAGGTGGGATTTCCAAAACCCGGGGGTGCCGATATATCATTGACCCACACCGGATATAGCTTGCAATCGGGCGGGATTGCCACCGGTTGAGTTCCCAATGCCTCAAGACAAGTAATGAGTGATTCCATTGGATCATCTGGGTGGGTTTCCTTTCTTGAAGAGGGTCCCTACCCACCAGTTTTTTGTCTAGTTATTCAATGTTTTACGTTGTCCCAGTGGCTCCTGGAGTGGGTAGTGGGATGACCTATAAATCAGTCAGGGAAACCTGAGCTGGGTCCCTAGGATTATGATGTCGCTCAGGTGGATTTGGTGACACATACCGTGCCCTTTTTCCATAAGTTCTGGCCTCTATCCAGTCTATGCGGGCAGGATGGTTAGGGTTACCGAGTGTAAATTCACCTTGGGACTATTGTACTTTCCCTGTTACCCTGGCCGAGGATCATCATAGTCCAGTCATCACTCCACGACACGTTCAGTAAGGAGTTCATCAACCATCTTCTTGTGCTCCATGAGCTGTTGATACAACATGGACTTTTTGGAATCATCCTCTATCTTCAGCACCAAGCTAGATGGGTCAAATGGTTTGATAGCCCCAAGGTTCTCTTTACCCTTATTGGGATTCTGTCCAAGGGCTAATCACTCGATAGGTACTGGAAGACCCAGTAAATTTCTCTACTAGCGAGTGATCTTTCACAATATATCCAATAGGTGTGATACTCCCTCTGGTGGTATGTCTTCACCAAGGATCTCCATCTTGTTCTCTCCCCCTGGTAGGTTGTCCATGTTAATTGTGCCTCTACTTTGAGGAATATCCTCAATATCTCTGGGAAAATCGATATGGATATAGATAAAACTGAAGTGGAGGGTTGCATATTTTCCCCAACCACAGACATTAACATGGGGGGAATCCTCTTTGATAATCTTTAGGAGCACTTCAATTCTCTAAATGAATCATTGTGGGATGGTACGGTGGTGTCTGGGTGACTCGGGGTGCTAGGCCACAGGGATTGCAGCCAAGTCGACCATATGACACTGGTGACCAATGTCTTAAAAGTGTGCCTAACTATTTGGGTATGCCATTTTCTAATAATGTAGGTGGAAGTGTGTCTCCCTTAGGGTTTGGTGAAAGAACGCGACTTCCTCCTTTGTAAGTAGTCCTAACACGCTGATGTTTGCAGCTACAATTGGCCAAAACATTTCTTGGAAATGATCTGCTACAAGGATGCCCCAAAAGATCCTTGGCCCAGACTCGGGATTGAAGGACCCTGGGATACCCTGAGAGAGGAGGGGTGAATAAAGGTGTCAACTTTTTATTTATACTGATGGATGTTTTTCCCACATTTGTAGGAACTAGTTTAACCTGTATGATGGATATAAGAAGTAATAAAACATTCACATGAAAAGAGATGACACAACACTTTTTTCTTGGCTCACCACTAAGGGCTAAGTCCAACAAGAATACGCCGACAGGTTGTCGATCATACCAAATTCCACTATTCCTCACTAGTTGTGGATTACAAAGGTTTGGGAATATTCACTCTATCCCATGCTCACTGCCTTTACAAATATTCAGGGATAACCCACTGTGTCCCTCAAGTCACTCCCATTGACTCCCCCTGGCTCACTAATTTTGATGAAGTCCCAGTCAATTTATAGACATGAAGGTATCTTCAATAAATTCGCATTGAAGTCCTTGCCTTTGCTTAGCCCGAGACTCTGCTTGCATCAATATCTGTAAATGATGCACTTGTACGCACTAAACCACTAAACACTACTGGAAAAAGAGGCATTTCCAACGGTTCACAGTTGTTGGGAAAGGCTGTAGAACCATTGGGAATATCTATCCCAACAGTTCTGCAAACTGTGGGGAAGTAAGCCGTTGGGAAATGCTTTCCCAATGGTTTACAAAGAACCTTTGGGATAGGTTAGAAAAATCAACCTATCCCAACGGTTACATTAACCATTGGCATATTTTTTCCCAACGGTTTTAAGTTAACCGTTGGGAAAACCCAACAAAATCTCTAGTTTTTCCCAACGGTTCACTCAAAACCGTTGGAAAAAACCCAACTATACATCTTTTCCCAACGGTTTGAAACCATTGGGAAAGAGTTTATACCAATGGTTCCATCTAAACCATTGGTATAAACCTCCTTAGAAGACTATGAAAATGGTTTCAAACCATTGTCATAGACTATTCTAGGCAAATTGCACAGCAGCCTGCAATTTGCACAGCTGCCTGGTGCAATTTTCACAGGGGAGGAGCAAGGTCTCCATTCACCTGTGATTCTTCAATCCCTCTCCTTTATCTGCAATAACCAACTAACATATACATATACAAAACAAATTCATATACATTTAACATATAATACATCCTGAAACTATACACAGTCATAATTAAATCAAAATTCATAACGTAATTATAAAGATACATAATTTAGAATTCATTTAGAATTAATTTTAAAATTCATTTAGAATTCATTTAGAATTCATTTATAATTCATTTAGAATTCATTTAGAATTAATTTTAAAATTCATTTAGAATTCAATTTCAAATTTAGATGACAATTATATGTGAAATTTGGAATTCAATTCATAATTTGACCGTTTTTTCATATACAGGTGTTTTTACTATATATGATATCCATTTTAAAATAAATACATGCACATGGAGTAGTACCAGTCACACCATGACTCGTATTGAGGCATGATTGACTAGTGCACGTCACACATGACCTATTGATCATTTTCCTAAAGTATCAACATATTCTGAAAGGGTTTCGTTGGTTTTTCATATGCCAGTTATTATCACTTAAAATGTGGTTCATTTAAAACAATGAAATGTTTTCGTGATCCCCGCCACAACGAAACTCGGATTGAGGTGGGGTTTACTATTAAACGTCAAAAATAACCCATGGATTGTTGTCCTAAAGTTTCAACAGAATCCGAATGCGTTTGGTCAGATATTCTTATGTCAGTTGTTGTTTTCACTTAAAATGCTTTCCATTTCAAATAAAAGTGATCCACTTTGAGTTCTGGCGGCAACACTGAGGCTCATATTGAGGCGCGGTTGACTCATCCACATCACAAATGACCCATGGATTCTTTTCAAAAAGTATCAACACAATCCAAATGTGTTTGGTCGGTTTTCCGTATGTCAGTTGTTCTTTTCACTTAAAATGAAGTCCATTTTAAACTATAGAGAGACACTTAGAGTGATCCCAGCCACACCGCGACTCGGATTGAGGTGGGGTTGACTCTTACACATCACAAATGACCCATGGATCGTTTTCATAAAGTTTCAAAAGAATCCTAATCCGTTTGGTCGGTTTTCAGTATGTCAGTTATTGTTTTCACTTAAAATGTTTTCCAATTCAAAGAAAAGTGAGTCACTTTGAGTTGTCCTTGCCACACCGAGGCTCAGATTGAGGCGCGGTTGACTCATAAACATCAAATATGAACCATGGATTGTTTTCCTAAAGTTTCAATGGAATCCAAATGCGTTTTGTGGGGTTTCAGTATGTCAGTTGTTGTTTTCACTTAAAATGTTTTCTATTTCAATGAAAAGTGAGTCACTTTGAGTCGTGGCGGCCGCACCAAGGATTGGATTAAGGTGAGGTTGACTCATACACGTCACAAATAACCCATGGATCCTTTTCCTTAATTATCAACAGAATCCAAATGTGTTTGGTCAGTTTTTGGTATGTTAGTTGTTCTTTTCACTTAAAATGATTACCATTTTAAACTATAGAGTGACACTTCGAGTGGTTTCAGCCACACCGCTCCTTGTATTGAGGTGGGGTTGACTCATAAACATACCATATGACTCATGTATTGTTTTCCTAATGTTTCAATGGAATACGAATGCATTTGTTCAGTTTTCCATATGTCAGTTGTTGTTTTGACTAAAAATGATATCCTTTTGAAACAAAAGAGAGATACTTCGAGTGGTTCTGGCCACACCATGCCTTGGATTGAGGTGGGGTTGATTCGTACACATCATACATGACCCATGGATCGTTTTCCTAAAGTTTCAACCTATTCCGAATGCGTTTGGTCATTTTTCCGTATGCGAGTTGTTCTTTTCAGTTAAAATGATGTATATTTTAAACAAAAGAGATACGCTATGAGTGGTTTCAGCCACACCACGCCTCGAATTAAGGAGGGGTTGACTTGTACACATCCCATATGACTCATGGATCATTGTTCTAAAGTATCAACACAATAAGAATCTGTTTGGTCGGTTTTCCGTATGTACTTAAAATGGTTTCCATTTTTAACAAAAGAGAGACACTTAGAGTGATCACGGCCACCCCACGACTCGGATTGAGGCAAGGTTGACTCGTACATATCACAAATGACCCATGTATCGTTTTACTAAAGTTTCAATTGAAACCGAATGTGTTTTGTTGGGTTTCAGTATGTCAGTTGTTGTTTTCACTTAAAATGTTTTCCATTTCAAAGAAAAGTGAGTCACATTGAGATGTGGCGGCCACACTGAGGCTCGGATTGAGGTGTGGTTGACTCGTACCCATCAAAAATGAGACATTGATCCTTTTCCTAAAGTATCAACAGAATCCGAATGCGTTTGGTTGGTTTTCCGTATGTCAGTTGTTCTTTTCACTTAAAATGAAGTCCCTTTTAAACTATAGAGAGACACTTCGAGTGGTTCCGGCCACACCGCGCCTAAGGTTGAGGTGGGTTTGACTCATACACGTCAAATATGACTCATGAATTGTTTTCCTAATGTTTCAATAGAATCTGAATGCATTTGTTCAGTTTTCCGTATGTCAGTTGTTGTTTTCAGTAAAAATGATATCCTTTTGAATCAAAAGAGAGACACTTCGAGTGGTTCCGGCCACACCGCGCCTCCTATTGAGGTGGGGTTGACTTGTACACATCAAAAATAACCCATGGATCGTTTTCCTAAAGTTTAAATGGAATATTAATTCATTTTGTATGGTTTTAGTATGTCATTTTTTGTTTTCACTTAAAATGTTTTCCATTTCAATGAAAAGTGAGTCACTTTGAGACGTGGCGGCCATACCGAGGCTCATATTGAGGCACAGTTGACTTGTACACGTCACAAATGACCCATGGATCCATTTACTAAAGTATCAACAGAATCCGAATGTGTTTGGTCGGTTTTTCCTATGTTAGTTGTTCTTTTCACTTAAAATGAAGTCCATTTTAAACTATAGAGAGACACTTCGAGTGGTTTCTGCCACACCGCACCTCGTATTAAGGTGGGGTTGACTCATACACATCACATATGACTCATGTATTTTTTTCCTAACGTTTCAATAGAATCTGAATGCATATGGTCGGTTTTCCGTATGTCAGTTGTTGTTGTCACTAAAAATGATGTCCTTTTGAAACAAAAGAGAGACACTTCGAGGGGTTCCGGCCACACCGCGCCTCAGATTGAGGTGCGGTTGACTCATACACGTCACATATGACCAATAGATCATTTTAAAAAAAGTTTCAATAGAATCCAAAGGTGTTTGGTAGGTTTCTCGTATGTCAGTTGTTGATTTCACTTACAATTTAGTCCATTTTAAACAAAAGAGAGATAGTTTGAGTGGTCCCGGCCACACCACGGCTCGGATTGAGGTAGGGTTGACTTTTACACATCACATATGACCCATGGATCATTTTTATAAAGTTTCAATAGAATCCGTTGGTGTTTGGTCAGTTTCTGGTATGTCAGTTGTTGTTTTCACTTAAAATTAAGTCCTTTTTAAACAAAACATAGACACGTTGAGTGGTCCCATCCACACCGATACTCGGATTGAAGTGGAGTTGACTCGTACACATAAAACATGAGTCATGGATCATTTTCCTAAAGTTTCAATAGAATCCTAAGGCATTTGGTCAGTTTGGCGAATGTCAGTCGTTGTTTTCACTTAAAATTAAGTCCATTTTAAACAAAAGAGAGACACTTTCCATGGTGTCGGTCACAACGGGCCTCATATTGAGGCGGGGTTGACTCGTACATGTCACATATGATCCATGGATAATTTTACTAAAGTTTAAACACAATCATAATCCTTTTGATCAGTTTGGCGTATGTACATAAAATATTGTCCATTTTGAACAAAAGAGAAGAAGTTTGGGTGGTCCCGGCCACACAGCCCCTCAGATTAAGGCAGGGTTGACTCTTACACATCACATATGACCCATGGATAGTTTTTCTATCTTTTCAATAGAATCCTAAGTCGTTTGGTAGGTTTATCGTCTGTGAGGTATTGATTTCACTTACAATTTAGTCCATTTTGAACAAAAGAGAGACAGTTTTAGTGGTCCAGGCCACACCGTAGCTCAGATTGAGGCGGGGTTGACTCTTACAAGTCACATATGACCCATGGATTTTTGTGATAAATTTTTAATAGAATCTGTAGGCGTTTGGTCAGTTTCCAGTATGTCAGTTGTTGTCTTCACATAAACTTAAGTCAATTTTAAACAAAATAGAGGCACTTTGAGTGGTGTCGGCCACACCGGGCCTCAGATTGAGGTGGGGTTTACTCTTAGACATCAAATATGATACATGGATCATTTTCCTAATGTTTCAACACAATCAGAATCTATTTGATCGGTTTGGCGTATGTACGTAATATATTGTCCATTTGGAACAAAAGAGAGGCATTTTGGGTGGTCTCGGTCACACCGCGCCTCAGATTGAGGTGGGGTTGACTCGTACACGTCACATATGACCCTTTTATCAGTTTCCTAAAGTGTCAATATATTAAAAAGGAATTTGGTCAGTGTACCGTATGACAGTTGTTGATTTCACTTACAATTTAGTCCATTTTGAACAAAAGAGAGACAAGTTTAGTGGTCTCGGCCACACCGCGGCTCAGATTGAGGCAGGGTTGACTCGTACACGTCCCATATGAACCATGGATCGTTTTCCTAAAGTTTCAACATAATCCTAAGGCATTTGGTCAGTTTTCCATCTGTCAGTTATTGTTTTCACTTAAAATTAGGTCCATTTTAAACAAAAGAAAGGAACTTTGAGTGGTGTCGGCCACACCGGGACTCGTATTGAGGCACGTTTGACTCGTACACGTCAAATATGACCCATGGATCGTTTTGATAATGTATCAACACAATCTGAATGTGTTTGGTCGATTTTCCTTATGGCAGTTGATGTTTTTCAATTAAAATGATGTACTTTTGAAACAAAAGGCAGACACTTTGAGTGGTGCCGGCCACACCGCGCCTCAGATTGAGGCAGAGTTCACTCGTACACATCACATATGACCCATGGATCGTTCTCCTGAAGTATCATTGGATACAGAATGTGTTTGGTCGGTTTTCCGTATGTACTTAAATTGTTGTCCATTTTAAGCAAAAGAGAGCCACTTAGAGTGATTTCGGCCACACCGTGCCTCAGATTAAGGCAAGGTTGACTCGTACACGTCACATATGACCCATGGATCGTTGTGATAATGTATTGGCACAATCCGAATGCTTTTGGTCAGTTTTTCGTATGCCAGTTGATGTTTTTCACTTTAAATGACGTCTGGGGGGCTGTCTGGGGTCCAGGGAGGAGGGTGGGGGGGGGGGGCTATGCGGGGGGCTGTCCGGGGGGTTGTCCGGGGTCCACGGAGGAGGGTGGGGGGCTGTCTGGGGAGCTTTATGGGGGGCTATTCGGGGGGCTGTCTGGGGTCCAGGGAGGAGGGTGGGGGGGGGGCTCTCTGGGGGGGCTGTTCGGGGGGCTGTCCAGGGGCTATCCGGGGCTGTTTGGGGGGTTGTCTAGGGTCCAAGGAAGAGGGTGGGGGCTGTCCGGGGGCTATCTGGGGGGCTTTCCGGGGGGTTGTCCACGGTCCAGGGAGGAGGGTGGGGGGGGGATGTCTGGGGGGCTGTCCGGCGGGGCTGTCCGGGGTCCAAGGAGGATGGTGGGGGGTTGTCCAGGGTCCAGGAAGGAGGGGGGTTCCCAAACACACAAACACTAAAAGACAACAACATCCATAAAAACAGATAATATATAAAAATAACTCAACTCCAATACTATGCTACGAGTTTAGATAAAACCAACAACTAGAATACATTAAATATCAAATCTCAGTAATATCAGTCAAGAACTTTAATGGATAAACTTGTCCCACATCACCGTCACCATCATCATCATCACCCTCTTCCTCGTCCCCATCATCATCCTCACCCTCGCCCTCCCCCTCATCCTCGCCCTCCTCCTCTCCCTCGCGGACCGCCTATCCCTCCTCCTCTCCCTCCTCTTCCGCATCAGACTCCTCGCCATCATCATCGTCAAGCTGGATATCGTCCTGACCACCACTAGAACTTCCACCTGGTGCACCGTATATAGAACTTATCGACGAAGTATACTCATCAAAAGCTGGGCTGGCCTCTGCTAGAAGTGTAGGATGTAGAACTTCAATAAATTTTATAAACGCAATGTTTCCCCTAGCAGACTGTTCTACCGTCTCTGTGGCCCTTTTCTCAGCCTGTTCTTCCTATGCCCTAACTTGTCACAGCTCGGTGGCACTACAGCTGGTACTTGAGGAGGGATAATACCTCGTCGGGGCTATCCTAGGTCGGTAGCGTACTCTGCCAGAATGTTCCTCTCCCAACACCTGATCAATACTAAATCAATTTGAATATAATTCAATTCCAAATTAGAAATTGCAATTCAAATAAAACTGCAACAAATAAACATTGAAAATTCATATATCGGTCAAGTCAGCTAAAACAGATTTGTGATCAATGCTAAATCAATTTGAATATTACCAACCTTAGTAACCCAACTCGAGGTAAACCAAAATAATTGAGAACATGGATGAATGATTCTATATATTTTCAACCGCAACTTCAGGTTCACAATAAACTCTGACAATTGAGCTATTTGAGTCATAAAAAGAAATAAATAGATTGGTTCCAATGGCACTAGGGACAGTGTCAATTCAATCATCACCATCACCAAAAATATGTCTTGGAATTACTTCAACTATGACACCAAATTCAGGTCAAAGATGGTCTTTGACATAAAAAAACTTTATATCCATTGATGCCAACACATATGGTTCTTCAGTAGCAAGAGTGCGAGTCATATTAATAACTCAAAATCCACAATCATCAATAAATGTGCCATGTCTCGTCATCGAATCAAACCA
This sequence comes from Viscum album, assembly GCA_963277665.1. Classification (NCBI taxonomy): domain Eukaryota; kingdom Viridiplantae; phylum Streptophyta; class Magnoliopsida; order Santalales; family Viscaceae; genus Viscum; species Viscum album. The sequence continues at coordinate 1,820,732,241 of OY728153.1, read as the reverse complement.
ATGGCATTTCATCATTGTGACTCGTCCATGAGAGTAATAATCCAATATTATTATTTTCTCAACAACTCCATAATAACCCACATTTTCAAATCGTGGTCTACCATCTGATGCATTGGCATAACAATCTGTTGTGGCAGTAACCATAACACCATCTTGTTGTGTTCTCATGTACTTTTCTCATTCAGTGACAATAAATTTTTACCCGTTGATAACAATTGATTTACAGTCACGAACCATGGTATTAGGACCAAAATTTAAAGCTCTTATTTCCTCAGAGACAGAGTCAGCAGACAAACTCAATACCTGAAATATAAATAAATATTAAACTTAATTAAATATTGATATAATTATTTTAAACATTAATTTTTTTATACCTTCAATGTTAACCAAGATGAAAACTCTTTGCTATGAAAAGTCTCTCTCCTTCTCAAATATAAAGAACGACGCTTCCTATTTATCATTGTTTTATGTTCTCTGTAGATAAAAAATATTAATAGTTTAACAGATATATATGTAAGATATACATAATCAATTTAGCTACCTGATATAGTCATCGAACAAATCACAGTTGAACAAAACTGTGCGATGTGCCATCTCCCGCTCTTCATGGATTAATGTCTTCAATGTATATGATCCAGGATTTCCTCCTGTTTGAGGAAGTGATGGAAAACTGGGTTCAATTTGCTCATACTGTTCTTCTTCATTTCTCATTGGTCTGTTCAATCTTGTAGTAAGATTAGACAAATACATCGAGTAGAAATCCATACATTCTTGAGCCAAGTAACCGTTCACGATAGAACCTTTGGGGTGATTTCGGTTACGGACATAAGACATTAATGTGAACATATTTCATTCAGTTGGATATATCCAACTAAAAGAAATAGGTCCTCCGAGAAGTATTTTATTGGGAATATGGACAGTCAGATGCAGCATGCATGTGAAAAATGATAGAGGAAATATTTTCTCCATCTCACACAAAATTAATGGGGCATCTGTCAACATTTTTTTCAAGAAAGACTTGGAAAACTTCTTAGCACAAAGATCTCTAAAAAATGGCACAACCGAATAAAAGCCACCCTTACATTATTGGAAAAAAGAAGACGGATTTCTATTGGAAGAAACTCATGTAGTAGAACGTGATAATCATGGGTCTTCAAAGATTTTAGCTTCAACTCTCTTCTGTTGACCCGTATAGATATGTTGCTTGAAAATCCATCAGGAACTCTAATAGTCTCTAATACTTCCAGAAATTGTTTTTTTCGTAGGTGTCATCACATAAGAAGCACATGGAAGTTGCCAGTTATTTTCACTAACACGCATAGGATGAAATTCTGTTCTGATGCCCCAATCCACCAAGTCACGCCGAGATCGTAAATCATCTTTTGTCTTCCCCTTGACATTTAGATAAACTGAAAGCAACATTTCACATATATTCTTTTCAATATGCATTACGTCTAACCAATGAAGTAACAAATTGTTTGACCAATAAGGAAAATCAAAAAAGACACTCTTCTTCCTCCAATTGTAACAGGTTTCAGTGGAAACATTCTTTCTCTTTTCAGATTTCATTTGACCCTTCCCAAACGAAAAACTAAAATCTATCAATTCATTAAGCACGTCTATTCCAGACATATGATGAGGTGGATCATCAGTCTCTATGGTATTATCAAATATTCGACGATTCATTCTATATGGATGATCCTTTGTCAAGAATCGTCGATGTCCCATAAAACTGAAACTACGTCGATGTTTCAGTCATCTGGATCAAGTATTCTTCATAAAAACTAGACATGATAGTTTTCCCTTCGTGCTCCATCCAGACATCATTTCATAAGCCATAAAATCATTGATCGTCCACATAAGCGTAGCACACATCTGAAATATTTCTTTCGAACATGCATCGTATGTGCGCACACCCACATCCCAAAGAAGTTTCAACTCTTTTATTAAAGGTTGCATGTATACATCAATATCAATGCCCAGATCAGAAGGACCAGATATGAATATACTCATGAAAGTGAAAGGTTTTTTCATACACAACCATGGGGGAAGATTATAAATGTGTATAAAAACTGGCCATGTGTTGTGCGAAGTAAGCATCTGCGCAAACGGATTAAAACCGTCGCATGAATGACCCATCCTCACATTACACACGTCAACTGTAAAATCGGGATGTCGATCATCAAATCTCTGCCATGAAAATCCATCTGCAGGATGAACCAACTCATCATTAGTCTTCTTTCTCTCGGTATCATTCCATCTCATTTTTATTGATATGTCATCAGACATAAAAAGATTCTGATGTCTGGGGGTCAATGGAAAGTGCCACATTACTTTCTGTGGAACGCGGGATGGTGTTCCATCATATTTTGACTTCCAGCAGGATGTGCCACATTTTATACAATCATTTAGTTCAACGTTTTCCTCCCAGAATAAACTGCAATCTTTCGGGCGAGCATGAATTTTGTTTCTTGAAAATCTAAGTTCCTCAACTAACTTACATGCCATATAGTTGTTTGAGGGAATGGATGCATCATCTGGAAGTAAATCCTTCAAGAGGGTAAGAATGTAATTGATTGTTGTATTAAAAATTCCATACATAGTTTTCCCATGAAACAATCAGATTAAAAATTCTAGCTTTTTCATTTTATCGCATTGTCAATATACTGGAGTCATGGCAGCATTATTCTATTTTTTCACCCTATCAATATCATCATTTTCACTAGATGCATCAGCTGTCCTCATATCGAAGTCTTCTTGAGTCGAAATCCTTTCTTTTTCATGATGACGAATAAACGGAAACCGATCATCTAACAAATTCTCCATTCCAGCCCTTTAATTTCGATCATCACCAATTTGAGATTTCATTTTCTCCCCATTGTGATACCACACAATGTAGTTTGATTGAAAACCATTTTTGGTTATGTGGTAGCTGACTTCTTCATGGCTCAAACAAGGTCTACCAACTCAATTGGAACATGGGCAGTGTATACGACCACTATCTGAAGCATTGTGAAATGAAAAATCTATAAATCTCTCCAAATTGTTTTGAAAATCGCTTGAGATCCGATCGGTTTCATACATCCAACTTCTGTCAATTCTGTAAAAATAATTTATATAAGTCATTTTTTCATAAAGAATTCAATATGATTGAACTTTAATAGAAAATACATTTAAGTAAATGAGAAAGGAAGATGTTTCTATTAGATGTAGTGAAAAGCACCCCACCCTCATAAAAGTGAGTATTAGCCAAGAAGGACACATAATATACAACTTATAATGAGAACCATATTTAGTTGACCCTAAAGTTATATTAGTACAGTCATCTTGGGGGAAATAAAATATATGATCCTGGTTAACTGATGAATTCAAAAGCTCGTATTCCATATGTTGGACACTATCTAAGGTAAGAAATCATGTGAGGATGAGTTGACATCACTCAATTTCTTACATGCTAGTGATAATGAGGGCTTAAATTATTGAATTGAGTTCACTGATACCATGCCAACCATTATACACACCACGTGAACCCTTATACACACCATATGAACCCCTATACCATATCTTCATTATTATAACCATTAATAACAACTTATTAAATAACATCACTAGTTAAATATAATCAAATTGAACATAAATCAACAATAATATTAGATATATCAAGTAAAATGAATTCATACTATCTTACATCATAAATGACCACCCATAACCATGATTAATGACCACAAATCTCCCCTTTCAGCAAATCAAAAGTGAAAACAAAAACACATAGTTGTAGAAAAAAACATCATTTGTTTGAAGAATAATAATCTCATGGTCCTCATGATATTTGAACCACACAGTCATGATTTCGAGATGAACTTGTATCCATGAAACCATATGAGAAACATGATTCAATACATGCATTTTTCTGATTTTCCAAAGCATTTTGAGGAACCCCAAATCAGTGAAAATGGTCATTGTGTTTTAAAAAGGTGATTGAATAACACATGTACGATGTCGAAGGCAGAATGATTAATCGTTATATTAGAAAGAATAATATTCACTAATATTGCAAATTTGACATTCTGGGAATTATTTTCATGAATAAGGAAGAAGTACTAATTAGTAACCACATACAATTTGGAAAATTTCAAGAAGATACTCCATATGTTTTATTGTGCAAAGGATAAGTGAACAGTGTGTCATTTATATATATATATATTTTGATAGAAACATGATACATACTTGTTATGTAATACACATAGTGTAAAAAAATTAAGATGAACAAGATCTTTATGTTTGGCATGATTTTAATGAAAGGAGTGATTTTCATGAAATAATATCAATAAATATTACAAACAATTTCTTATTAGTTACTATACATGAAGCTATAATATTTAAAGCAGATTAAAAAAACTATGAATCTTCAAAATTAGAACACAATAAAGAGACACCATGCCCTTATAAATGTAAATGTGTAATGAAAACATTAATTGGACATACACCGATATAGGGATTTGATTACACAATTCGTGGAACAATCATAAAATTTTAAAAAAACCCTAAAAATTGGGAATAACGAAATAGAAAATAGAAGGATATGATTTATAAGAGGTGGAACTATATCCTTGATAAAATATAGAAGTAGTATAACCTAGTAGGTGCTGATACAATGGAAGATATGGGGATTGGGAAGCCCCTCTACCAAGGAATCACTCCAGGAGACGAGCGGAAGGCTTCTGGAATCTTGGGGAGGCCACTGCCGGCATTTTGGTATTTGGGGATTTTTTTCCAACGGTTCTTAAAAACCGTTGGGAAAAACCAATATTTCCCAACGGTTTTATAAAACCATTTGGAAAACTAAGGAAAACCCAATCTTTCCCAACGGTTTTATGAAAACCTTTGGGAAAACAATGTTTTCCCCCACTTTTCCCAATGGTTTTATGAAACTGTTGGGAAAAGTAAGTGCATGAAGGTATTTCCCAACAGTTTATAGAAACCGTTGGGAAAGACAACATATTCCAATGGTTCAAGGAACTGTTAGTATACAACTGTTGGGAAAACTCCCATTTCCAGTAGTCAAACCGGATAACTAGAATGTGAAAACAAGTTTCACCGACAATTGCGCGCAACCCCAAGCCTCTACGTGCAAGACCTTACTATTGTAAACAATATTTCCTTTTCGTGTGGAAAAATATTTCGCACAACAACACCCTTTTACATGCAAAAAAATATTTTATGTGCCACCTTAATTTTTAGGCGAAGCTCTTCCTTTTTCATGCAGCCCAAAATTTTCGTGTAAGTCAGAATATTTCTCGCAGCGTGGAATTTTTCGCGCAATCCGCAATTTTTCAAGCAAGACCCTTTATGAAAATATTTTACAAGCATCAGAACTCATATCTTCTCTAGGTCATCAACCATACAAAATGAGGAGGGTCACCTCCTATTTATAGTTGTCTCAGACCCCCACGTGAAAAACCCCCTGTGGCGTAAAAAACCTCTCTTTCAGCGCGTAATATTTCACGCAGGTACCGTTTTTCAAGCATATAATCATATCTTTCACGTATCCCATGACATTTCCATTTTTCGACGTTCTTATTCTAAACCACTATTTGCATGAAGAATCTCGCTCCACTATTTCACACACCATGCTGTTTTTCATGCACATCCCAAATATTTCGCACACAACCCACCTTTTTCACACACCACATCCTCTTTGTGTGCACCTCCTTTTATCATTAATCCATGTCTTAATTTTCCGATTTTGAGACCCAAAAATTTGGCACACACTGGGAAATAACTCCACCTTCAATATTGTTGTCTACTTGAAATGTATGGTCACTTTACCGGCACACATTATAAACTTTCACTAAGGATTGAAAAAAAAAACACAAACCATACTCTAATTCATTCATAGAATGAACATGGTTCCAATAGGGATCTCACCCTTGGTTTTCCCACACATCAACCGAGGGAGGCTGGGGAACTGGTAGCAGTACAAAATTAGACCACTAAGATGGTAGACCGGCTGGTGGAGAATACAACGAACGGGCTGACAAGACACCACATCTCGGGCTGTCGTGTGATGAATGCGACGACTGATCCACTACATCTCTGTGTGATGGGATGGAAACCATGGATTCTGGTGCAGGGGTGGTGGTCATTTATGGTGTTCCATTCTGTTGTTCATCCTTTACCAGTCCCTAGAATAATTCTCCATGATCTCTGGTTGATATAGAGAATGACCCTGTTGATGATAGGGTTGATTGCATAGCCAGGCCCTGGGAGGGGTCCAAATCTTACTCCTCCTGGATGTACTTTCGAACGGAATTGGGAATCTTATAGACCTTACATTCTGAAATCATGAGGCTGATACGTTGTATTCCTGCCCTGACTCTCAACACAGAGGATCAAGTTGAGGCTTCCATCACAGAACCGCATTATGCCTTGAAATCCAAGAAGCAGACATGACTAATTACGGTCAGAATCTTCTAAATAGTCTTTTAAAGGCGCTGAAGACCTTCCTTCCTTCCCCAATATGGCTCTTCGGGACATGATATATTTTTGGCTCAAGGGGGACCATCAGCTGAATTAATGCTAGAGTGGAGAGGACTACCACCAAGGTGCGTTGGAGTGCGAGGAGAACAAGAACAAATGACATAGGGAACATAGGAAGGAACTCCATATCTACTAGCTGATGTGTTGATGGAATCTCCCTAAGAAGTTCTAGAGTGGTTAGGACCTCCGCTGGAGCTGGTGGGAGCATGGGTATGGCCTCCATGATTATTTCCATTGGCAAGATCAGTGTGAGGAGGGTCCCCATACCAGTCGAGCTAATCATGGGTAGGACCTCCATGTTGGGTGCCCCTAAAGTGAGGCAGACCTCCTCTTACCCGATTTCTAGGATGAGGAGGACCTTATTCGGTTATCGTAAGGACATGTCGAAGACCCCCACAAAGATAGTTGATCGGATGTTCATCATCTTCTCACCGGCAAACTGTGACAAGAGGAATGGCTCCATACTTGAGGTCATGGGTGCGGAATAGACTTTTGTACCGAGCATCACTACAGTGGGAAGGTCCCTTATTTAGATTTAAGCTAGAATGGGGAGGACCTCTACATCTCCCTTGGGAGTAGGAAGGACCTACAATCTCATCGGTGATGGTATAGAAAGGACCTCCGTACTGGGTTTCATTATTGTGTGTCAGCCCATGGAGGGTGCTACCTGTGTCAGCAACAAGGAGAATTAGCCCAGCCAGCTCGTGGGGTGGTTGGGGCCTCAATCCGGGTTGGGCGTATGAGTGCCCCAAATAAGTGAATAATGGTATACGCTAGTGGGGGAATGATCCACATTAGTCATTAATTTTGATGCCCCTCTTTGAGGATCCTCATTGGCATGTGCCTGATGATGACATCAGGTTAACTAAACATGGGTCGGTGATGTAGGTGCACAGTTCACCAGCTTCTCAGCCTATGCGGCCAGGTGGCGGCGTCGACGAGCCTGGTGTGAGCCCTTTTTTGGAGCCCTTAGAATTGGATTCCAGTCAGGATATCCCAATCATCCCTCACCTCATTTGCATAGGGGAGGGATTCATTGAAGAGTTCTGGGGATAGATTCTTCAAATGATTATAAATTGGAGTGGGGAGCAGCGTCTCCCTACGCCCACCCTTGGGGGTGGTGGTGGAAACGAGGCGTAGAAGCCTCTATGTCTTGTCGTGCTATATCACAGGTTTGGATAATCCCCTCTTCCTTGTATCATTGAATGAGGTCATTTATCACCCTTCTCTGAATGATTTTAGATGGGGAGATGGGGCGTGGGTGACTAGTAGCCATAGTTGTGGAGGCTTCCATGGGAGATATGAGTTCATGTAGTATTTTCACGTTGACATTGCCTTGCCCCTACGTTGGTGGGTGGGCAGTGATTGGTTCCCTTCCAAAGCATCATGGGTCTTGAAAACAGGGAGATTTTACCATTAGTGTTGAAAGTAGAAAAGAGACGTCCAATTCCCCCATGCCATTACATCTTCCATAGTTGGTGAGAAAAATCCACACTAATAACATCGCATACCGATATGTACAACGTTCAACTTCCCCAATTTCTCATGAGTTTCATGCCAGACCTACTATTTTTATGGCAGGACCCGATGCTGGATACATAGATCTTGTGAAATGTCTAATCACTGATGTCTCAAATTCTTCTAATCACCATATTGAGGATAAGAATATCATCTTGGGTCCACAATTTCTATTTCTAACACTTTTTCAAGGGTGCACATCCATCTCTTTCTGAGGACACATGGTTGTTTCCCTGCATTATTGCTTTTCAAGGGTGGGTGGAATCTGTCACATATTCAAAGATCTATTCTCCTTGATCAGAAAAGGATGATGGTATTTTGGTTTCTACTTCTGGGGATTCCTCCTCAGAGTTTGTTACCTAGTCCAGGTCTCCCTCATTAACTAAAGACATTGTTCTTGAAAATATTCTCAATTTTATGTCTTCATAGAAGCCGGTTAATTATGATGATTCTGTCGGGACATTCCAAGGGGTCTAGTTAGGGAAGAAACCTTTGGTCGGTGATTTGTCCCGTTGGACATCGATGGTGTGTCTGGACGCTGGAACACTTGTGCGTCTGGGTATCTTCCCCTTATGATAGGACTTCTCCAGGGCTTGGAAGCTTGAGGTATCCTACTTCGAATGCAGGGAATTATATGCCATAGGCATGTCTTTGAGGTTTTCCATAGATTCACATGTTTAACACAGGTTATGCTACATGTTTTTAAGTCTATAAAATATGGATCAGACTAATCAGAACACTAATGTGAGTGGATAAGATGGGTGCAACCCCTGGAGGGATCCTTTATGCTAGGGCTAACACGTGGTTAGTTACCCGATTACTACGAGGAGCAGCGAGAAAGTGGGTGACACGGTCTCATCATGATGTGGAGGCTTGGGTAAAAATCATGATTGATATGGATGGTTGAGTGAATTAAATGGAGAATGTGATGAGACTGAAGTGAGGGTTGTGGTGATGTTCGTCTTGGGCCTCAAAGAGACTTCCTACGTATCCACGTGGTAGGGAATCAAAGTCCACATAGTTAAGGATGGGGCATGGAATCAGATTGTGGACATATGACAATGAACCAAAGGCATTCTGGGGCATACACATGGTTAGTAGCCTTGGGTTGGTCTAATTATCGTGGGGTGGACTAGAGATGTGGGTCCCAACTGGGGGAAAACAATGTTTTCTAGTTCTTGTGGTTGATCCTCAGGGAGGAATCCTACGTACCATGTCTAGGAGGTTGGGATCAAACCCATGTAGTTCATATTACAAACTCTTACCTTCAGGTCGGGAATGAAAATGGATTGCCAATGGAGAGGGTAAAACAACTTAATATTGATTGTGGAACACAATGTCTTATCATTGATTTGGGAACACAACGGCTTACCATCAGTTGGGGAACACAACAGCTTACCGTTGGTTGGGGAACACAATGTCTTACCTTTGCTTGGGGAGCACAATAGCTTTCGATCAATCGGGGACCACAAATGGCTTACCATTGATTGGGGAGTACAGAATCTTACCATTGATTGGTGAGAACAACGACTTACCGTCGATTGGGTTTGTTACTCGGGGAGGCTTCCTACATACCTTTTCTGGGAATAAAGGGTCAAAACCCACATAATTTTAATGGGTACATTTTAGCATCTTGAAATACATAGGTAAATCGATATGAATGGGTAAGGACTAGTAGGTGTTGGACATGGACCATTGGGAGGCTTTCTATAGACCTTACCTATGAGATAAGGATCAAAACCCATCAAGTTCATAATGGTGGGGGATAATGTTTAACGTCATGTGGGACAAAGGTGAACCATTGTGAATTGGTCAGGAAAAATAGGTGTTGGGATGTGACCTCAAGTAGTCTTCTTATGTACCTTTACTACAAGATAGGGATAAAATTACACATAGTTTAGAATGTTTTGGGTCTTACACGCTATGGCGGTATAGAGAGGAAGTCATGGTCAATAATAACTCTAAGCCTACATGAGACATGCGTAGTGTGAGAAACAAGAGATAGCAAAAACAACACAATCACATCATGAAAGGTGCATCATTGGGAAGTGGAGTGTGGATTACATGTGGTAAGCAGACCAAAGAGGAAATAATGGATTATGCATGGTTAAAATCCCAGGGATATGGATATTGGAACTTACCCTAGGATGGAGGCCCGATGGCGACAAAGCTCATAGGGAGAGGGATAGGATAATGAAGGTCCTTGTAACCATCTCTTTTCTGGCCTTTGGCATCGAAGAAGAATGGAGGATTATGGGTGATACCTACTGCAAGAAAATATAGGGTCTTATACCAATATAGCTGCTAATCCCAGCGAATAGGTTCTGCTCCAGTAAATAGGATCTCATTCCATGTGAGGAAGATCTCACTCTAATGGAGATGATTGGGCATCGAGAATGCTTACGACGGGGAACCCTATGTGTCTTGCATGGGGCAAGGCAATAGTTTAACGTCATGTGTTTAGTACAATGGTTCTTGGAAGTTTAACATCCTGCTGCCCAGATAAGGTAGGTTCACTCCGTACCCCTTAGACTTACATAACTAATATTATTTGACCCTTGGTGAAGGGAAGGCACCAAAAATGTCGTGATAAGGGGGTTTTGTGGAGTGTCCCACTGAGGGGACCACATTAGCCTGGCTACATGAATACGAAATAGTCGTTAGCATGCCTATGTGAAGAATCTTGAGGTCAAGCAATGCAGTAGGAAACACTTCTTGAGGGACCATGAAATAACATCGCAAAAAACCTTGAGGATCATATAGAAAAGGGTTTTGAAGCAAGTGGGTTCACAGGAAGAGACCTATTGATGCTTTAGTGCTCTATATAAATGTGGTTCATCACGAAGGGGTATGCATCACAAAGTTTGGTGACCTAGCCTAGGAATATGGCATATGGGCATATGGAGGGTACTTTGAGAATTGGAAAGGCTTTTGCAGAGTATAACTAAGGGAAGCAAGGGTAGCTTTCAAAGCATAGAACTGTGAAGCAATGTGCTTCACGAAGCATCGGTACCTTACCATAGTATGGGTCTCACATGTGTATGGAGGGTACTTTGTGAAGCATGATTTCTTGGTGATGAATTGAGTCCCCTTGAGGATCTCCCCCTTTTGAGTAGGCATGTGGGCTCCACGAAGGGAATCCCTAGTTGAAGAGGGGTTGTGTTTGAGCTAAACAAAGGGTACATCACAATTCTCAAGTACCTAGAAGAGTTCATTTTCTAATGGTTAAGCAGAGAAGAAGGTGTTTCAAGATTTGATAGCAGAGAATGTGTATAGTCTAAGTATCTGGATTTTGGGCTCAATGGGAGCCCCATATTTATAGGTGGGGGCGGTGCGAAGCATGGATAGCTTGGTGTGAAGCCACATGGCTCTCTGTGATCGACAGTAGATTGTGTGAACTTCTTCATAACAGTGGAGTTGACCATAAATCCCTCCTTAGTGAAGAAATCTGTTGGGTTCTCTACGCGGCGCCCGCGAAGGCTTCCGGTAAGTTCAATGGGTTCAAGGAGGTCGACTTGCCTCCCTCTGTGGCACGAGGCTCTCAATACAGTGCATGATAATTGTGGAGCCTCTTGCCTCTTTGCTCTGCAGCGAACATGGTGTGGGGATCTGGCTTCGCACCTGCTGCGGTGCAGGGCTCCATGAATGGTCCTCATGAGGCATCCCCTCCAGAGTTGGTTTTCCCTTTGCGATGTGTTTCCCCTTCCCATATTTTGTCTCCAATAGTAATAATTTTATCATTTATAAATACACATAATTATAACTTCTAAAATTAATTACTATCAGTCTCTTAGTTTTTATATATTTTCCTCTCAATTTCTTATAGATTTATTTATAATAGAATTTTTTTATGTTATATTTTCAAAATATGATTCTCTAGAGTTTATGAATATGGGGTTCAAATATTTTCTGATTACATTCTATATTTGTTTTTCTGTTCTAGTAAATTTGACACTTTAGTTTGTATTATTATAATATTAAGAATTATAAGGGTGTTTATTATGTAATGGATATTATAATTCCTCTATAATTTTTTTTATAAAATCTCATGATGTATATACATATAGTAAAATTTTACTTAAGCGATTTTGAATATGTGTTGTGTTGATTTTTTCTAGACTGCTTCTCTTTTTTTAGTTCACTATTCACTGTCTATATCCATTTATCAATATAAATAAATTTATGTCATATTTTATGTTCTCTTATTATGTTAGTTATTTTTATTCTATGGGATTAGGTGTTTTACATACTGTATTTAATTAATGATTTTATGATTTTATAATAAATTATTACAAAACCATTATTTATTAAAATGGTTAATCACATTCTATATTTTTTATGCATGAACATTTTAATCAACTTTTTTATGTGAATATATCATATTTTTAGAAATATAATAATGGTATTTGAGTGGTATAAAAATATGAATTCCCATAAAATTGATTATAAAATTTTAATACCTCATTACGTTTTATGTATACGATATAAACAGTGAGCCCCTTCCACTATTTTTTTATTTTTTATCGTTTCTCTTTTACTTACTCTAATGATATCTCAAAAAAATTATATTTCTTTGATATTATAATTATTTCCCCTTTATTTTAAATTTCATGATGGAACCCCAAGACTATAAAATTTTTAATAATGATTCAGTATTTAATGAATTTGGTATTTCATAAAAAAATATTGAATTACATGATTTGATATTTGGTCCAAGAGGATCAAAAGGGTTATCAAATTTAGAATAATTTTTTGGTGATTTATCCTAACATCCTAAATATATATATATTATCATTTTCATAATTTTTATAATATATAACTAGGATTTAAAAACAAAAAACCATTTGTTTTTGAGATTTTTTACATTATAATAAAATAAAAATATTTTTTATAAACTTATAAAAAAATATTTAAATGAGTGTTTCGATTCATTATTATTTGTCAATTAGTATGGTTTAGTTATTTTTTGTTGATTAAGTTAGGGATTGTATGAGACATCATGTTATCAAAACAAGTTAAATCAATGATATCATAAGACAAAGAATATGATTGATATAATAAATTATTCTAGTAAATTTGTAATATTTAATAATCATATTATAATAATTCAATTTATTATTTTCCATAAGAACTATTTAAGGTTTTAATAAATGGTTTAAAATAGGATGATTTGATCCAACAAAAATTGAAATGGAAAAAATGATTATAAAAAAATTATCTAATTTTATGGGATTATTTTTGTGAAATCTTATGGTTCTACTATATCATCTTTCTTGGGTTATGCATTATATCTATAATAATGAATGGTGTATAACATTAATAATGAATAAGAAATCATTAGTTCAATTATTTCTACATAAATGGAAACATTATTTTAGTTAATCTCTTATTTAATTAGTTATAAATAAATTTATTTTCTAATTATAAAATATAATTTTTTTTCTCGAATATTTTGATAAAGAATAGTTTATTGGGGTTTCCTTTCAAATAAGTAGTAATATTTAATCAATATTGAAAAATAATAAAAAAATATGTAAAATAAAAACTCTAAATAATATTGAATTTCCATTAAAGAGGATATTCCTTCAAAACAAATTCCCTTGTGCTCACATCATAAATATTTAGAAATAATTAATACAAATAAATTGAACGTAAAATGAATTTTTAATCTCATAAGAGGAATATTTCACCATACATGCAATATACACCCTTAGTTTTGTGATTGAAACGAAATTTTCATTTCATTTTCACCTTTTTATTGATTTTCTTAATTAATTAGTTTTTTAATTTCAATAATTATGAATCCTATGATTTTTTTAAAATTTATTCTTTAAATTTAATTAATGATAAATATTTTAAATATTAATAATATTTTTATTTTCTAGGTAGGTTCATTTTAGATATGGATTATAATAATAAATTAGAGAAAAACTGGAAAAAATAATACATTCAATGGATAATCGTTTAATTATTAAGAAGAATATTTAATTATTATGTGGAAATTTTGGGATTTTAATTAAATAATGATAGAATATTTTTGAAATAAAGATCATAATGTTTAATTCATTATTTATGTGGTTAAAATTTATGTTTAATGAGAGTGGAAGGAAGCTATACATAGTCAAGAGAAAAACATTTCAATTTTTCTATGTAAAAATGGATTCAAATGTAGTTGAAAAATATTTTTTGTAGAAATACTAAATAGAATGAAATTTAAAATTTTATTTATTTTTAAATTTATAATAAGAAAAAAAATTCCTAAAATAATCTTCTAATCACATTTCTAAAACTTATTAATCACCCACAAACTATGAAGATGTTAGTTTCATATATTACATGATATCTATTCCAAAAGAGTAAGTTTTTATTCAATATTATAATTTAGGGATTAAATTAATCAATCATGTTCTTATGAATCAACTTATTCTTATAGGTTTGTGAGAGATAAAGATAGATATCCATTTAGGCATCTCCTTCCCCATAATAGAAGGGAAAATATTTTATTTATCTCACAAGGGATATAATAAAAGTAAGATAAATATATATAACTTAATTAAATATTGAGTTTCATGAATTTTATTTTATAAACTAGTCAATGGTCTTTATATTAATATATTTCTTATATGAAATAATATTATTTGATGAAATAAATTAAATTAAATTTTTATTTACTTGTATAATAAATGATTTTGATTTGATAAATTTTGTTATATTGATTGAATTATGAAATATCCCAATTATTTTCTCATCCAAATAATATAAAAATATATTTTCTTCAAACCAATTACATACAAAATATTTGGACTTTGGTTACTTAGTTGTTATACCTTATTTTCTCAATAATGGAGTTATTTAAAGTTGTTGTTATTTAATTTAGATCATTACTAAACTCAGATAACTAATTTAAAAACCATATTAAACTTTTAAGATGTATGAACATTTAACATATTATTGAAAATCTATAATTATGACTACACCATAATATGTTTTTCACTTATTACTATTTTATAAAATACAAACATGTATATAAATATAATTCAATTTTATTTCAAAACATTCAAAACCACCATTTATAGAGACCGTATTATTTTACTAAAATATATAATGTAAATAATTAAGTACCCACAAGATAAATTCTTGAGTTATTTGTATAATATATTTCTAATTAAAATTTAATTATCCTGAGAAATAATAACAACCTACTTTTTTATATCATTAATATGGTGAACAATAATTTAAAATATATATATATTTGATATTTATTTTGATTTTTTTAAAGAAATCCATTTATCCATTAGATCTTTTAAATAATTTGATTTTAATTTTTTTTATTTTACATGATGTTTCATCCTCTAGATGTTTTACCACACTTCAAACCAAAACCAAAATAGATTCAGCATAAATAATACTATAACACACAAATATAACATTTAAACTGGGACACATGAACAATAAATTACCTTTTATACCAATATATATTCTTAATAATAGTTAGATATATATATATATTCTAATAACATTGTAGAAAATAGTAAAGCTCTTACCGAATTAGAAAACATTATATGTTATATAATGTACTCTACCTTGAATTCATGGGTAGTAGTTGATGGTTTCAGAAATTCAATATCTCAAAAATATGTCCCAATAGGCATTTTATAGTATTTGAGAAATCATTTTGTTGCTTAAGAGGATTAAAAAGAAGTCATATTTTAGAAATAATTTCAGAATTAGTAATCTTGAAAAAGAGAAAAATTATGGAATAACAGTCTCATACTGAGAACCCGCATAAAAATTTAAAAAATATAAATACCTATATAGAATTTATCAAAAGCTTTAAATAAATAAAAAATTCCTCGTAAATTATTTATGATCTAATTATTCTTCTAGATATTTAACTAGTTTATTAAGTTTTATACAGTTACAATATAGACATGACACAAATAAAACAATGGATTCTCATCGCATACATAACAGAATGTTCCCACAATTCACATCAAGGTCTAACCTGCCCATCAATTGTGTACATGAGGTGAAATCATAGATTTTTAAGTGAAACATAGAATATTTTTTTATTATATATTCATATCTCACAAAATATACATGCTAATAGGGAAGCCAAATCACCTCCTCCTATAAAATGTAATATAGTTTTTATTTGATGCTCACTATATCAAACTACAATATTAATTATATAGTTTTTTTGAATATTTTTATAGAATTTTTAATAAGTTTCATATACTAATTATTATTTTAAAAATTACCTTAACACTCATAAATATTTTTGGGTATGGAAAATCAAGACATTAAATAAGGGCTATTCAACGCCAAGGATTAGTTGGGGAATGTGTATCTCCCTAGGTTGGTGGACCCACCATACAGGTAAAGAGGGGGACTTAATTATCAACAACATTTTCCACATTAGCTTCAGCTTGATTGGCGAGGACTAGATAGATGAATACAAGAGACCCGAGATCAAATCCGGGTGGAGGTGTATTTTCGATACTCTAGCATTACTGTAGCAGGTACTATAGCAGTAAAAGTTCGAAACTGTAGTATCCGTAACTATTCATCCATTTGGGAGTTTAGGCCATTAGATTGGGCCTCAGGTCTTGCAAGGATTTTGGGCCACCTATGGCCTTCAAGCCAGTTGATTCTCAAGGCCTTAGGTCCACCTTAAGGCCTTTGGTCCACCCCCCGGCCTTCGGTCCACTTGAATTCAGATTACCAATTTGATTACAAGGAACAAGGCTTCATATGAGGATTCAGGGCAGGCACATTCACTATAGCAGATCTAACTAGATCTGGAAGAATGAGGGGGTATGGATTTTCCATCGGTACAATGCATGTGAATCATTGCATAGGACAACTAGTTGACCAGCTCCGTGAAGGTGGAGTGCTGATATTGTGTCATATTCCATGGAGGAGTAGTTCCAAGTTGTCTTGTCTGAAAGATTCCCACTAACACCTACGGGTCATGTAATTGTCTCTAAGCCTTCGGGCCTTTTAAGGGTTCCACTTCACCCCTTGAAAGGTGTATTATCAAAAATAATAAAAAATGAAGGCCTTCAGGCCATTTCGACCACTACTAACAAAAGACCTTATCAATAACTAGGAAAAAAACACATTCATATTCAGTATCATAGTTTAAAATAAAAATAATCATAGAAAAAAAAAATATAAAATTTTAAAAAATTAAAAAACATCCATACATGGCATGTCAACTCAATTATGGTATGTAAAAAAATTTGGAAGAAGAAATCCAATGTCAAGTGAATGATAAGGTTAAAATAAACATATAGTCATTCTAAGGGAAATGGGAATGGTTAGTCATATAACCCTACGTATTGGTTCATTGATTATCATCCTAATATCCATTACACGTATGTATTATCTTTCCATTGAATAATTTGTAAAATTACTAACAAAAATATAAATGTGAATATTTTTTCTTAGACATGTAGCTTTCAATAGGAGTCCAAGTGTACGTTGATGTTTTCCCAAGTCCAACCATACTTCTACCCTTCCCCAAAAATATCCATAAAATCTAAGAGGACATAATTCTATAATATATATAAAAATATATATATAATTATTAAAATTTTCATTCTAGCAACCCATAAATTTATTTAATAAATAAAATTTGATGATATTAATTTTTTTAGATATGTACATAGAGTAATGAATAATAATAGGGGTTAAAAATGTAAGGATGGCTTAGAAAACTAGAATATAGGGAACATCCCCACTATAATATAGTATGTTTTGATGATGTTTACAATTTAATATTCCATTTTGTTTTCTATATGCTAATAATGGATGCAGAGAGAATTAATTTACATTATATAATCATTTAAAGAAGAAATTTATTTTAAAATACAAAAAATCATTAAAATAATTAATTGTAAAATATTTTTATAGTTTTGTGGTGTTCTTATCTAATAATGAATCCTTAATCATATTAATCACCCCCTGTGGTAAATTTTAATCATTATGTTAATATCATAAAAATAATACCTACACATATTCCTACATTATATTTGTCATGTATTCTGTAATGCCTCGACCCCAGTTACCTAGAGTTAGTGCATTATTAAATAATATTGGCATGATCACAAGAGATCCAATCCCAAAATTCCAATCATTTTAATAGCCTTGGGAGTACTAGATACATACCTAAGTTTTAAATTATAGTATGAAATGAAAAGTAACATTGTGTCTCCTTTGAACAAACTCATATCCCTTTGAATATTCCTATAGGTCAGTCAAAATAAACATCTTCGCATCCTGGGAAAAATAAAACATAATATTGGGTGAACTCAGATGCTCATTAAGGATAACAATATAGCAGAAACTATCCTAAACAAGCATAAATATTTAAGGCAATTTATAATACCAAAACACTATCCTTTTAGACATAAACATAAGAATAATTTGTTAAAGATAAATCAAATAATGCCATTTACATGGATATTCTACTTATCTAATAATCACATGTAATATTAATAGATAATCTCATAATGATGGAATGGATAATGTCGGAAATCAGATCCGCATAGTCAAGGCCTCGTGCCAATAATAAAAATAAATATTTCATCATGGCCTTATTCCAGGACACTAATTTGTCTAATGAGACATAATGATGCATCGAGGGGCAATAGTGGGCCTCGTTCTTCAATTACTTCGTCCAATGCATTCCTCAAATGAAATGGTAGAAACATAACATAAACAATCATATTAAAACTATCATATGAAAAGTTAATATATAAACCATAAACCATTAATGATAAAAAATAGCACATCCACAGTCATAAATATCAAAAAACATTCAATAAAATATGTTGGATTGTATCGTAATAAATCAACTTCAAACATGCGTAAAATCCAATAGATGATGTTGACATAGATGAAATCAACCCAAAAACTATTTGAATGAAATATCTATTTCAAATTTGAAATATTTTATAAGTAAAGAGAATATTTATTTTAAAAATATTATTATTAGATTTTAAGGGATGCTTCGAAAGTATATAAGGGTGGAAAATATCTGCACCTGCCGTATAAGTTAAAAACATTATTTCCTTAATTTGTCTAAATGGTCATAAAGTACCTTGTTTGGAAAATGATGAAAAGATTAATTTCATAACAATTTATAAATAGTAAAACTAGGGTATAAATGACTTTAAACCATAGCCTTGTAAATAGTAAAAATAAATTGAAATACATTTTTATGATACATAGATGTGGATGATAATGAAGTCACAGTAGATACATGTTGGATCGAATATATAGATATGTATGTCTATTAGATGGAATAATACGAGAGGGGGGTGAATTGAAGGTTTAAAAAACCTTTGAGTTTTAGCAACCAAGAGATTAGTTTAAATGATCTTAAACTAATACAAATACAATGACCCACAATTGTATTCAATATAAAAAGGTATGAAGAATTGTAATACTAATGTAATGTAAAACAATTGTATTCAAGATGAACACAATAATCCGAGTAATACAAAGATGAATGATTCTACCTTAAAGCGTATAGAATCAATCAATACAATATGTAATAGAATGATTGTAATTGAAACAATTACAATTGAATATGTAAAGAAGAAAGGAAACAATAAAAATTCCTTTATAATACAGGTAACAGCGGAAATGTAAAATAATTAAAATTATTTTAACCCAAAGAGAAGGGTTATCCTTTCACCTAGGATAAAAGGTTTGTCTCACCAACACCTTGGTGAGCCCTCGATACGATGATCGGCACGTCTGTCTGCCTATCCCCGGCAGCCCTCGATACGATGATCGGCACATCTGTCTGACTATCCCCGGAAGCCCTCGATATGATGATCGGCACGTTTGTCTGCCTATCCCCAACAGCCCACGATTTTAAAGGTAATCGACACCTCTGTCTTTCAATCACTTGAAATCCCTCGATATGATAATCGGACTCACAAGGAAGATGAGAGAAGTCACAGTGTCTCTCTCTAGAATCTTGGTAGTTCACGAAGTCTCTTCATTCATTTCTCCATCATACCCTCAGCTTCAAATGACCTCCTATTTATAGGCCTTGGGTTCCAATGGTCATATTTCCCCCAACGATCATATTGAAACAGAAAGCACGACATCATTTTGATTAGTTTTTAACCAACTCAACGACATCATTTTTGTTTGGACAAAAGATATATAGAAATTAAAAACATGGGTACGATTCATATGCAATAAGTGTTTTTGACTAAGCATTGAAACAAGCATGTAATAAAAGTTATGAGTAACAGAGTCAATACAATTTACATATTCAGTATGATCATCATTGTATGATTGGCATGGTAAGTACGATCAGTATTGTATGATATGATATGGTCAGTATCATCAGCATCATCAGTACAATTAGCATGGTCAGTACGATTAGCATGATCAGTATGATCAGCATGATCAGTACAATCAGTTCGATCAGTATCGTACGATACGATATGGTCAATACGATCATCATTGTACGATATGATAAACATGATAGAAGACAATTGTAATTTCCAAAATATGATAGAATACATTTGTGATTTCCAAAACATGATATAGAAGTCAAAATAGGACTTTTAACTCAACAATCTCCCCCTTTTTGGAAAGCACAACACATAAAGTAAATGTAACAAGAAACACTTATCTCCCCCTGAGTTATTGGAAACTCTTCTGAATAAGAAATTTAATACAACTAACTCCCCCTTAGGTATGGATTTTCCTAAGGATTGTTTTCGTAGATTTTCCTTAAGAGAGTTTTAACGCATTCTTCCCCTTTATAAAACATTCTCCCCCTTTGTAAACATTCTCCCCCTTTGTGATTTACAAAAAGAAAGGGGTAAACATGAATTGTCTGAAGGAGTTAATAAAGCAATACAAGACAATAGAAAAAAATTGAGATAACAATCATTATGATAACAAACATTTCCAGACTAGAAAACAAATACAGATCACTTGTTTTCTCTTTCTTTCTCCTTTTTGATTAACTCATGATGAATTGCCTTCATCTTTTTGATCTCTTTCTTGTCTTCAGAAATTGATTCACCCTGAGTAATGAGAAGCTCTTGTTGGTCTACAAAAATTTGATCTTGATTCTTGATAGTCTTTTCCGGGACTCTGATTACTTCTTCAAGAGTATCAATTCTGTTTTTCAAATTCTTGTTATCTTTGGATAACAAAGAATTTTGATTCTCCAACAAAACCATTTCATCCTTGAAAGATGAAACCTTTGAGAATTCAGATTGAAAAACATTCATTCTCTCTTGCAAGTATTTTACTGAAGGAACATCGGCTCGTTGAGAAGAAAAAAGATTCAACCTTTCAACCATTTCTCTGTCAAGATTATTGAAAGCAACTGCAAGCTCATTTGACAACCTTCTTATATCTTCAATTGCTATCTCAGGATCATTGATTGAGATCTCTATTTTGTACGACTACTTGGTCATCTTGTTACAGGCCTTCTTATGATCAACCGAACTTTCTGAAAGAACTTTTAAATCGGCTTCAACTGACAAAACTTTCTTCCTCAATTATTTTACAGAGCCAAAATTCTTCTTTTGATTGTCAGTAATAAAATCAATCTTCCCTTCCAGCCTCGGGAAATAAGGAATAGTCTTCTCAACCCTTCTCAAAACATGAAAAATGTAATCTCTCTTCTTGAGAGAGATTGTATGTTCTGAATCAGTATCTTCATCGTATGATGATAGTTCATACGATCGGCTTGAGTCAACAACTGGCCGTTTTCCTTTTTCTTTTTCTTTCTGCTTTCTTTATTCTTCCACTTTGTCACTAATGACAACAACTTTATCTTTGTGAGAGGATTGAGCACCTTGCTTTTCTTGGGATGACATTCTGTCCGGAGTTCGTGCTTGATCGGCATGAGGAGTTTGTAGAACACCATCACTCAGCTTTTGAATTGATTCCTCTTTACACTTCTTCGAAATTTGAAGAAAATCTAAAAGAAAATCTCCTTCTTCTTCTTCCACATCTTCTATCTCTTCCATAACTTGTTTTTGTTTTTCTTTATCAGGGAGACTCTGTACGATGGTCTCTTGGTGCACTTCTTCCGTCAGTTTAACACTAGAATCCTCAACCATTTTCAAAACATTAGAGATATCAATGTCTTGAGCCTTTCTTTTCAAAACAGTTTTCTTTTTCTTTTCAGCCTTAAGGGTTTCTTCTACCCTTATTCTTTATGGAAAATCCTCAGCCGGGTAAAGTATGAACTTTGGATCACCTTCCTTTCTCTGTTCCTTATCCTTTCTCCATTTGGATACAACCTCCTTACCGTACCTTGGCTTCTTCTTAGGCTTTGAACTGGTTTGTGGGTCATACTTTTGAGTAACACTAGTAGATTGAATGTCTTTTTCTGGCATAGGTGCCGATTGATTCTGAGCCAATTCAGCTTCTACATCTCTGACAAAAAGTTTTGAATTTTGATCAAAACAAACATTCAACTTCTTCATAGTAATTTTTCTAATCCAAGAGGGCTTCAAATCTATGGGGTTTCCTTTCAAAGGAATGTTACAAAACTTCATAATTTTGAGAATGAACTTCGTAAGGATGGCTGGATACATAATCAGTTGGGACTTAATCCCTCCGGTCTTGATATTCTTAATGGTTTCAAAAACATACCCCATGAGATTTACTTTTCTCATATTTACAAGATAGTCAAGCATAAAAATATTAGAAACTTTCAGAGTTTCTCTATCCCCTTTCCTTGGGATAAGAAAAGCTTGCATCCATAAAGTCACAAACCGATTTCCCGAAGAAAGATGAGACACTTTTCTATTTTCTTCATTAATAACAAACAAAGACTTTTCAGTGCTTTCTCTATTAAACGTACCAAATTCTTCTCGTAAATTATGAGATGGACAGAAATAATTCCCTTCTGTTGGGACATTCAAAAAATGAGCCGCTTGTTTCACCGACATAGACTACTTTCTATCGTACACAACAAAATTGATAGTCATGTCTTTGTCGAAAGATACAGTTTTATAAAACTGACAAACTTCATCAAAGAGAACTGGAACTTGAGAAACAGGTATTTCAACACACAGATGCGCCCATCCTTTAAAGAGAATGATTCTTCTGATTGTGGAATCATACAAATCAAAAAAGTCTCTAGAAAGTAACCTTTCTCTGTTAAGGTCATTCTCTGTAAAAGTATTTGAAGACATTTCAGCAGGAGTGTTAGCAGAGGATTGAGACATAAAGATGACACCGATGAAAGATCGTACGATGATTTATAACCGGTGGAGCAGAGCTTCGCCTCAAAACCTGAAAAACCAATGTGGGTTTGGGGAGGGGGGGCTATTTATAGGCGAAAAAGGGGTGACCGTTGATCTTCTACGGTCGAAAAAGGGGTGACCGTTGATCTTCTACGGTCAATATTAGAGAAAATCAGATCAATGGTTATGATTAAAACAATGAGAAAAAAATTTATTTTTAAAAAAATTGAAAATTACCTACCGGAGAACGTAAAGTAATTGTTGGTTTTGGTAGATTTCAAAAGAAAATACAAACATTTGAAATGAAATAAAATATTTGAATCAAACGACATGCCGATGGAAAACAATCTCATTACAATGGACTGACAATACGATGGAAAACAAACTTGTTACCATGAACTGTCAATATGATGGAAAACAATCTCGTTACAATGAACTAACAAGTCGATGGAAAACAATATCGTTACCATGAAATGACAAGCCGATGGAAAACAATCTCATTACCATCATCAGTTGATACGATGGAAAAGAAATTCATTACCATCATCGGTCGATACGATGGAAAAGAAATTCATTACCATCATAGGTCGATACGATGGAAAAGAAATTCATTACCATCATCGGTTGATACGATGGAAAAGAAATACATTACCATCATCGGTTGATACGATGGAAAAGAAATTCATTCCCATCATCGGTTGATACGATAAAACTATCAATAAGATAAACAGAAAAATGAATGATACGATAAAATAGTCAATACAATAAACAAAAAAATGAATACACATATCCAGAGAGTAAATAGTTAAAGAACATAAGATAAAAAGAAATGTAAAGAAAGAAATAAATGTCCTCCCCCTTTCAAAGGGAGTTTTTTAATGTTCGGAGAATTGTAAAACATGAAGTTTATATGAATGATTATTTTAATGTAATCATTCCTAGCTTCTGTTTTATAAACTCAAATCTATTGGAAGGTAATGGTTTTGTAAAAATGTCAGCAATTTGTTCTTGCGTTCCAATAAATTGTAAAATAATATCTCCATTTTGTGTGTGATCTCTAAGAAAGTGATGCCTAATATCTATGTGTTTTTCACGAGAGTGATGTGCTGGGTTCTTACTAAGAGCTATGGCACTTGTATTATCACAATGAATTTGAGTTTTGGAAAAACTCAATCCATAGTCAGTGAGTGTGTGCTGCATCCAAAATACTTGAGCACAGAAACTTCCAAATGCTACATATTCAGCTTTAGCAGTGGATAGTGCTACTGAGTTTTGTTTCTTGTAGGACCAAGAAACCAAGGAATCTCCTAAGAAATGACATTTTCCAGATGTACATTTTCTATCCATTCTACAACCACCAATGTCAGCATCTGAAAAACTTTTTAAAACAAAATCATTCCCAGAAGAGTAAAAAAGACCTAAATCTATAGTTCCTTTTAAATACCGAAATATTCTCTTTACGTCTTTTAAATGAGACTCTTTTGGATTAGATTGGTATCTTGCGCATAAGCATACAGAAAACATTATGTCGGGTCGACTAGCTGTCAAGTACAGCAAACTTCCTATCATACCTCTAAAGATTGTTTGATCAACTTTTTTCCCAGTTTCATCAAGATCAAGTGTATTTGAGGTACCAATTGAAGTGCTAATACTTTTAGTTTTGTCATATCCAAACTTTTTTAGTAAATCTTTTATATACTTACGTTGAGATATATATGTTCTTTCTGGTTTTTGAGAAATTTGAAAACCTAAAAAGAATGTTAACTCACCCATCATCCTCATTTCAAACTCAGATTTCATTAAATTTGCAAAAGAATTAGTTAAGGATTTCTGAGTTGATCCAAATATGATGTCATCAACATAGATTTGAACAATCAAAACATTTTTTTTCCATTTTTATAAAAAGGGTTGGATCTGCTATACCTTTTGTATAATTGTTTTGTAAAAGAAATCCTGTAAGTCGATCATACCATGCTCTAGGGGCTTGTTTAAGACCATTTAGAGCCTTAGTAAGTTTGAAAACATGATCAGGATGTTTTGGGTCTTGAAAACCAGGAGGATGTTCGACAAACACATCTTCTTGAACAAAACCATTTTGAAAAGCACATTTGACATCCATTTGAAATAGTTTGAAATTAAAATATGCTGCGAAGGCTAATAGAATACGAATAGATTCAAGTCTAGGTACAGGAGCATGTGTTTCTTCATAGTCTATTCCCTCTTGTTGATTATAGCCTTTAGCAACAAGTCTTTCTTTATTTCTTACAATGATTCTATTTTCATCACATTGGTTTCTGAAAACCCATTTTACACCAATTACAGTTGTTTCTTTAGGTCTATCAACTAAAGTCCAGACTTGATTCCTTTCAAATTCATTTAGTTCGTCTTGCATTGCTTTGATCCAATCATCATCACCTAAGGCCTCACTTGGACTTTTAGGTTCAAATTGGGAAAGAAAAGCAAGATGTTCTATTTCATTTCTTAAGGAATTTCTGGTCCTTACAGGTTGATTTATATCACCAATGATGTTATCACTGGGATGATTTCTAAGAAACAATTGATTTGGGTTTTGTAAAGCCTGTTCATCAACGTATGATTGAAAATCTTCTGTGGTAAATGTTTCAGGAATACTTTCTTGAACATTTTCCTTATCAGAGTGATCTTATAATAATGATTGATAAACATTTTTAGAGAACACATCCGAGGATGTTGGATTAGGTTGGTTGAAAACAAAAGGATCAGTTTCATCGAATTTTACATGTACTATTTCTTCAACAGTACAAGTGTTTTTATTGAAAACTCTATAGGCCTTAGAGGTTTTAGAATAGCATAGAATGATTCCTTCATCAGATTTTGGTGCAAATTTGTGTAGATTATCTTTTGTATTCATAATGAATACATTGCATCCAAAAACTTTGAAGTATGAAACTTTAGGTTTTCGGCCAGTTCGTAACTCATAATGGGTTTTATTAAGAAATGGTCTAGTTAAAACCCGACTTATAGTATAACAGGCAGTACTAACAGCTTCAGCCCAAAAGTGCTTAGCAATTGAGTATTCACTCAACATGGTTCGAGTCATTTCTTGAATAATACGATTTCTTCTTTCAACAACACCATTTTTCTGAGGAGTTCTTGGAGTAGAAAAATTGTGAGTAATGCCTTTCTTACTACAAAAAGTTTCGAAATATGTATTTTGAAATTCTCCACCATGATCACTATGAATAGTTATCAATGGTAGGTTTTTCTGATTTTTAACTTGGGCTCTAAAAGTTTTGAAATAGGAAAAGGATTCAGATTTCTTTGTGAGAAAGTAAACCCATTTAAATCTAGTAAAGTCATCAACTAAAACAAATACATAGTATTTGCCTCCAATGCTTCCAGATTGTGAAGGACCAAAAAGATCCATATGCACTAGCTGTAATGCATTAGAATATAAAACTTCATTAATTGACTTAAAGCTAGTTTTATGTTGCTTGACAAATTGAAAAGGATCATAGACATTTGAAGAATCATATCTAAGGTCTGGTAGCCCCTTTACAAGTCTTTTCTTTGAGAGTTTACTAAGGTTTCTCAGATTACAGTGTCCTAGTCTTCTATTCCATAGCCATGATTGGTCTTCTATTGCACTTAAGCAATGTACGTTTTGGCTCCTAAGGTCTTCTAGCTTAATAGTGTAAACATTCTCTTGCCTATGGGTAGATAGAATGAACTCATCCTTGTAATTGTGAACAAGACAATTATCATTTCTAAAATTCACAAGGTAACCTTCATCACATAATTGACTTATGCTGATGAGATTGTGCCTAAGACCTTTAATAAAAAATACATTTGAGATAATAAATTTTCCAAGAAAAACAATATTACCTATACCAACAATCTTTCCTTGATCATTATCTCTAAAGGTAACTTTTCCACCTTTTGTTTTGATAACCTTTTCAAAGAGATCTTTGTTTCCAGTCATATGCCGAGAACAACCACTATCCATGTACCAAATATTCTTAATGGTACACTTATCATTTTCCTGAAAAAGTAACAATTAGTTTTTCGGAATCCAAACATGTTTGGATCCAGAAAGGTTAGATAAAAGAATTTTAGGAATCCACATTTTTTTTTTGCAAAATGAGCTTTATGAAACCCTGAAGATTGAGTTTTGTTAAGAGAACAATCTCTTTTCCAGTGTCCACCAAATTGACACTTAGAACAGAAAATGGTTTTTTGAGGAACAAAATAGTTATTGCTAAAAATAGGTTTGGAATAAGTACAACCAAGACCAGAACGATTTCTCAAAGGTCTAATTTGAGAATACATCCTGTCAAAGTTTTCTTTTCCATGAGTAAAGTTGGACAAACATTTCTTCAAGGATAAAATCACTGACTTTAGTTTTAAAACCAAATTCTTATTTTCCAAAACATTTGTATTTGAACTATAGTTGGGTTCTAAAATATTTTTCTTTGAAATTACAGTTTCAAGATCCTTAGAATGTTTATCCTTATCAGATTTAACTTTCTCAAGGGTTTTTAATATACTTTCAAAATCAGAAGTTTTCAAACCAAGATCTTTAGAAAGATCTGATAATTCTATAGTCAAGATTGAAATTCTAGAATTTGATTTTTCAAGTCTCTTCTTGAGTTTAGAATTTTCATTTTCAAGTAATTTAGCAAATCTAGAGACTTCTTCAAAAGAAGGTAATGTATCATCTTCTGATGATGAAGATTCATCATTTGAAGATTCATAAAATCTATTATCAGTATAATTTTCATTCAAAGAGACATTTGTAATAGCTTCAGCATTATGTACCTTAGCTATGAGACAATGATATTCAATTGGTAATTTGGATAAGAGTCTGATATTCCTCTGTCCTGATGTCTCATATTCTGAAGAATCATCTGAGGAATCGCTACCACTTGCACTCCACGTATCATTTGCTTTCAAGACATTCTTTTTATTTTAAAACCATTTCTTGTTTCTTTTAGAGTGTTTTTCCTTTCTATCTTTCCTTATCAGTAAAGGAAAATCAGGCCTTATATGTCCTATTTTCTTACATTCATAACAAGTTACCTCTGAATCGTTCTTATCCTTCATATCTTTCTTTTTGAATCTATATTGGAAGTATTTCTTTCCCACAATCTTGTTCATCCTTCAAGAAAGATTGGCTAACTCATTATCTGAAGGATTACAATCACTTGAATCAGATATAACAACTTTCTTGGATTTAGACCTCGTAAGCCTTTCAGGCGTTTTAGCTTTAGATGCAAAGGATACACTTCCATTCCCATTCTTCTTCTTGTTGAAATCAACATCTCTCTTCATTATTGTCTCATGCTGTAGAAGAGTTCCAAAGAGTTCATCAAGATTAATCTGGGAAACTTTTCTATTTTCATCAATAACGGTCCTTTTTGACTCCAATTCATTTGGCATTATATCTATAATTTTATCGACTAGAGCTTCATCATTAAGACCTTTCTCTCCCATAGATTGTAAGCTGTTGACAATTGTCATAAACCTTTGTTGCACTTTACATACTGGCTTTCTATAAGGAAAAACAAATCCATGATACTCCGCTCGAAGCATTTCTCTCCCTATTTCTATAACCTTGGATGTACCAAAATGAGTGACTTCTAATTTCTTCCAAAAACAATTGGCTGCTTCACATGAAGATATCTCACTGTATATATTCCTGGTCATAGAGCATAATAAAGTATTGCGTACCTTGTAATTCAGTTGATATTCTTTCTTCTCTTGGTTGGTGAAAGTACTGACTTCTTTGTCAGGAATTTTGTAACCTCCAATAAGAATTATAATGTTGTCTACACCAGTATTAATAACGAAATTCTTCATACGATCTCTCTAATACTCGTAATCATTCCCATCAAAGATTGGTGGTCTAGAAGGATTCAGATTGTCTATTGACCCAGTATTCATTCCTGCCATCTAATACAACAAAAACTATTCCACTCCACACGTTAGTGTAGTAAGTATTTAAGATAGTAATATGAAAGAAATAAAGCTAGTAATACAAATCAGTGGAAAACCTCCTTTGATACCAATTGTTGGATCGAATATACAGATATGTATGTCTATTATATGGAACAATACAAGAGGGGGGTGAATTATAGGTTTAAAAAACCTTTGAGTTTTAGCAACCAAGAGATTAGTTTAAATTATCTTAAACTAATACAAATACAAAGACCCACAATTGTATTGAATATAAAAAGGTATGAAGAATTGTAATACTAATGTAATGTAAAACAAATGAATTCAAGATGAACACAATAATCAGAGTAATACAACGATGAATGATTCTACCTTAAAGCGTATAGAATCAATCAATACAATATGTAATAGAATGATTGTAATTGAAACAATTACAATTGAATATGTAAAGAAGAAAGGAAAAAATGAAAATTCCTTTCTAATACAAGTAACAGCGGAAATGTAAAAGAATTAAAATTCTTTTAACCCAAAGAGAAGGGTTATCCTTTCACCTAGGATAAAAGGTATGTCTCACCAACACCTTGGTGAGCCCTCGATATGATGATCGGCATGTCTGTCTGCCTATCCCCGGCATCCCTTGATACGATGATCGACACCTCTGTCTTTCAATCACTTGACAGCCCTTGATATGATAATCAGACGCACAAGGCAGATGAGAGAAGTCACAGTGTCTATCTCTAGGATCTTGGTAGTTCATGAAGTCTCTTCATTCATTTCTCCATCATACCCTCAGCTTCAAATGACCTCCTATTTATAGGCCTCGGGTTCCAACGGTCATATTGCCTCCAACGGTCATATTGAAACAGAAAGCACGACATCTTTTTGATTAGTTTTTAACCAACTCAACGACATCGTTTTTGTTAGGAAAAAAGATATATAGAAATGAAAAACATGGGTACGATTCATATGCAATAAGTGTTTTTGACTAAGTATTGAAACAAGCATGTAATAAATGTTATGAGTAAAAGAGTCAATACAATTTACATATTCAGTATGATCAGAATTGTACGATTGGCATGGTATGTACGATCAGTATTGTATGATACGATATGGTCAGGACGATCAGCATGATCAGTACGATCAGCATGGTCAGTACGATCAGCATGATCAGTACGATCAACATGATCAGTATGATCAGTTCGATCAGTATCGTACGATATGATATGGTTTGTACGATCATTATTGTACGATACGATAAACATGATAGAAGACAATTGTAATTTCCAAAATATGATAGAATACATTTTTGATTTCCAAAACATGATATAGATGTCAAAAGAGGACTTTTAACTCAACAATACATACGTATAAACAACCTCGAATAATAAAGAGATTATGAAATTAACCCTTAACTTGTACATTTCCTTAGTCAAGGGTATGTTAACCACTTTTGTAATGGTTATGTAACTGTTATTAAATTATACAAGAACCGCATAGAAAAATATGATATCATATATGATCCTCTAATATTGGGTTTTTAATAACAATTACTCACCCGTGCATTCGCACGGTGATACTGATCAATAATTATCTTCAATAAAAATACAGTTGTTAAAAGTTAAAAATGAACATTCACATTGAATATATTTAAATAAAAAATCAATGGTACATATTACTAAAATTAAAGTTACATAATTGGTGGAATATTTTAAATATAATAGAAAAGATATAAGATAATTTAAAAAGAATATAATTTTAATTTCAGTATGGAGAATTCAAATACCTGAATCAAAAAAATAGATAATTTAAATTTTGATCATTATGCTAATTAATGTTGGAGTTGAAGCCATATTATCCTCATATGAAAAAATTAAAAGACAAACATATAAAATAAATAATATATTGTAGTTAACACATAATACATAGCACTCACATGAAAAATTAATATATACAAAAAAAATATTAAATAATGATTCTCTGAATATATGAGAAAATTCATGATACGTAGAAACGATAAATTTATGTTATAAATGAAGTAAATTAATACTCTGTGAAAAGTAAAAATGATATTGGAAAATGATACAGTTTAAACATCACTAACTTTAGACTCATCCATGTTGAATTTCTTCAATGTAATGCCTCCATTTAATTACTTGAAGGGGTTAAAATACCTATATGTAAGCTCTAATTCAACACCTGGTGGAAGAGAATTATCATTTTAATATTTCTCGACTAGGGTTAAAATTATAAATAAGGATAAAAAGATGAAAAGGTAAAAATGTGAATGGAAAATATTAAATATATGTATTATCATTAGAGAATAAAGATTTCAGACATATGGTGAAAAAATATTAGTATTTAAATAAGAATATACTCAGTAAACAATTTCCATATTTCTTATATATAATATACCTATATGTAATGCACATATCTTATCGATAAAATAATAAGTAAAATTTATATGTTCATTTTTCAAAATATATACAGTACCATGTATTTTATAAAGGGTTCTACAATATAAGAACATTACACAATGTACTCTTTAATCTAGAAGATGCATGCATTATTGGTTTTATTTTTGATTATTCATCATATATATACATTTATAATCATTATGTTGATGAAATATATCTAATATATAGAAGATATAACACCTCACTATTCAAATATATGCACTTTGTTTCATCGGTATATGCATTAAAATTTAGTTTCTATCATATTGGTTTTGATCTGGAAATTTAATACAATAGAAAATTAAAAATACTACATTTTAATGGAATTCTAACCCAGAATACAGAAATATATATAGATTTATTCAAATTATGTTTCTCAAAACTATGTATTATAACTTATATAATTCTAGTAGATATTACTAAAAAAATTCAACTCATTATTCAAATGTGTTATTATATATATATTTGAATCAAAATATACAAAATATAAAATTGATTCCTATAATGAAGAATTGTAATCCAAAAACTATAAATTATAATTTTCAAAATAATCATAATTTAGAATATGAAACTTTAATAGAAAAAAAAATTCAAGGATAAATACTTACACGGTATAATATGTTTATGATCCATTTTCAAAAAAATTAAATAAAATCTAGGTAAACAAAGTTTTTACTATGGATGTGAAATACATTAGTAAAACTAAAAAACTATTAGAAAAATGTTGAAATAAAATACAGGTAAACTCAAATGTATGTTTTTGTGCCAAATAAAAAACAAACCTAATTGATTATAATCCAATAAAATGATTCCTTAGTTTAAAAAAAGAAATTTCATTGACATAAAAATTACAACATCTGATATAGATAACATTAGGATTTAACAGCATTAGAAATCAATAATTCATTGAATGGATCACTTGAACATCACCCATATGCATCCCTTTAGTATCTACATGAGCTCTCTTGAGATTCTCCCTCATCTCCCTTAGAAGTTTATTTGATTAATTCTGGGATACCAAGTCTTTAGCAGGAACAGAAGGCATAGAACCTCCAAATTTAGTGTACATGTATACAAATGGAAGAGCGATTTGATCATGGGATGAGATATGAAGGAATAAACTAAAGGGAACAATTTTTTTGAAAATTTTCTCAACTAATGAACATGAAATATTATGAATATACCAATAACCTGAGGAATTTGTTTAGTAGTAAGGGTTGTAACCTATGTGTGTGGAATATTAGACATAGTAGAAACTAGACACTCCATGACATAGTATAAACCATCTGCTCCAGGTCATTGTTTATGAAACATTTCTCAACTCACGAACATGCACGATTAAGAACATACCATGCTCTCCAAGACATAGTTTAGAGGTAAGTGTTGTAACCTATGTTTGTGAAACATTAAACACTGTAGAACATACCACACACTCAAGGAAAAATTTTATAGGTATGGGTTATAACCTATGTTTGTGGAATATTAAACAGAGTAGAAACCACCCACTCCAAGGCATTGTAGAAACCAGCCACTCCAGTAGAAGCCATACACTCATGGACATAGCTTGTGAAATCTTTCTCAACTCACCAACATGAAATATTATGAACATACAAGCCACTATAAGACATAGTTTATAGGTATGGGTTGTAACCTATGTTTGTGGAATACTAGACACAGTAGAATCCATCCATTCCCAGACATAATAGAAACTGTCCATTCCAGGACATAGTAGAAACCAACCACTCTTGTATAATCCCGCCGCTCTAGGACATAGTTTATGACACCAAAAATATCCTTGAAGTTTCTTCTCGATGCAACATCAAATTAAAAATGGGACAATAGAATCACACAGTATAAAAGAGTAGAGAATTCATTATTTATTTCTTCCATGATCGACATTGTTGCAAAGGCAACCGATCATGTGTGGTTTCTTTATAACTAATTAATGACCCTTCAAATAACCACCAACCCAGATTTAGTGAATACCTATCCAAGAAGAGAATCGTTTACATCCCAAGGCATCTAGATTTTTGTAAGTAAAATAAAATACAGAAGAATAGTTCTCTAGTTTTTTTATGACTATCGAAGAACTACATGGAAAAGGAATCCAAAAACATCTATGCAGCTATACTGATGTTCCATAAAAATCTAATAAAATCCAAAAAAGTTGGTTAAATGAACAACACATATCAATATACAAAAATATAAAAAAATGTTAAAAAAATAATTCACAAAGATAATATATTACAGAAGACTAAATAATAATCAACTCACAGATTACAAAAAATATGAAAATTAATAATAATGATTTTGAGAAAAATAATTTTCAAATGAATAACATATTAAAGTAATTTTATAAAAATTAATACAAACATTATAAAATATAATCAACAAATTTAGAATTTAAATTTCTGAGGGTATCTTTTTGTTCATACATAAAAAAGAATAGAAGTTGTTTTGAATCTATTTTCATTAACCTTTTTGGGGTCAACAGATGCCTGAAATAGATGCTTCACATCAATAAGGAATAGGTAAATTATTTTAGTTGCCTTCTATCTCAAACTTAAATTTATATCTCTCTAGATGTTGAACAACATGATAATGGTTTATGAACCACATATTTCTCAAATGACTAGAGGAAAAAATCAAAAAAAAAACATGCACATCTTGAACAACTATGAAAACATAGTTTTCCATTAATATATATATATACTTTTATCACTTGGTTAAGATTGTACAGAATAGAATTGTAGTCATGTGACCCGAAAACTATTGAATACCTTTGACGTCAATTTTTTTAGGGGAAACAGGGTTCTATGAAAACCAAATATTCATTTCATCGCATGTTTTATTATCACTGATGTCATGGAAGACTACTCTTTTATATCAATGAGATGAGTGAATAGTAGAATAAACTTGAACTGAAGCATCTAGAATGTAAATAGTATATAGGACAAAGTGGTTGGGAGAGTTTTCCGAGATAAAAGGAAGAAACTCTAGAGAATTATGTCTCTTTAATGCAATGGAATTAGAGGAATATTCATCAGTCAATCATAGAGAAAGATTGAATATTCCTCTCGAAATAGAAGTTGCTAAAAATTTCTTATTTCTCAACTCAACCAGTTTTTATTCCTTAAAGACATTTTCACGATTATCCATCTCCAATAAACATGAAAATATATTGGAATGGAATGTTGGTTTAAATAAATGTTTTCATGAACATATACATGTGTACATATGTAAGTATAAAGTGTAATGGGAGGGGTATATTGGAGGGAAAAGAGAGTGTTCCAGATAATGAAATTCCAATTTCCATTAATAAAGCATGGAATCTAACAGTTATCATCAATCACTGTTAAGTTATCAAAAAATCGACATAAATATATTAAAGTCAATATAGAGACTTGAAGGTGATGGTAATAGACCAGGAAACTTTAATGGATATAGGAGGAAAAATAAATTGAAACATGATATTATCTTCAACCAATAAGGAAAAGAATATAGTAAAAGGGTAAGATCCTGAACCATTAATTCAAATAGATCAAAAGAGAGCCATCCCATTTTGCCAGTCATGAATATCATGATTAAATACAATTCATGGAGATATGAAAAGCTAAAATTGATAATCCACATGTAAAATTGATTGAGATTAAATATAAAGAAGTGCAGGATTTCTAGGTCCCAACTTTAACTGAACCATCACTTTCCCATGCAAGAATTTTTTCTTTGATGAGATCAATTTTCATTAAATCAATAGAATTAGGAAATAAAAAACCATAAAGGAAATAAATCTAAGTAATTTGATAGAAAATAAGGAAAATAAAACAAAACTAAACTTCAATTAGTGGTAGACTTCACCCATTTTTGTAGACTCTTTGTATAAGGATGCTACCATAGAAAAAGACGTAATAATGGATAATATATATCATTAAAAAATAGTAACTGGAAAAAAATTATGAAATGTAATATATTTGATAATATGATTGGTGATAATTGATCTAAAGCCTCTCTATACCAAAAACCTTTCCTGTGAAAACCCAACTGATGAAATAAATTGAGTTTTGAGGGTCATAATGTGATACGAATGGAGTTTCCACATTAGGTATAGTAAACGATGCTCCCATATTTGGACTACTTACTAGAGTAAAAACTATTTCTTGAATGGATGTTAGTTATTTATTATTTTATTTAGAATTATATTTGAAACATCATCTACAACATGAATGTTGTCAGCTGCATCAGATTCTTTCTTATGTGAGCCTAATAAATTTAAATGGAAAACATTTATATGGGAGTGTTTCATTACCACAATATTGAATTGAAGTTCCTCCAAAAATTTCATCTAGATAGGTTTTATTTTTCTAAAAAGAAATCAATATATAGCTTGGGAAGAAAAAATAACATTTTTTACTTTTTTCTATAGAGAGTCAAGTTTAACATCACTTGTCCAGTGAAAAATAATTGGAATTTTCTAAATTGGCTATAGAAAACATTTCACCATAACGTGTTTTAGATTCAATATAAATGTTGAAATTTATATGATATCATATGGTCAGAAAAAACTGAAGAAGAATGAATGAAAAATTCAAAATGAATAATTCATGCCACTTCTCTTGTTTGGAGAATAATCATCATGAATCTGCAAGATAATCTATGAGCTTGAACTTGTGACATCAGGTTTATTTTCTGAAGTTGTGCTTGAATGAAATATCTAGTGTCCACATTCACAGTCACCAGCAAATCTAAGTGGTTGTACCTCATATATTAATGCATAACATCAAATCATTGGGGATGAAATTCAATATTAGATTAAACTCCAACAAGGATCAAGGAAGGGGAAATAGATAGATGAGTGAAAATTCATTGGAATGGAACAACAAAATAAATTGGGGATAAAAAAGGATTCAGTGGTCATTATTGGCGATGAATATTGGCCGGTTGTATGTGGGTCTTGATGGAATGAGGCGAAAACCTAGAAAAAGAGAAATTTTTGGTGGGATATGCAAGGATAGATGGGAATCTAGATGCAAGCATCTCAATACTGTTGTGGTGGGACGTGATGGATGCGGCAAACTTATAATATGAATGGAATATTTGAGATGGTGGATGATGGAGGAGTTACCATAGGAGAGGTACATGAACATATTAAAGGTGGTCGACAGCGATGGATCCCTGGTAGCTGAGCATGAAGGACTTGTAACCCTAGATTTTGGAGGCTAATAGGAGTAGAATACCAAACCCAGGACTGAGGATTTCGGAAGAGGTAAAGGCAAACTGTGGAGAAGCAATGCTAACAATAGATTTGGAAGGCTGATGTTGGTGAAATCATCGGACGAGGAGGAAGAGAATTCGGTGGAGGTTTTCAAATAGGTGATTCCAAATAGGAAACTCATATCAGGGAGAAGATCGATAGAGGTGAAGATGGAGTACCAAATTCGTGTCAGGGAGGATATGGGAATCAGGGAAGATAGAGTAGCGAGATGTAGCAGAAACTCAAGAAATGAGTGGTTGATTCTTGTGAAATCGCTGGATGAAGCGGAAGGAATATGAGATGAGGTTTGAAAACTATATAAATTGAAGAGGGTAGTCATGATGGGAAGAGAGTGGGAGTAGAGGGAATAAAGGTAGAGGGTGATTGGATATTAGATAGAATTAATGAGGGAGTGAAACGTGTTTGAAAAAAAGATTACTTTAGTAAATATATAGATATTTCAGTAGTATCATTATTTTGGGTGTTAACTGATTCATTTTTCTTTATATGTTTTGTTACATAAGTCATTTCTTTATGGATAGGATGTATTAGATTCATATCCAAAATTATATTAAGCTCTGAAACATTATTTTTAATTATCAAATAAAAATTATTCTTGAATGGTTATGATGGGGAAATGAAATCCTATGGTGTCGTGAAGATGGTAAGTCATACATATGCACGAGCAACGATATAATTCTATTGATAAAGAATTATTATGTATTTGGATGGTATACTATACATATAGAATCATTACCATGTCATATTTATTATTTACATCAACTATGCTCATTATTATACTCATCCAAATAATGAAGTGTGGAATAACTAACTACACCATGACGTAGAGACGGAAAGTTGTACACATGCACATATAGTGACTTTGTCATTCATAGGATGAAAAGAACAAAGAATATGGTTGTATGATATTTATAATAACATCACTATATGTAGAAGGTACTGGAGTTTTTATTTTGGTATGGAAACAAAAAAAAGAGGAAGTGGAAGAAGAAAAGAACTCTGAAAGGGGGGATGAAATAATTACATCTTCTTCGGTGCTTCCTTTTGATTTGAAAAAATGGCTCTGTAGGTTTTCTTTAATATCAATTTATGCCCTCTAGGATGAATTTAGGGGATTTGGGAGTATATGTAATTAGGGTTTCGTTGATCCAAATATCTTTGGAGATGTGAATTTGATAGATGGGTATGTACCCTTTGATAAGATATGTGAGTGGCACTTTAGGAAGAGCTTGAAATATAATTTATTATAAAATTAATTTTGGTTTATAATTGATTTCAATTGATTTATTTATAATTTAAGGTGAGTATGGGTTGACATGATCTCAACCAATAGGTTTTAGACAACTTTAGGTCACCATATTAACCATATATTTTAGATTTAACACTTAGTTAAATAGTTTAACTTTTACCATGTTTTATGGTATTATTATATTACAAGGTTAATAAACTAACTATTAAATGCCACTAAATCCTGAAGTGGTACTGTAATGACATATCTAACCTTATCAAAGTCCTTTGGCCTAATCATAGTAGTTAGGAGTGTTATATCAATTTAATAAAATAGTATTTTTTAAAAAACACAATTATGTCAATTTTGACACTATTTAGTATTTAGTTTTTGTGAAAGTCATAACAACATGATTACTTGGAAAACAATTATTGAATCAAACCTAACATGTTATTCACCTAGAATATTTTTGTATGACAACAAAAGTTTTAATTCAAATTTATTTTAACATTTATAAAATAAATCATTTTAATCTTTTATAAATAAGGTAATTACTACATCATCATTGGGTTATAAATAAATTAAGTTATTTAATGAATAAAATTTATAAATAAAATATCATGATTTAGAAAAGATTTTTTAAATTATAATGAATATTTATACTTTAATTTATATTATGTATAAGCCTATATTAAAAATGGATTAGTTATTAAAATTTTAATTTAACACTTTTAACTCTATTTCAAATAAATCATAATAAAAGTTATAATCTAATCCAAGTAGATAAAAAAGGATAATATTTTTTTATCCTAAGGTTGATTTTGGTCGAAACTAACTTATCCAATAAAATTAGGACATGTGTTGGGGTAATTATAATATTATTTCTACCATTAATTACTATATTAAAATTTAACAGTGATAAATAATATTCAATAGTAACTATTCACCAAAAAAATATTTTCTTCTTATTGATCAACATCTTACATACTATTGACAACTGTGTCTGTCATATTTTTTAAATTTAATTCACAAAATCTGTAAAATTATGTTTTATGAAAATTAGAAAATGTGCCTAGAAGGTGGGTAAAAGACGTTAAAAAGATCAATAAAATTTTATAAAACTAATCTTATTATAAAGTGACTCCAAGGAATTAAAATGGACTAATATAGTTATTATGCATCTATTTTTAATTTAAAATAAATTTAAATATAAATATTATTCATTGTCTAAAAAGTCGTTTTTAAATAATAATGTAGTGTTTTTCACTATTCATCAAAATTTGAATGTTTTTATAAAAGTACAAAAAATTCACCCTAAGATAATTTTGATATTTTGAATCCAAAAATGTATTCCATTTTTAAAATTAAAATTTATAAAATTTCAAAAAGTGGGTATTATTATTCATAACTAATTTTTAAACGGCTAGTTTGATTGGTTGTGGTGTGCTAGAACTTGATGTTGTGTACAACGCGAGCTATTTTATTATTAAACAGAAACATATCATGGAAGCATGGGGTGTCACATTCTTACCTGCATCAAATAATTTCACCCTTGAAATTTCTATAATATTACTACGTAAAATGATTCAGGTGGTTCTTTATCATAAGTTCCTCAGTTTCCCACGATGCCTCTTCCATTTTATGGTTTCTCCAAAGAACTTTTACCAGACGAGTCATCCAGTTTCTCAAAACAAGTTCTCTGGCATCAATGAACTTGATAGGCTCTTCACCACACAAGAGATCTGGTTTTAGTTCTATTTCTTCATATTTGAGTACATGCGTTGGTTTAGGCATGTATTTTTTCAATAGTGATATGTGGAACACATCATGAACATTAGAGAGACATGGCGGCATTGCTAAAGAGTAATCTACAACTACAATTCGTTCTAGAATTTTGAAAGGTTCAATGTACCTGGGACTTAATTTACCCTTCATTCTGAAACGTATAACACCCTTCCATGTAGATACCTTCATGAAAACATGATCTCCTACTTGAAATTACAAATCCTTCCTTCGGTAATTGTCATAGCTCTTTTGCGTACTTTGAGTTACTTTGATATGGTTTTGGTTAATTATCACCTTTTCCATTGTTTCCTTAACATGTTCTGGGCCTATGGGTTTTCTTTCACCAACATCATCCCAACAAGTTGGTATGTGACATCTCATTACATATAAAGCTTCATATGTTTCCATCTGGATACTTGAATGGAAACTATTATTATAGGAAAATTATACCATAGGTATATACTGATCCCACATACTTGGAATGTCAAGTGATTAAGATTTCAACATGTATTCTTAGGTTTGAATAGTCTATTCTAATTGTCTATCGGTTTCACGGTGGTAGGCAGTTCTCAAACGAAGATCAGTATCTAGGTCTTTCTAAAGACTTTTCAAGAATCATGATGTAAAAAGAGGATCATGATCAAAAATAATTGATAGGGGGTACACCACAAAGTCTCACCACTTCATTAATATATAGTCTTGTAAAACGTTCAAGTGGTAAATATTCTCTTATAGCAAGAAAATGTGCCGACTTGGTAATATGATCAACAATGAACCATATTGCATCATTCCTTCTTGGAGTCTTTTGAAGCCCAATGACAATTTCCTTCATTATATCATCACATTTCGACTAAATTATGGGAATAGGTTAAATAACACCTCTAGGATGTTGTATTTATACCTTCACATGTTGAAAAATGATACATCTTGACACATAATCATCAATCTCCCTCTTCATGTTGTGCCACAAAAAATGTTCCTTCAAATCTCTATACATCTTAGTGATACCAGGGTGTATAGATAAATTGAATCTTTAAGCATCATCCAACAATTACCTTTTTATATCAAGAATATTGGGAACCCGAAGCCTCTTCCAAAATTTCAAAATTCTATATTCATATACAAATTCAATCAATCCCCCTCATTCAAAACATTAATTTTATTCTGAATCTCCTCATCATCAGTCTGATAACTTTTTACCCTTTTTAGTACAGATGGTTTGGGAACCATTTGAAAAATTATTGATGTTTCACCTTCTATGATAATTCCCATATCCATCTTTACTAGATCCATGAACATTGGAACCCTTTTAACTCTTATCTTGTTCATAAATCTATGATCATTTATGGTCAAAGCATCTTTCAGCTTATTTTCTGTCCCTGGGTGGTAGTGTATTGTGAAATCATAATCCTTGATTAGTTAGAGCCATCTTTTTTACCTCATGTTGAGTTCTTTCTGTGAAAAATTATTCTTCAAGATCTTGTGATCAATATATATCTCACATTTTTCACCATAGATATTGTGTCTCCAAATATTCATAGAAAAGATTACTACTACTAACTCAATATCATGAGTAGCATAGTTTTTTTCATAAAGTTTAGCTATTGTGATGCATATAAAATAACTCTATCATTTTACTTAAAGAAACAACCAAGTCATTTCTTTGAAGCATCACAATTAAAAAACCCATCATTCCGTGATGGTAGATTCAAGATAAGAGAATTGAATAATATTATCTTCAATTCTCCAAAACATTCTTCACACTCTTTTGTCCAATCAAATTTAATCCCTTTATGTGTGAGCATGGTTAATGGGTTAGCCAATCGGAGGAAATTATGGATGAAACTCCGATAGTAACCTGCTAAATTAATAAAACCGCGTACCTCAATTATACTCATAAGTGATGGAAATTATTGGATTTCCATTATATTTGAATGATCAAAAGAGATTCCATCTTTAGAGACAATATGTCCAAGAAAAGAAATCTATTAAATCCAGAATTCACACTTGCAAAACATACCATATAATTCATTTATTCTAAGAGTATTTAGGATAGTGCAGAAGTGATTTTCATGATCTTTGGTGATTTTTAAGTATTGAAATATATCATCAATAAATACCACTAAATATTTATCAAGATATTCCTTGAAAAATCTATTAATTAGATCCATGAAAATAGAGGGTCAATTTTTCTGTCCAAAAGAATTTATTGTAAAATGGTAACTCCCATACCTGGTTCGAAATAGAGTCTTTGTAATGTCTTCCTTATTCATGCACAACTGATGATATCCATATCAAAGGTCAATCTTTGAAAAATATTGATCTATATTATGTTGATCAAATAAATCATCAATTCGAGGTAGGGGATACTTGTTAATTATTATTATAGCATTGATCTCCCTAGAGTCAATGCACAAACTCATAGATCCATATTTCTTCTTATGAAAATGAATAGGGGCTCCCCTTAAAGAAAAACTAGGGAGAAATCCTTTATTATGTAATTCCATTAGTTGTTTCTTTATATCCAATAATTCCATAGTGGCCATTATGTAATGGGTATTTGACATGGGCCTTGAACCAGGAATTAACTCAATGGAAAATTCAAATTCCTGTTCTGGAGGATGTCCAGGTAAACCCTCTGGAAACACATCAACATATTCTGGAACAATAGATACATCCCCTATATTAACATTCTTTTCCTCACCCATAGTTATTTCACTCCCTTCCTCCACAATAATTGAATTTAGTAGAGCTACTATTGGTTGATCTAGATGAGAATCATATGATGATGTTTCTACTCTAATGATAATGTCACGACCCATCCTTGGGGCCCGTGTCGTGACTACCCCAAGCCTTCCTTCCATAGGCCAGGGGATGGAGACTAGAACCAAGGCGTAATTACCAGTAAAAAGGGAAGGAATTTCCTTTGTAAAGTAAACAAACACCACAGAGCAAGAAATCAGAAGTAAACACTAAGTATAAACTGGGTACAACAGTAAGCGCGGAAAAGTAAATGGGCCAGAATACAAACCCAAACTGAAAGTAAAGTACAACTGGAAAGAAAGTATAACAACTGAAATGTAAAGCCACTACGGAGAGCCGTCCACTAGTACTCCCACCTGAAGGGTGGGTACAGATATCCTCCTCAGCTCCTTGGGTCCAGCCGTCCGCTCCGTGTACGTCCTGCCCAGTGGTCCACCTCTAGGTACCGACTGCTCAGCATGTCTCAACCACGATCAGCAATGTCCGTCGTCTGCAACCAACACAACGTATTGTGGGCATATCCCATGCAGGGGTGAGTATAAGCTACTCAGTAGGGACCCCGAGACCCTCGAAGGTCTCCCAGAATCAACAAAGGATAATCCAAAAAGGAAAGATACAATCATGAAGTGACATCTGACACTACTTAGGTATATGCCGATACATATACCTAAGTTATCAATTCCAGTTCAGCTCCAACATCTGAGCCCAAGTTCAATCACATCCACAGAGGATAGCACAACTCAATCCACATAGGAAAGCAAACCACAATTCATCTCACACATGTATACTTCTTCATATGACGATAGAGATGATCAGATGTAGCCATTGATTCATCTAAGCCATCGGACCCACACAGGATCGATAGGTACTAACCCCTGCAATGACCCACAAAGGATCGATAGGTACTAACCCCCGCAATGACCCACAATGGATCGATAGGTACTAACCCCTGCAATGACCCACAAAGGATTGATAGGTAATAACCTCCGGAATGAACCACACAGGATCGGACCCACACAGGATCTGTAGGCGATGGCCCATACAGAACCGCTGAGCGATGACCCACACAGGATCTGACCCACACAGGATTGGTAGCACTGATCCACATAGGATCGTTGAGTGTTGTAGTCATCGTCGTTGAATCTAGGGAGGATTTCTGTACATTCGTCATCGTCATCGCAGTCGCAGCCAGCTCTAGGGTTCCCGCACACAGCAAGCTCGTTCAGGAGGGTCTGCTCCACGAGCCGAGGGGCTGATGCATCAACTGACACATAGTCCAGAGTTGATGTATCCAAAAGTTCTGTATCGTCAACCGGAACTCAACTTCACAGACGGCGCGTCAATCGGACGCCCGGTCTGAGAGTTAAGGGCTTTTTCGTCCTAGTGGCCAGGTTGGTTTTTAAGTCAAAACAAACCCGACCGTACTCCAACTGCGTCCAAACCTCAAACGGAGTAAGAAAAAAGGTCTGTCTCACTAAGATGAATCCATCAAAGTCAACGGCACGTCAATCGGGCATCCGAAGCTCATGTTATAAGTGTTTCCGCTCCGAGGGCCCGGTTGGTTTCGTGTTCGAACCAACCCGGCCGAACCCAAAGTACTCCGAAACCATGAGAGTAATATATCAAAACGACCATCTCGATCCATGGATCACAGCTCCGCTAACGGTGCATCGATCGGAGGTCTGTATCCCATGTTATTGGAAAAATACCGAAAGAGGTCTGGAAGTGGGGGTTTCGTGCCCGGACCGATCCAGCCCGAGACCCCCTAGGTCGGCCCGAACCGGGTCGACCCGACCCGGGCACGGGTCCGGCCGCTTGGGCGCAGCCCGGCGCGGTGGCGCTGGCCCGGTAGCTCGGCCGAAATGGCTGACCGGTGAAGGGGGGGCGCGCTGCCCCCGCGTAGTGAAACTGCGGCCCCCATGTGGGGGGCCGCACCTGCTGGCCGACCGGGGGTTACGAACCCCTGGTTTTCCCCCTGACCGGCCGGCCCGCTCTGGCTAGCCAGTTGCTGCTGCCATGGGACCGGCATGGGCCGGTCCCCCTGCTTCGCCGCCGGTGGGCCGGAACTGGCCGCCAGTCCCTGCTCCACCGCGGCCTAATCTACGGCCTTGGTCCATCCGGTGTGGCGCGACGGCGTCGCGCCCCTCCTCCGCGGCCTGCTCTGGCCGCAATTTCTTCGAGGTTTCTTCGAAGTTCT
This sequence comes from Viscum album, assembly GCA_963277665.1. Taxonomy (NCBI): domain Eukaryota; kingdom Viridiplantae; phylum Streptophyta; class Magnoliopsida; order Santalales; family Viscaceae; genus Viscum; species Viscum album. Next base: position 1,820,687,303 of record OY728153.1, on the reverse strand, counting down.
TCGGCGCGGCGCTGCGGCGCCGCGGTTTAGTTCTTCTTCAACGGTGGGGCGCGACAGCGCCGCACTTCTCTGCCCTTCCTTTAATATTTCCCAGGCGGTGCTCGGCACCGCGCCACCTTACACGTGCCACAAAAAAATTAAACGAACAAGGGGGAGGAGGGTCGGCCGTGTTTGTGTGGTCCGACCTCCTCCCGTTATTGCGATATAAGGCGGATCAAATTGAAATGAAGAATGGTGATGGATGTAATCACGAACAACCAAATAAAATAAACCCCCACCTCGAACGTAGTCATCGAACGAGGTTGTCGCGGAAAGGGACGTCGCGGAATTGATCGCCGCGGAAGAAGGCAGATCGTCGCGTCGCGGAGGAACGGTGTCTCCCTTCCTTTGACGCAGAAAGAAAGAATGAGCTGATGTGCGTCAAGTCGTCCATCTCTGAGGAAGGCGTCTCTCACCCTCGTCCGTCGTCAAACGTCATCATTCTTTGTGTTCTTCGTCGAGGAGGAAGAAATTCAAGAACTTGAGCAATATTCTCCCCAAGCCTTCACACACAACGAACCCCTTAATAAAATAAGACTTATCTTATTTTATTAACACACAAGCTAATGCCTTTGAAATTCAAAATTGAAACAATCAATTAATTGAATTAATTGAGGAGTTTAAACCGCCCAATTAATGAGGCGTTTATTATCCAGAATAAATGCAAGGGTTGACTTCATTAAAAAGGGGGGTGCGGGTGAGTTACTTAATTAAAAGAGGGGGGGTTGAAAAAGGTGAAAGAAACAGTGGGGCTCATGTGGGACCCACGTCACAAATATCCTACCTAGTGGGTAGGATATTGTGGGTCCCACTTCATCCACATAGCTTAGGTTAAACAAAAAATAAAATAAAATTGTTTGCACCACTTTTATTTAATTCCTTTACTTAACCCCAAAAATTAAAAACCTCACCTGAGTAAATGAAACTCCGGAAAAGGAGTTTCTAAGCAATTATCGGTGCTGCGATTCCATCGGTGTCCTCATATTTCGATTCCGAGCATCGGTTCAAAAGTTAGATAAACCCGCTCATCTGTTCACTGAATGTACCCGAGCTAAACATTGGAAAATGATTCCAGGCACACCAGGCCTCGGAATCAGGTTCTGTTAGAAACTGCGTTCTTGTAAAATCCAAAAGAAAAATAAGAAAAAAAATTCCCTTGAATTTTACGGGTCTTTACATTACTTCCACTTCAGGGCTTTATATCCCCGTAAAAATCCATCAAAAACTAGGGAAACAAATGTGGGTACTGAGCACGCATCTGAGCCTCCCGCTCCCATGTGCTCTCCTGGAGGTTCATATGCTGCCATATGATGTACACAATAGGAATCGACCATAAACATAGGACTCACTCCTATCGATTCTCAATCTCCACTAGGACCTCCGCAAAAGTCGCCCCATCATCAAAGTCCAGCTCCCCATGGTCAATGATATGTGTCGGGTCGTGCACGTATCTCCTCAACTAAGATACGTGGAAGAAGTCGTGCACCCGGTGCAGCTGAGGTGGTAGAGCCAGGCGATAAGCCACCTCTCCAATCCTGATGAGGACCTGTAATGGTCCGATGAAGCGTGGAGACAACTTTTCGCCTCGGCCAAATCATCGTAATCCACGTTGAGGTGAGACCCACAAGAAGAAGTGGTCGCCATCCTCGAACTATAGTTGCCTCCTCCTCGTGTCAGCATAAGACTTCTGCCGGCTCTGAGCTGTCCTCATCCGCTCCTGGATGACCTGGACCTTCTCTGTTGTGACCTGGACCATCTTCGGTCCCACAAGTACTGACTCCCCAGGGTTTATCCAGCACAGAGGAGATCTGTAAGGTTGGCCGTACAACGCCTCGTTTGGTGCCATCACGATGGTGGAGTTGTAGATATTGCTGTATGTAAATTCCACCAAGGGTAGGTGGTCCTCCCAGCTGCGTCCAAAGTCAAGGACACATGCACGGAGCATGTCCTCGAAAGTCTAAATGGTCGTCTCCGTCTGACCATCTGTCTGAGGGTGATAGGCGGTGCTCAAACATAGCTACATCCCAACGCCTCTTGCAACCCCTTACAAATCCGGGAAGTAAAGAGAGAATCTCGATCAGATACGATAGATGATGGCACACCATGAAGCCGTACAATCTCCTGAACATAGAGACGTCCCAAGCACTCCACTGAGCCCTGCTCTCTAATGGGTAAGAAGTGGGCCGACTTGGTGAGTCAGTCGACAATCACCCAAATGGAGTCGTGACCTCTGGAAGTGCGTGGAAGTACATTCACGAAGTCCATAGATATTATTTCCCACTTCCACTCCGGGACCTCAAAGGGTTGTAACAAGCCTGCTAGTACCTAGTGCTCTGCCTTCACCTGCTGGCAGGTGAGGCATCGAGAAACGAACTCTGCCACATCCTTTTTCATGCCCGACCACCAGTGCTGTCCTCTGAGGTCCTGTTAAATCTTCACCACTCCTGGATGTACCACCAAAGGGGAAGTGTGAAACTCTCTCAGGACCTCCTCCTGTAAAGCAACTGGTACCAAGGTACGTCCTTTGAAAAAGACGTCGTTCTCTCCTCGTAAAGAGAAACCATCAGGTGCATGTCTGGAGGATATCTGCGCATGTCGCGTCTCACACTCAGCATCCCCACGCAGTGCCTCTCTGACCCGCTGCAGTAGTGGATGAGGGACTGTGAGTGAATGAAGAAAGGCTGCTCCACCTCTATCCACGAAGGATATCTACAAAGCGGTTAGCTGCTCTGTCTCCTCCCCAAGTAGTTGAATGCCCGTCTTCCTGCTGAGAGCATCGGCTACCACATTCCCCTTTCCAGGAGTATAGAGTATCTCAAAGTCATAGTACTGGAAGAACTCGACCCATCGCCAATGTCTCAGGTTCAGGTCCTTCTGTGATAAGAAGTACCTAAGACTCTGATGGTCACAATTGACTGTAAAGCGCTCACCCATCAGATAGTGTCGCCACATCTTCAGAGCGAAGACCACTCCTGCTAAATCCAGGTCATGAGTAGTGTAGTTCTACTCATGTTGCCTCAACTAACGTTATCCATAGGCAATCATGGCCCGCTCATGTATCAGGACACATCTGAGTCCGGTCCCTGATGCATTGAAGTAAACTATGTACCCAACTCCCTCCTCCGGCAGCCTCAAGATAGGCGCGCTGGTCAATCTCTATCTCAACTCCTGGAAGCTCTACTGACATCAGTCTGGCCACACAAAGGGTTTCCCCTTCTTCATCAATGCTGAGAGTGGTGCCGAAACTCTGGATAAGTCTGGAACAAATCTCTGGTAGTATCCAGATAGTCCCAAGAAACTCCACACCTCCGTCATGCTCCTAGGTGGCTCCCAAGCTAGCACTACCTCGATCTTTGTAGGATCCATCGCAACTCCTACCTCAGAGATGAAATGTCCCAATAAGTGGACCTCGCGTAACCAGAACTGACTCTTCGAGAGATTTCCATAAAGCTGGTTCTCTCGGAGTGTGTCCAGTACAACCCGCAAGTGGTAGGCATGCTCCTCCTCAGTCGTCAAGTATATCAAAATGTCGTCGATGAAGACCACGACAAATCGATCGAGTTATGGCTGAAAGATCCTATTCATGAGGCCCATGAACACTGTTGGAGCATTGGATACGCCGAATGGAATAACCAAGAACTCATAGTGGCCATACCGACATCTGAAGGCCGTCATCTGCAGGTCCTCATCCCGAATTCTGAGCTGATGATAGCCTGACCTGAGGTCTATCTTCCAGAACCACCATGCTCCCTTGAGCTGATCGAAGAAGTCAATCAATCCTCGGTAGCGGATAATTGTTCCTCACTGTCACCTGGTTCAGGCAATGATAGTTGACACAAAGTCGCAAACTCCCGTCCGCCTTCTTGGTGAACAATATCGGGGAAGCCCAGGGTGAAACACTGGGTCGGATGAATCTCTTTCCCTGCAAGTCCTCCTACTGTACCTGTAGCTCTCGAAGCTCGGCGGGAGCCATCCGATATGCTGGGGTGGATATCGAGGTTGTACTGGGGTACATATCAATATAAAAGTCTACCTCTCTGCGAGGAGGTAGTCCCAGAATGAAGTCGGAGAAAACATCCTCATACTGATCCTCCACTACAGGAAAACCAGGACTCCGCACATCAACTGCTCCTAGGATGAGTCTAGCCAACTGATGAATGATGGGCTGTCCTCTCCTCTGCGAGAGTCCATCCTGTGCTGCGAAAGCTCCCTTCTCACCGGTGAAGGTGAACCTACTCCCGTCGGTGCGTACACACCGCACCTTGCGCCGAATACAGTCGATCTGAGCATGGACTGTAGATAACCAATCCATGCCCAAGATGACATCGTAAGACCACGACGCCGCTACAAGAAGATCCCAGCCGAAGATCTCACCTCCAAGAGTAAGCTCACACTGCCGGCACCAGTACATAATCATCAAATTTGCTCCCGTAGGAGTCTCTAGCAGTAAGGATCGATCCAACGGCTCTATCGGAATCTCCGAGCTCCGAACAAGAGCAGCGGCTATGAAATAATGACTCGTTCCTGTGTCTATAAGAACTGTAGCAAGGGTGGAATAGACACAGATAGTACCTTGAATCATCTCTGACGCGCCGTAATCGTAGGCCTCCGCTGCCTAGATCTGTGCCTGTCTCTGCCCCCAGCTCCCTGTGGTCGGGGTGGACCCCCTTGGGGTGGTGGTGGTAGAGCCTGAAAGCGTCACCCACCACCTGCTGCTCGGCCAACTCCTCTGCCTCATCCGCATGTTCCCTTCAGACCGCCATGGTCGACCCTATACCTGTGCTTGGGTGGTCCCTCAACCGTCTACTGCTCCTCAGCACGGCAGGTCGGGTAGTCACGAGCCATGTGGCCATGCCCTCCGCATGCGTAGCACTGTCTACCTCTTGAAAGACTCGATCCGCGCTGAGTGCCCCACACCTCTGAGCCAGTGTCCTGAGGCCGTCTGCCTGAGGGTCTGGTCCGCCGGGACCTATGAGTCATCCGTCGTCTTCCTACTGCAGATGACTCTGCTACGTGCCGCCCTACAGTAGGTCTCGCTGCTAATGTAGGCTCAGCAAGTAAGCTCTCGATGAGAAGGGCTCGCTCTAGTACCCCTGCAAGTGTCAGAATGCTGAGGGAGATCAGTGATGCCCTGATCTCATGCCTCAATCCCTGCTCAATGGTCCGGGCCCGGAAGAATGGGTCTCGTACCATGTCGGTCGAATAACACGAGAGATCTTTAAATCTCACTGAGTATTGGGCGACCGTCAAGCTGCCCTGCTGTAGCTGTAGAAGATCCTGGATGCGCACCGCATGGAGGGTGGCTGGGAAGAACTCAGAGCGGAAGAGGCTCTCCATGTCTATTCGGAGGATAGATGCCTCGTTGTGCACCTGGAGCATCAAGATCCACCATCTTCCTGCTGCCACATGTAGGAGCCTCCCTGCGAGGATCACCATGAGGTCTGTTGGTGTCCTCACAAACCTGAAAACTCGTACAACTGCCTCCAGCCAATCCTCGGTTGCCTGAGGGTCCATCTCCCCACAGAACCGGTGTGGTCACTGACGCTGAAACTCGTGTAGTGAACTATGGAGACTTTCATCACCAGCGACTTGGTTTGGAAGCATCGGTGGCTCAGTGGGTAGAGGTACCGCTGATGCCTCTACTGTCAAAGGGCCCTGTACCGAGGCCTCGTCACTTGGTGGGCTATCGTCACGCACAATGCTCGGAACCCTAGATTGCTGTCGTCGTGGGTCCATCCTGAAAAGAAACAGGTGTTCCATGGTCAAACAGTATACCTGGTGAGCTGACACAAAGTAATCACTAAGAAAACATGAAACACACATGCAATCAATGTTTTCGAGCATTAAGTTGGAAATAAGAAGTCAGGTTCTTGGTGTACGGATACGTTGGCCGCCGCACCAACACTGGACACCCAGGACTGATAACCACATCCAATACCATTAACAATATTTCTTCACATAGAAGAAAGATTAGAGTCCAAAGTTCGGTGGTAGAACCGAACTCCTCTGATACCAATTTGTTACGACCCTTCCTCGGGGCCCGTGTCGTGACTACCCCAAGCCTGCCTTTCATAGGACAGGGGTTGGCGACTAGCACCAAGGCCTAATTCTCAGTAAAAATGGAAGGCATTGCCTTTGTAAAGTAAACAAACACCACATAGCAAGCTAGCAAAAGTAAAAACTAATTAAAAACTGGGTACAACAGTAAGTGAAGAAAAGTAAATAGGCCATAATACAATCCCAAATTGAAAGTAAAGTACAACTGGAAAGAAATTATAACAATTGAAAAGTAAAGCCACTACGGCAAGTCGTTCACTGGTACTCCCACCTGAAGGATGGGTACAGATATACTCCTCAACTCCTCGGGTCCATCCATCCACTCCATGTACATCCCGCCCAGTGGTCCACCTCCTGGTACCGACTGCTCTGCAAGCCTCAACCACGATCAGCGCTGTCTGTCTTCTACAACCAACACAACATAGTGCGGGCATAGCCCGTGTAGGGGTGAGTATAAGATACTCAGTAGGGACCCCGAGGCCACCAAAGGTCTCCCAGAATACATAAAGGATAATCCACAAAGGATAATCCACAAAGGAAAGATACAATCACGAAGTAACATCCGACACTACTTAGGTATATGCCCATACATATACCTAAGTCATCAATTCCAGTTTTGCTCCAACATCCTAGCCCAATTTTGATCACATCCACATAGGATAGCACAACTCAATCCACATAGGAAAGCAAAACAAGATTCAGCTCACGTAGGTATACTTCTTCGTATGACGATAGAGATGATTAGATGTAGCCACTAATTCATCTAAGCCGTCGGACCCACACATGATCGATAGGTACTAACCCCCGCAATGACTAAAAAATTATCGATAGGTACTAACCCCCATAATGACCCACAATGGATCGATAGGTACTAACCACCGCAATGACCCACAAAAGATCGATAGGTACTAACCCCCGCAATGACCCACACCGGATCTGTAGGCGCTGGCCCACGTAGGACTGCTGAGCGCTGACCCAAACAAGATTTGACCCACACAGGATTGGTAGCACTGATCCATGTAGGATTGATGAGTTTTGTAGTCGTCGCCGTCGAATCCACGGAGGATTTCTTTACAGTCGTCATCGTCGTCGCAGTCGCAGCCAGCTCTAGGGTTCCCGCACATAGCAAGCTCGTTCTGGAGGGTCCGCTCCACAAGCCGAGGGGCTGATACATCAACTGACACATAGTTCGGAGACGATGTGTCCAAAAGTTCAGTATCGTCAACAGGAACTCAACGTCACAGACGGCCGTCAATCGGACGCCCGATCTGAGAGTTATTGGCTTTTTCATCCCAGGGGCCCGGTTGGTTTTTAAGTCAAAACCAACCCGACCATACTCCAACTGCATCCAAACATCGAGCGGAGTAAGCAAAAAGGTCAGTCTCACTAAGAGGAATCCATCAAAGTTAACGGCATGTCAATTGGACGTCTGGAGATCATGTTATAAGTGTTTCTGCTCCGAGGGCTCGGTTGGTTTCGTGTTTGAACCAACCCGTCTGAACCCAAATTACTCCGAAACCTTGAGTGTAATATATCTAAACAACCGACTCGATCCAAGGATCACATCTCCGCTGACGGTGCATCGATCGGAGGTCTATAGCCCATGTTATGAGAAAAAGACCGAAAGAGTTCCGGAAGTGGGGGTTTCGGGCCCGGACCGATCCAGCCCGACACCCCCTAGGTCGGCCCGAACCGGGTCGACCCAACCCGGGCCCGGGTCCGGCCGTTGGGGCGTAGCCCGGAACGGCTGGAGCGGCCCAGCCTGGTGACACGGCCTGGCGGCTCGGCCCGGCGCGCTGGCGCTGGCCTGGTGGCTCAGCTGAAACGGCCGAGCGGTGAAGGGGGGGGATGCCCCCCACGTAGTGAAACCGCATCCCCCATGTGGGGGGCCGCACCTGCTGGCCGACCGAGGGTTACGAACCCCCGATTTTTCCCCTGACCGGTCGGGCCGATCCGACCGGCCAGCTGCTGCCGCTACGGGACCGACATGGGCCTGTCCCCCTGCTCCGACGCTGGCAGCCCAGAACCGAAAATCGATCCCTGCTCCGTCACGGCCTTGGTCCATCCGGCGCGGCGCGATGGCCCCGCGCCCCTCTACCGTGGCCCACACCGGCCGTAGTGTCTTCGAGGTTTCTTTGAGGTTCTCTGGCATGGCGCGGCGGCGCTGCGGTTTAGTTCGTCTTCAACGGCGCGGCGCGACGGCGCCGCACTTCTCCGCCATTCCATTAATATTTCCCGCGCGGTGCTCGACACCGCTCTGCCTTACACGTGCCGCAACAAAATCAAACAAACAAGGGGGAGGAGGGTCGGCCATGTTTGTGCGGTCTGACCTCCTCCCGTTATTGCGATATCAAGCAGCTCAAATTAAAATGAAGAATGGCGAAGGAAGTAATCACGAACAACCAAATAAAATAAACCCATACCTCGAACGTAGTCTTCGAACGAGGTTGTCATGGAAAGGGGCGTCGTGGAATTGATTGCCGAGGAAGAAGGCGGATCGTCGCGTCATGGAGGAACGGTGTCTCCCTTCCTTTGATGGGGAAAGAAAGAACGAGGTGATGCACGTCTGGTCGTCGATCTCCATGGAAGGAATCTCTCACCGTCGTTCGTCATCAGAGGTCGGCGTTCTTCGCGTTCTTCATCAAGGAGGAAGAACTTCAAGAACTTGAGCAAAATCCTCCCCAAGCCTTCACGCACAACGAACCCCTTAATAAAATAATACTTTTCTTATTTTATTAACACACAAGCCAACGCCTTTGAAATTCAAAATTGAAACAATCAATTAATTGAATTAATTGAGGAGTTTAAACCGCCCAATTAATTAGGCGTTTATTATCCATAATAAACGCAAGGGTTGACTTCATTAAAAAGTGGCGGTGTGGGTGCATTACTTAATTAAAGGAGGGGGGTTGAAAAAGGTGAAAGAAATGGAAGCACTAATGTGGGCCCCACCGCACAAATATCCTACCTAGTGGGTAGGATATTTTGGGTCCCACTTCATCCACATAGATTAGGTTAAACAAAAAATAAAATAAAATTGGTTGCACCACTTTTATTTTATTCCTTTACTTAACCCCAAAAATTAAAAACCACACTCGAGCAAACGCAACTCCGGAAATGGTGTTTCTAAGCAATTACCAGCACTGTGATTCCATCGGTGTCCTCAGATTTCGATTCCAAGCACTGGTTCAAAAGTTAGAAAAACCCGCTCGTCCGTTCACTGAACGTACCCGAGCTAAACTTCGGTAAATGATTTCGGGCACACCGGGCCTCGGAATCAGGTGCCGTCAGAAACGGTGTTCTTGTAAAATCCCAAAATAAATTAAGAAAAAAAATCACTTTTAATTTTACGGGTCTTTACAGATATGGTATTCTTTATCATCTTCAAAAATTGTAATCTTCTTCTTATAATAAATATTTTCATCATGGTCAGAATTCCAATCCATGTTGGGGATTATATCAAATTCAATCCTTGGTATGATAATAAGACATGTAGAAAAATTAATTTTATATGCCATGATGGAAACTGACTAACAAAACATCATTTTTATGATACTTCCATTTGGATTTTTGACCGAAAACTCCCTTATTATGTCAAATAGGAAATATCTAATTTTCGATTCTAACTGGGAAGATATGAAAGAATGCGATTAACTAGAATCAAATAAATCATTGTGTAATTTTGAGGAAATGATTAAAGTAAATGGCACCATGTCATTGGGAATTTCAACCTCAACAGTAGTGATCGCATAATTTTAGACTTTCTCCCTTGTCCATTTCTAAGGTATGTATCCCTAATGCTTAGAGCATTCATTTTCATAATGTTCCATTTCTTTACAATTGTATCATTCAACACTAACAACCTCTTTCTTTCCCTAGAAATCACAAGCATTGTGGCCTTTCCTCAACATTGATAACAAACTCCCTTACCCTTTAAGCATGTACCATGATGTTTTTTCCCACAATTAATGAAGGATAGAAATTCAACATTTCCCTTCTCCCCTTATTTCATTTTTCAAAGCATTCAGAAGATCTCTTATATTCTGGATTCTCATTAAAGTCATAATACTTATAAAATTCCTTTTCTGTCTTGACAGAAAATGAGACTATATCTTCGTACAATGAGTAGGATTGTGAGACTAATGCTCTATAGAGAAATAGTTTTAACACATCAAAGAATAGATCAATATTACTTCTTGGGTTATATATATAATCTCTAGCATGCCTTGATAACATTGTAATGATAGCCTCATACTTTCCGACATTCTCATCATCTTTTCCCCTAGACTTAGAAATTTCCATTCCATATCCACTCGATGTTCATGAGGAAAGTATTTTTCTAAGAAAATATCTTCAATCTCTATCCATTCAATATTTGATAATTCTTCTTACTCATTTGTGTTTTGAACTATTGACCACCATTGATATGAATCTCCTATGATGTGAAAATCTTCCATGAAAACGTTTTCCCTTTTGCTACTCCCCAAAGCATAAAATGTTTTCCCTATGGAAATTATCTATTTCTCAGACACAAATGTATTTGTAGTCCCATTGAATGTTGGTGGTTTTTACCTCATGAAGTAGTCAAACATTGATCCTCTGTGTTGAGGATTAGGGTGCTTCATATGGGTAAGGATATTATTCATAACCTGAGAGAGTTTTCCCTGTATGGTTATAAGTTGTTCATCACTGGTTGTATCCCAAGGTCCACTATAATTATCATGACTAGGATGGAAATCCCTATATGGATTATAGGTGTTGATACGGTTTCCATTCCTTCCACTATGCGCCATTTCAAAACAATGTCTAACGCTAGATTAGTTTATGAATCGCAATGAAAAATTCCAGACATGTAAAATATTGATCATAAATTGAAAGGTTTATGCATATAATTCATATTCCCAAATATGATTTATTTGGGGAACTATATACTCAAAAATCCTTCATAACATTTTTTAAATAAAAGGTGAATTATCCTAAGAATATCCCCTAGGAGTGTCAAACTAGGTGCACAGTAAGGCTCATTGTCGTATACCAGGATACCCCGAGTCAAGCCCAAAACTCCTTGTCATAGTTTTCACTACTAGGTACATCTGTGCCATAACCATGGCCACTTTTTGTATCCAAACAGTGATGTATTTCTTGGAAAACCCACTTAATATCTTCATTACCAAATTTTTTGATGTTCTTCTATAGTATCCCTAAATGTTTATCTTAGGGTGATGTTATCTAATCATAGTTTTTCTAAATCTTGTTTCCAATGTTTATACTAAACTACCTCTGATACCAACAATAACACACCAACCCTAGTTACCTAGAGTCAGTGCATTATTACATAGCATTGTCATGACCACAATAAATTAAGTCATGAAAGACCGATCAGTTTTGTAGCCTTGGAAAAATATATACATACATAAGTTTGACATTAAATTATGATAAAAAAGGTAACATTGTGTCTCCATTGAACACACTCATATCCTTTAGAATATTCCTATAGTTTAGTCACGATATACATCTTCTCATCCTAGGAAAAATAAAATCTAAGAATGGGGAGAGCTTATATGCTTAGTAATGATAACAATATAGCAGCAACTATAATAAATAATAATAAACATTTAAATAATTCTATACGACTAAAACACAAGCCTTTTAAACATAAACTTCGGCATAATATGGAAACGATAAATTAAAAAACTCCAATTACATGGATATTCTACTAGTCGAATAATCACATGTAATATTAATAGTTAATCTAATAATGATGGAATGCATAATGTCGGACATCACAATCATGTAGTCAAGGCGTCGTGCCGACACTACAAATAATACTTTCGTCAAGGCCTTGTGCCAATACAATAGTTTGTCTCATGAGACCTACCGATGCATCGAGGGGCTATAGTGGACCCCTCCCATAACTTAATACATCCATTGCATTCTTCATATGAAGAGGTTGAAACATAACATAAACATTCATATAAAAACTACCATATGAAATGTTAATAATTTAACCATAAACCATGAATGGAATAAAAATAGCACATCCATTGTCCAACTTATCCCAAAACCTTTAATACAATATGGAAGACTGTATCGTAATAAATCAACATCAAAAAAGCATCAAATCCAACAATTGTAGTTAAAATAGATGAAATCAATCCAAAAACAATTTGAGTGAAATATCTCTTTCTACATTGAAATCATTGAAACATAAAAAGAAAAATTATTTTTGAAATATTCTTATAAGATTATAATGGAAGCTTTAAAGTTTTATAATGGAAAAAAATAGTTTCACCTGCCAATAAGTAAAAAAAATGTTTTTTCTAAAATATTTCAAAAAGGTCATAAAATACCTTGTTTGGAAAATAAAGAAACGATTCCTTTCAAAACTTTTTATAAAAAGTCAAACAAGGGTATAAATTACTTTAACCCATAGTAATAGAAACATTAAAAATGTTTTGAAATATATTTTTAAGTAACACATATGTGGATGATAAAGAACTCACAGTAGATAATTACGTATAAACATCCTTGGATAATAAAGAGATTTTAAAACTAGCCTTTACCTTATAGTTTTTCTTAGCCGAGGTTATGTTAACCTCATTTATAATGGTTAAATCATTGTTATTAAATTTTAAAAGAATAACATACATATATATTATATCATATAAAATCCTCTAATATATCATTGTTAAAAATATTTCAGTTGTATCATTGTTTGGGGTGTTAAATGCTTCGTTTTTCATTATATGTTTTGTTAAGTAAGGCATGTTTGTTATGGATAAGATGTGTTAGAGTCATATCCAGAATTATATTAAGTTCTTAAAAATTATTTTTAGTCATAAAAAGAAAATTATTCTTCAATGTTTATGATGGGGAATGGAATCTCATCGCATCGTGGAGACGGTAAGTCGTACGTACACATGAGATACAATATCATTCTATTGATGGTGAAATAATTTTAGTTGGGTGGAAAATTATATATAAAGAATTATTGAAATGTTATATTTATTATTTATATATATTATACTCATTGTTATACCCATCCAAATAATTAATTTTTGAATAAAAAACTACACCACAATGTAGAGACGGTAAGTCGCACATATGCACGTATAGTGGATTTTTCATTCATAGGATTGATAGAATAATGAATATGATTGAACCATATTTATAATAAAATCATATTATGTATAAGGTTATGAATTCATTATTTTGGTATGGAAACAATAGGGAAAGAGGATGTTGAATAAGAAAAGAACTTTGAAAGAGGTTATGAAATAATTACCTCTTCTCTAAGTGATTTCTTTTGATTTGAAGAAAAGGTCTCCATAGGATGGATTTCTGATAAATGTAATGCCTATAGAATGTAGTGAGGGTAGTTGGAAGGAGATTATAGTAGGTTTTGGCTGAGACAAATGGATTTTGAGGTTTGAATTTGAGATAAATAGAAGTAATCTTTTATAAGAAAGGTGAAGGGCACTTTACGAAGAGCTTGAAATATTAATTTATCATAAAATTATTTATGGGTTATAATAGATTAAAATTTATTTATTTTTAGGATAAGTAGGGGATGTATCGAAATCCTCTCAACCAATAGGTTTTAGATAAGTTTAGGGCAGCATATTAACCTTATCTTCTAGATTTAACTCTTAGTTAAATAGTTTAACACTTACCATGTCTTCTATTATTTTTATATTACATGGTTAATAAAATTTCTATAAAATGGAAAGGTAACCTAAAGTTATTCATTAATGAAATATGTAACCTTATCTATGTCTTATGGTGGAATTATATATTTTGTGGATTATTTTATCATTTATATATTAGTCTTTTTTTAAACTCATTTATGTCAATTTTGACTATATTTTGTATTTGGTTTTTGTGAAATTCATAACAACTTGATACTTAGAAGTTAATACATTGAGTTAACCCTAAAATTTCATATTCACCTCAAAAAAATCGTGAATAGTATCAAAAATTTCAATTTATATTTATTTTAATATTTATAATATCAATTATTTTAGTCTTTCATTAATAATATAATTATTGTATCATCATTATCTTATAAATAAATTTAAATATTTAATATCTAAAAATTATAAATAAAATACCATGACGTAGAAAATCTATTTATACTTATATTGAATATTTATAGTCTAAATTATCTTATGTATAACCCCGTATTAAAAAAAATTATTTATTAAAATTTTATTTTAACACTTTTAACTCTTCTTTAAATAAAATATAAAAAAGGTTTTAATCTAATCCAAGTGATTCAAAAACGATCATATTTTTTTCTAAGGATTATTTTGGTCAAAATTCCCTTATCCAATTGAACTAAAACATGTGTTGGGGTAATTATAATATTATTTTTACCTTTAATTACTCTATTTACTTTTAACCTTGGTAAATCAAATTCAAAAGTTACTATTCACCAATAACTATTCATCTTATTGAACCAAATTTTACTTACTGATGATAATTGTACCTCTTAGATTTTTTAAATTCAATTCATAGAAGTGGTAAAATTACGTTTTATGAAAATTTTCCAATGTTCCCAGACGGTGGGTAAAAGACGTTATAAAGTTCAATAATATTCTATAATCTAATAATATTATGAAATAACTCCAATGAATTAAATTGGACTAATATATGTATTATGTATATATTTTGACTTTAAATAAAATTAAATAATAATAATTATTATTAAAATAAAAAATCAATTTTAAAAAATAATGTAGTGTTTTTCACAATTCATAAAAATTTGAATGTTTTCAAAATAATTCCAAAAATTCACCCTAAGATAATTTTTAATATTCCTAATCATAAAATGACATCCATTTTGAAAAATAAAATTTATAAAATTTCAAAAAGTGGGTATTAAAATTCATAACTACTTTTTAAATGGCTAGTTTGATTGGTTATGGTGTGCTAGAACTCGAAGTTGCGTACAATGCATGCTATTGTATTATTTCAATAGAAACGTATTATTGAGACTTGGGGTGTTACATATTCGTCATTTTTGTGTTTCATTTTTAATTAAATGTTAATATTTAATTTGATTATTGAATGATATACTAAATTAAAACAATTCCTTAAATGTTTCATAATTATTGACATATTAGTTAATAAGTATTTAACAAAAATCATTGACTTCAACTATATTATAATTGAGAACCAATTAAATGGGGAATTTTAATTTTTAGAATATTTTTTCATCAACCACCCCATTTATTTTTCTCCCCTACCAATAGAAAATAACACTAAATTTTTTATAAATCATTATTACATGAGGACAATACAAAAACCACTCATGTGCTTGAATAGAATTCAAGTGTGACTGCATGGCCCGGATCCAAATAGATTTATATTGGCAGCTAGAATAGAAGTTATGATTATAGAAATGAGAGACATTAAAATATTAATACCTATGATATAATTATAAAAACAAAAATAAAATCCATTTCATAATAAAAGAAAATATCCCACAGTAAACCACAACTAATAAAAATAGCATACAATGTAATTATTGATGTTGAAAAACCAAAATAATTCCGTATGCACCACTCCAATGATAACTCATATCTTTGAGATATTGATGTATTGAATTATCCAAAAATTTAATATACAAACCAATAAAAAAATATTTATATGTATTGTGGTCAGAATACATCAAAAATACTAATTCCCAAGTAAATAAACATCAGAAACAATTAAAACTTATACTAGGTAATGTAACACCAAATAACACCTATTACACCCCCAAAAAATGATTCCTTTTATAACAAAATATTATCAATTAATATAGTAAATGTTTACCGCACAATACTTCCCCATTTTTTTATTATCATAGTCCAACAAATAATTCCTTATGATTTTATCCTTTCCATATATATTAAATGAATAATGTATATATATATATATATATTGTCATAATTAATGTTGTATAGACAACTAACCAACCCTCCCAAATGAACATAAGTACTAGAATACCCATTTTCACAAATAACAACCATATTATCATGTCACAAATTATATGGGACTAAATATAACCCTACCTTCCCAAACCCATGCAGGCTCCAACATTCTTATTGGGATACATTTTTAGTGATTATTGAGTTTCTATAACCACATCCATATTCATATTCATAAAAATTTATATTAAAAGTGTAGTATCATGAACATGGAAAATATAAACCTCATTCCCTCTTCCAAAAACACGTTACCCCTCATATATAACACCATAACAAAAAATAAAACATTTTATAGCTATAACCCATAACATATTGTATGTATATACACACTTTTATGCATAAAAATCTCTATTACTTATAATGGTATTTAAATAGATTGGTAGAAGTCAACCATTTGTTCTCTAACCGACTAGGATGTTTGGGAAAACAATTGGCAGCCAAAAAAATAGTATATTAGAAGAAACTGACTATGGCAGGTTGTGTTCTAAATCACAACAAAGGACTATAAATATATATTATAAACATACAAAATACAAGTTAATTGGTTTTTTCACACATCACTAATATATACCATAACTATCGCTACATCTCAATAGTATCCCACTAAAAATCACATCCACTACTATGACAGTAACTAACCACTTATTATTCATAAAATCTACCAAAACCATAATTAAAAATATCCTTTGAAAAAAATATTTAAGGAATTTCATAATTTACCATTTTTATACATATTATATTCTACAACTAATTTAATAAAAATATTTAATAACTACCTATTAATTGGTAAACCCCACAATCATTTCAATACTTAATAGATAGATCAAATTGTTTTTGGCTCTATAACTAAATGTCGAAATTCATTTTGGCCCAAATACCTTCCATTTTAGTTATTTAAATTATAACCATCCATTTCGTATTAAATTCCATCCCATTTTCATTTTCATTATTATCTATTATATGTATGGCTTTAGGAATTTACAATGAAACCTGAAAATAACCACACAACCATTTTATAAAAAATAAACACACATTTCCAAACAAAACCCACAACACCCCATCTATATATCTCCTCATATACCCATTTAAATTAGTCACTATATCACTTTCCAATACATTTCTGAATTCAATATTTGAATATTATTACTAGATATTCAAGAGTTAGAAATATTTAATTCATTATAAGATTGATATGATTTAACCAAATATAAAGGTTAAATGATTATCAATTGATGACTTTATTATAATAATTTAATAAAATATCCATCCTATATATATGTAATAATAACCAATAATAATCATAATTTTGAACATCTTTATGAAGTTTTATTCATTAATTTATCTATTTAATTTACTTTTGGATTACCTAAACCTCATTCTCCAATCATATAGTAGGTATAAACTTGTTTATTATTATATTTAAACAATTACCTTCTAACGAAAATGTATTCTTGTAAGTAAACAAAAAAACTAATCCAATATTACAAGAAATTTATATATAGTATCATAGTTACAATTCTCACTAACAAAACTAGAATTATGATATTTCATCCCACAATAAATTTTATTTCTCTGAAAAATAGGTATAGATAATATATTATGAATGAATTGTTTTTAAATGTTATATTATAAATATTTAAGTTTTTTTCAATTTAATATTACATTTTAAATTAAAAAATAATCTTATTGAACAAGAAGGAAAGTATGAATCTTTTATTAAGGGAATGATAAATATTAAATATAGGGATGGATATTATAAAATATATAAGACCCTTATCATAATTTAAAAGAACCGATCAGAAAAATAGAAAGAAACATAAAAATAATTGAGGACCATTATGATAATCCAAAAACAATTAATGAAATCCAAAACGCCCTTATCATGAAAATCAAAAAATGGAAAGGTATATATTAATTTTTTTTCACATTAAGTAATAAAATAACCCTTAATAATATTATAAGGAAAGACATGGAAATATGAAATAACCATTTGAAATAAATGGGACCTTATGAAATGAAAATTTAAAATCAAATGTACGTTAAAAAGAAAATATTGACCCTTATGAGAATAAAATGGCCTTTATTAAATATCAAAAGAATTTTATGATTTAAATTTTTTTTATTGGTACAAATTATGGATCGTTTCTTGACTAATGGAAAAAGTAATTGTAATTCCAGACTATGAAAAAACAAAACAAAATCCACCTTATGGATTTTTTTACAAAATCTAAGGATACTTCCATAATTTCATTATCACTTCTAAAATAAAAATAGTATCATAAGTCATAATTTATAAAAAAAACATATGAAATTTATAAATCACTAGAATGATATATAGACATAGAAAAATCCCATGACAAAAATGTAAGAGATTCTAGGAAGAGAAAATTAAATCCACTAAGCCTAACACTAAAAATATTATTCTCAAACAGGATTATCTACTCTAAAGGTGATCATTTAAATAAATAAATTTTATGGTAAACACTTAATATCTATAACCCAAAACTCAATTACCCCATTATAATTGACTAATCTTTTTCATAGATATAAAAAGTTCCAGATAATAATTTTGAAAATAAATTCATTTCAATTGGCCTAATTTCGTGATTACAAAAATGTCCCCTCATTTATATAAAATAGAAAACTATTTCTTTTGTTACTTATGAAATCATTAAATCATTAAATATACATTAATATCAAATAAATCTGGTTTTAAATTTTCAAATTAATTTTATGATAAATAAACATGTGGAATTCATGGGGGAAATTAAATTAAAAATCTAATGGAAATTTAAAATAAAGTTCACATTTTGAAAGGAATAGATTCACTGACTTAGAACATACTCACTCAGGGACTCTAAAACTAAATATATTTCATATTGTATGAAAATATATTGAAACCAGATCAAACTACCAAATAATTGGAACACCTTACCCAATAATAGGAAGACCATGAATAATAGGGAAATCTAACCATAAGTGACTAGCTATGAAATAATAAAAACATGGCATCCAACCGGATAAGTGATGTCTAATAAAATACAAAACGAAGTCATATTTTTTGGATTACCCTCAAGAGAAAGTTTCACTTCCTACCTCCACTAAATACTAACTTATTAACTTGAAATTCCATTTCTATCATTTCCACTTATCTAGATAAATCTCAAATAGATCATCTCAATATGTTCACACATATAAAAGCAACACTTCATCAAAACAAATCTACCCTCCACTAAATATATAGCATAAAATTAGAATCAAAATTTTATTCCTACATAGTTTCTTTATCCAAAATGATCCCAGTATTGAAAATAAATGAAAAAAGAGAACCTCAAGATTATAGTCACTATCATTTACTTTCAGAATCTTTGTGATACCATCATATAATAACTTCTTTGATGTCCGGAACAAACAAATAATTATCTAAGTTAATGAATTCATCCTTGTAAATGACATCTAATCGACCATGATTCAACTTCATCTGAACAATATATTCCCCTTAATGTGAACAGACTTATAGGGAACCCCAAAATTGAATTGGTGTCCTTGTAAATTCAATGGAAACATCCACCTATTTGAACAACTTCAGAACTTTCAAAATTGACACATCTCATGGTAATATAATCGCCCACTGACACGAAAATCCAAAACACTCCTTATCCCAGGATTTCTCCACACCTCAAACAAATTTTCTTGATGATGTTTCACTAATATACCAGAGAAGTCCAGGAGGCGGTCAAAACCTGTCCCAAGAAAAAATTTATTAAACAAAATAAAATAGAGTTAGACAGCAATAGGATTATTACAAGACCGAGAGCGCAAAGCACCATACATATCTGCCTCCACAAGTGGAGAGAAATAGAAGGGGGTTTTAAAACACCATCCCATATCCATTGTCATGATTTCCTTCTTGGGAAAAGAGTCTGCCACCTGATTGACCTCTCTGAAGGAATGCTAGATAAACATATTCATTCGACTTACCTGCTCGATACATTCAACCCACATTGGAAGTATCCACCAAGGTACATTCCGCATTCTTGTTTGTAAGGCCTGAACTACATGTTGGGAGTCCTATTCAATCCATATCATATTCCAATTATAATGGGTACCATACCTAATCGTATGAACAACCACCCATAACTCAGCTTCAAAAGCAATACCAATGCGAGTGAAATGATAGAAACACCCTTTCACAAAGCCATGGTACGTACGAAACACACCACCACACCCCGATAGACCAGGTGTGCCGGATGCAGCTCCGTCCACATTAACTTTGAGCCATGGACTGATCGGAGGAATCCAACGGATAAACTTGGTCATTTTCGGCTTCCAGGGCTGCCCGGAGACCCCAAGAGATCGCAAAATCAGCAACTCCAAAACAGTGTTAGACATCGCACCTGATTGAACCTTCGAGGAAGAAAACAACTCCTGATGAATCTCCATCATAGAAGCCTGTATGGGAGACATTCTACCTTCAAAGGATGCATTGTTCCGAGCATTCCATATGGCTGCAATTACAGCCGAAGCAGCCACCAAAAGAAAATTCTATACCTGTTCGCTGCAGCGGATCTCGAACAGTTTTGCCATCATTTCCATCAGAGGCAGGCGCTGCACTTGCAGCTCAAACAGGTCACCCAGATAACCCCAAAGCCGCCAAGCATATGCACATTCCATGAAAAAATTCTGGACATCCTCTTCAGCAGACATGCAGAGATGGAAGGCAGATGCAAAAATGGCACCGGACCGCTTCAGCTGGTCATGCGTAGGAACCCTGTTTTTTCAAATGTGCCATATAAGAAGGAAGAGAGAAGGTTGAATGAAGGAGGATATGTATTTCTTGAGCCATGCAGGTGAGCTATAGGATTTCCCACAAGCCACCTTATAATGATCCCTACTATTAAATTGACCATTCCTGTTATGCTTCCATATTAATGTGTCACAATCCATAAACTCATAATCCTGAATTTCCAGCTCAACCTCAGAAGGTATTATGCTATCAAATAAATTCCTATGAGACATAAAATCAGAAATGGAGAGATTCCCCACACCAGGAGGGATTTCAATAATGTCTTGAATTGGTCGATCAATCCAGTTCGTGTGCCAGCAATTCAGTTTAGATTCATGATAGACTAAACACTTTGAATCATTCATAATCTGTTTGAAGGTGCACTTGAGAGCATCCCACACAGATCAAGCAAGGTAGTACTTGTAACCACTCATTATCCTGCCATTGAATTGGTTAACTAAAAACTCATGCGAATTATCTTTGGAGATAAGACCCCAAGTGAACTTCCCAATGAGTCCATCATTAAAAATCCTTAGATCCTTGACCCCAAGAACCCCGCGTTCAACAGGCTTGATACAGTCCTTCCAAGAAACAGTAATGAGCTCGCGCTCATGAATTGAGCCTGTCCAGATAAAGTTTCTAATCAAACATTGCAGCTCCTTAATGAGTCCCCTAGTCCACCAATACAGAGAGAAGGAATACACAAACTTAAATGTGATCACTGAGTTAACAAGACATATCCTTCCAGCCATGGACATTACCTTCCCTTTCCAACTAGCACGTTGGTTGAGAATTCCATAAGAAATCCCCTCCAAATATTGCCGTTTCACCTTTCCCCAGAATAAGGGAACACCAAGATATTGAAAGGGCAACGACCCATTTTTAACTCCAAGGGATCTAATGATCCTATTCTTCTTTCCAAACGTGAAACCATTACCAAAGACAATAGATGATTTATTCCAGCTTATCCCTTGACCATCCACTTCCTCATAATGCTGAAAGAGGGCCTTAATTGAGGAAATGGTTTTCCTAAAGTCTTGCCCAAAGAGCATGATATCATCATCATACAATAAATTAGATGGAGAAAAATTATTTATCCCAGCCCGAATTATCTTATAAATACCCATATGTGCAAGTTCATTAATACATCTACTAAGATAATCCTCAGCAATGGTGAACAACAGGCCAGAGAGTGGGTCTCCTTGTCGTACACCTCTCGTACAGTGGAAAAAACCTCTAGGTGTACCATTAACCAGAATTGACAGCCTTGATGAACATAGTATGGTTGTGATCAATTTTATGAACTCATTGGAGAAGCCACATAGTCTTAGGACCTCCAAAAGATAGCTCCATTTTAGAGTGTCAAATGACTTTGAAATATCAATTTTCAATGCAAGGTTTCCTGCTTTCACCTTCTTCCTCATAAGATTGACACTTTCGGAGGCAATGAAAAGACATTCATGAATATTCCTTCCAGGAACAAAGCCAAACTGGTTGGCAGTAATGTTGTCACCAACTACCCGGCCAAGCCTATTCATCAGTATCTTGCTGATCAGCTTAGGATTGTATTACCCAGAGCCACTGGCCTAAAGTCTTTTATGTCAAGAGCATTATCCTTCTTAGGTAAAAGGGAAATAAAAAAGGAGTTCATCCCATGTGTCAGGTAATAATGAGTAAAGAATTCTTTGATAGCCATTGTAAGATCATCATGTACAACATCCCAGAATGACACAAAATTATTTTTGGTAAACCCATCTGGACCAGCGGCACTGTCAATATTTAAAGAAAGAAGAGCCACTTTGATTTCCTCCTTTTGAGGGGGAGTGACAAGAAGATGGTTATCCTCATCCCCAATGAATGAGTTAATATTTCCCACCATTATATGTGTATTAACCTCTCCATTATCTGAATATATTCCCTTGAAGTCTTCCACAACTGCCAGGGCAATCTCATTTTCAGAAGTAAATAAATGACCAACAATCTTGATTTCCCTATCTCTTGTTCGTGCCTTTTTCTCCCGATGAAGCCTATTGAAAAACTTAGAGTTCCTATCTCCATCCCTTAACCATCTGACAAACCCCAAGAGTCACATCGAATACCATGCCCCAATACCACTATTGTAGTGACACCAACCCCGGTTGCCTATTGTCTATGTCTACTTTATTACATTGGAATTGATGCACAAGGGAAAATCACAAAGGACCGATCAGTATAGAATTTCCTGATAAATAAATAAAATAAACTATAACAATTTTGGAAAGCAATTAATAATTAAAAACATATAAATGTAAAAAAATTGTCTTTCTTTAACTCATTTAATGAATTAATCATCATATCATGGGGAAATGAAACAAATTAATGGTTGGATAAAATTACATGAAAGGGTTATGTACAATGGAAGTTATCTTGAATCAATAAAAATAATCAATATATAATGTTTAATAACAGAATTTATATTAAATATATAACTTTTATATCAGGATAATATAAGGAGTATTCAATATAGAAACATAAATAACTGAAACACATTCCATTTAATCAATAAACTAACAATAAAATTAATCTATAGATAATATCATTATTAAAATACCATGGATAAAAATAAATGAATTCTTAATGAAAGAAATATATAATTATTGAATTCAATTATATGAGGCCTCATGATATGTCTACTGGGAGGACCATTCACGAGATATTTCAAATATAATTGGTAGAAACCCGTTTAATTTGTATAACTTATTTTTCTCATGAAACTTATTGATGCATCATGGGGAAATAATAAACCGGGACCCACACATCACTACATTTAAAAATAAATAATCACTTATAGAATGAAATAATTATTCCATTAATCAATTTGCCTTATCAATGAATATCTATATTGAGTAACAGATACAAATTTATCAATATTTTCCTAATTAATAAAATAACAATCAGAGTAAAAAAAATATTCAAAAAAGTTATAAAATTTAGGATATAAACTTATCTATCATTAATAATTATATATATTTTTTATAAATTTAATTTCCAATGAAAATTATCACAATAAAGTGATTGTTTCATGAGAATGTTAACAATCACAAAAGGAAGTGAGATTGTAAAATAACTTTTTACCACATGGTAATTTTGAAGTAAAATCATATTTGGAAGAATAATTCATATTGAAACACAAAATAACATGAATTGATAATTAATTGGAAAACTACATGTTAATAATTCATTATATAGACTATATAAAATAAATTAGGTGAATGACATTTAAATATATGTCTCAATTAAGCGAAATTGAGATAAAGTCCATTACATAATGATTCTTTTTCGGTGAATGTGATTTAAGATCATTTATAGTTGTTTTAAACATGATATTAACTTATACCAGATCCATATTATTATTTATAATATCATATATGATCCTTTTATAACATCATAGCAACCACATATTAATAATATTTCTTTATTTTTATTGTGTTGGGTGTCAATTTCTTTGTTTTCTCATGCATGGTTTCTCATGAAGTATTTCGTCTTACACATATTTTATATTTTAATCTAATATATAATAATTTGAATGAAAAAATTATAATATTGGTACATAAATTATAATTTTATGTCTAATAATGAAAGAGGGTCTTGAAAAAATAAATATGTTACGATCATGGATATGATAGGTCATATGTACACACGAGTAACATATCCATTTTCTACTGATCATTGTAGGAATGAGGTAAGTAATATTTTATTATTGAAGTGTGTTGATAATATAATTAATTAGTTTTAATTTCTAAAATATACATATATATATCATCCAAGTGTTTTGGTGATTAAAAGTGATTCACATCGTTTGATAAATGTAGTAGACCGCACGTGCATGAACGACATTGACATCATTCATTGTCTAAAAAGGTAAGAAATAAAATGATATATATTATCAGTTTATAATGTTAAATATTTCATTAATATCATAAATATTTCATTTATATCACTTATATTCATTATATTTATCCTTATTACATTCCATGTAAAGCATTATTGAAAAACGAATAACATCACTTTCACGGTTATAGTCTACCGTACACAAGAGCGACATTATCGTATCCCCTATGGAATGGAAATTAAAAATTGTATAAATGTTATAATGATTAAATATGAATAATTATTTCAAATTTATAATATATATATTATTAATCATCACACCAACCTCTTTGATGTGGAAATTGAAAAATGAATGACATCAGTCTGTGAGGTGATAGTTTATCGTACACACAAATGATAAATTCATAACCAATTTAACGGAAGTAGGGATGTTTGTAGGTCATTAAATTAAAGATAACACATTTAATTATATTCCATATAATAAGTTATTATATAATTATTTTTAAATAATAATCAAAGGTGGTGGATGAAGAAATAAAATAAAATAAACACTCCTTGAATAAAATAACTTCTTTTCAAGTATCTTCGTTATGTTTTCCCCAAAACCTCCCAAGAATTGATTTTTGCACCCAATAAGGATTACTGGTTGATATGTGGGAACTATGGAAGTTATTTTTTAAGGTATTTTCTAAAACAAATAGGTTTTATGGTGTGAATAATAAAGGATATAGTTTGTCCTTTTGAAAGTGAAGTGAGAGGGACACTTGTAATTTTTAAAAAGAAAAAGTTATACACACATTTTTCTCATGACACCGGGGTAAAAAAAGATTTTTTTTCAATATATAGACATTTTAATGTTTATATATAGAAATAAAATATATTTTAGATATATTTTAGGACAATTTAACCATTATCTATTTAGTTTAACCCCATGTAAATCCATTTCAACCTTAATCACATTATATAATATTTAGTGTTTTTACTACTCATTATAGTAAAAAATTAAGTTAAAGATATTATATAATATAAATTTTTAATTATAACAATCTAGAATAAATTTTTCCAAATTCAAATCATATAATTAGAATAATTTAATGTAAAATTAACGGCACATATGTGATGAGAAAACATGTTTTCAGAGAGATAATATTAACAAATATAAAATGGTTTTACATCCAAATTAGATATGAAATTTAATAATATTACCTAAATTAGATTAATTAATATTTTACATAACTAATTTTATTTTAATACAAATTTTAAATATAAATTAGTTTTATAAATAATTTAAAAGAAAATATCGTTTTTAATTAAAATTATATATTTTCACTATTCAACAAAAACTAAAACCTTTCAGAAAAATAAAAAAACCAACATGATAATTTTGATATAAATATTTCAAAAATGAATTATATTATTCAATTAAATTTCCTATAATGGGAAAAAAATTAATTATAAATTTTGTGTGGAAATCATGACTAAACTGTCTTTTTGGAAAAATACAATTGTTTAAAAATAAATTCCATATATTATAAATGATTCTTATATTATTTCTAATTAGTATATAACCATAACATTAATAATATGTGTATCACTATTTATACCCATTAATTTAAAATATATCTTATAATTTTATACCATATTACGATTTGTTTAGACTTGGGGTTGTGTGTTCCATGATCATTCGAAGAGAATAAATTTAATGAAATATATTTTATATGTTGATTAATTATGGTGTTGTGTATCAAATATTATGTTGAAAAAATATTATTAATTTATAATTTTGGTTTGTTATTTTCTCCCAAACTTAAATATATTTCATCCTCGTAGTTTTATTTTTACTTATAAAACAATGGTTTGACATTTGAAAATTTCTTCTTCAGAAATTCCACATCATAAAAAGGTTAATAACATATCCTCTTAATAAGAGTGAAAAGGGATGTAAAAAAGGTGATATGTAATAACAAATAAATATTTTTCTAAGTAGGATACCATTGGTGGAATGTGAATTAGTTGACATTGAATAAAATCATCAATAATTATAGAGAACAGTAAAGGTAATTGATAAGAATAATGTAAATGATAAGTTTAAAATCAAGGACCTCAAGACCACAATTATATAATGATTTAAAAAACCTTATGAATCAGTATATATAGTGTAGAGACCCGAAGCTTATCGTACATGGACATTACATTACTTTTGCGGAATACTTAGTACATAACAAAAACACACACACAAGGATCGTAATAGTTTAGTGTCTTTGGAAACTCGGAACGTAATCTTCTAATCGTGGTGAAATATCTTCAATATCTCCCATAAAGATCTTCCTTTTTTTTACCTAAAACCTTTCTTTATATCCTCGGGAAAAGAAAACATAAAAGGGTGAGCTCAAATGCTCAGTAAGGGTAAACAAAAGAAATATTAATCACATCATATACATAAGCATATAACTTTTGGAAATCTTAACCTGCAAAAGAGATCATAATTTCATAACATGGGGTAAATCATGGCAGTGAAATGTAATCACAATAATCATAACTTAAAACATGGAACTTTGTGGCATACACACATAATCATAGAGAATCATTTCTTGTTAGTCATGACTCATTGCCAAGACTATCTTAGTGGACAAAGTCCCTTTCTGAATCGAGCAACCCTCGTTTCAGTCCTGTTTCACTGAACCGGTATAACCTACCATTCCAGCCATGTCTATCTCATGAGATATAAAATCTTTACCCAGTGCATTGGAGGGAGATATAGGTCCCACCCATCTTATAATGAATCCTTTCTTATGTGTGCCACATAATCATAAAACATACATCATCGCATAACACATGTAACAAAAATGGGATTCTTGAAACATCATGACATCATAAATCAATTCATATAAGATAAAGGAATTCATAAAAATAATTCCATCACAACCTGATCCAAATCAATTTAATAATAGGGATAAAAACAGAACCCTTTATTATCTTAGATGGAAAATAATTTTGATAAAACACTTGAACTCCATTCTTGAGGAAAATATCCTTTCTTCTTCAAAATCAATTTCTTTTCACAAAACATCATGCAATTTTAAAAGAAAGAGATTTTATTGAAAATAGTCATGAAATCTTTTAGAGGAATCTTCATGAAAATAAGGCTTTATAAAACAGTAGAAATCCGTTCGTGCCGTATAAGTTAAAAAAACATTCTTCGTACTTTTGTCGGAAAAGTCAAAAAGTACCTCGTACGAAAAACGACAAAAGATTCCTTTCATACGTATTACTAAAAACTCACTGAAGGGTAAAAATGGATTTAAACAATTTTAGGTGGATGGAAATAATATTACATATTGATAAAACATGGATGTGGATGATAAAATACACCCCAGTAAATACTTACGAATAAACAATCTCGGATAAAATGAGATTGTGATATTTCCCTTACCTTAGGTCCGACTTGCTTTGTAAGTGTCCGAAACTCCTGTATAATGATTTAAATCATGTTATTGACTTATTACAGAATCATATTCATTGTTATGATATCATATATGGTTCACTTATGACATTATATTACCCGTTCTTTTGTAAATTCCATGTTAAAGAAGCGTTTTGGGTAAAATCGTTTCATTTATCGTAGGTGTTTTGACTTGTTGTTCTTGACATCATTATTACTTATATCATGATTTACTTACTTCTAGAATATAAAATATGATTTATATATCATATATATTCAGTATATATATATATATAATAGGTAGATAAATAAAATGAAAAACACCGTTCATGGAGACGGTAGTCCGTACGTACGCATGAACGCTGTTTTCCTTTCCTTATTGTCTTGAAATGGAAGTAAGTAGATGACATACATATGTATATATATAAATAAATCCATTAGCTTTATAATGTCATATATTTCATTATTATTTCTTATATATACATTATAACCATTCTTAAATGGTTAACATGGAGAATGAATCTCATCGCGTCGTGGAGACGGTATTCCGTACGTACGCACGAGCGATGATATCATTTCTATAAATATTGAATTGAATTGGAGTGGATTATAAAATATATCAGAATCAATATGATGTTGTAATAACTATGTATAGTTATTCTTTACACCATTATACCCATCCATGTAAGGTGGTGGTGGAAAATAGATTACACCACGGCGTGGAGACGGTATTCCGTACGTACGCACGCGCGGTGATTTCTTTTTCCGTAGGATGGATAGATGGTGAAATAGGGTTGTTTCATACTTATAATAACATATCAGTATATGAGTGATACTGATGTTATTACTTCATAATGAAACAACCTAATAAGAAGAAGTGGAAGAAGAAAGAAATTGAAAAGATCGGTAATGGTTATTACCTCTTCTTTGAAACGCCTCTTTGAATCCTTCACTTAGGGAACTAAGATTGGTCTTTGAAGAATACCAGGACCTCTAGGATTATTCTAGGGAAGTGGAGAAGGGAAAATTGCAGGGGTTGGCCGAGCTTGAGTGCTCAAATTGGTGTGAGGAGGAGGGGGAGGAGGTGTCCTTTTATAAGGGAGGAGAGGGGCACCTTAGGAATATCTCAAAATATTATTTTATATTAAAGTCAAAATCGGTTTATAATGGCTCCAAAGGGTCTTATTTAGAAGATAAGGTGGGGATGGGTCGAAATCCTATCAACCAATAAGATTTATACAAGTTTAGGGTATTATTTTAACCTTATCAATTAGATTTAACTCTAAGTTAAATAATTTAACTTTTACCGTGTCTTTTTGTTTTCTTTCACTATATGGTTAATAAAATTACTATAACATGCCAAAAGAACCCCAACTTTTATATTATTAATACATATATCCTTATCTAAGTCATTTGGCCGAACCTTAGATTTTTAGGAATAAAATAACAATTAATAATATAATATTTGATTTAAAAACTATTTTGTGTCAATTTTGACACTATTTGATATATGATTTTTGTGAAAGTCATAATAGAATTATATGTTCGAACCAAGTTGATTAAATCAATAATAATATATCATAGTAACCTAGAAAATTAGTGGAATTCATAAAAAGTCTTAAATTACATTTATTTTGGTATTTATATTATCAATTTTGTCAATATTTCATTAATAAGATAATTACTGCATCATCTTTGTGTCATAAATAAATTAAATTATTTGATATCTAAAAATTACAAATAAAATATCATCATGTAGGAAAGCTTTTTAGCTTTCTAATGAATATTTAAAATCGAATTTATCGTATGTATAACCCCATATTAAAAATGGTTTACTTATTAAACTTTGATTTTAACTATTTTAACCCTTCTTTAAATAAATTAATAATAAATGTCCTAATCTAATCCAAGTGGGCCTAAATGGTCATATTTTATTCCTAAGTTTGTTTTTGGTCGAATTAAACTTGTCCAATAGAATTAGTACATGTGTTAGGGTAATATTAATATCATATTTACCCTTAGTTACCCTATTTACTATTAACCGCGGTAAAAAAAGTAAAAAGTTACTATTCACCAAAAAATTATTTTCATCTCATTGAACCACATTTTAGTCCTTGATATTAACCGTGTCTCTCGGATTTTCGAAATTCCATTCACAGAAGCGGAAAAATTAAGTTTTATGCAAAATTCATTTTTTTAACCTACCACTTAGTGGTTTCACTATTCATCAAAAATTGAAAGTTTTCAGAAAAATACCAAAATTTCACCCTAGGCTAATTTCGATATTCTGAGTCCAAAAATGAAGTCCATTTTGAAAAATAAAATTTATAAAATTTCAAAAAGTGGTTATTACTATTCATAACTGCTAGTTTTAATAATATTTTAATAGCATATCGTTGTTTCGTGAAACTCAGTATTGCGTACTACACACGCTATCGAGGAAGGTTGCGATTGCGTGTAATGCAAGGCAAGTCAAGGATGCGTGTTGTGAAAGCTCCTTTTGGTGTAGCGTACAACACAAGACATTAATAAAATTAAAAAGAATATTTGTTTATAAAATCTTGGGCTGTTACATTCTACCCCCCTTAAAATGAATTTCGCCCTCGAAATTCGTCAGGGTTATAAATGGTTTACTATTCAAAAGTTTCTTTAATAGAAACCCACATCGTAAAAAGGAATACCAAAACTTGGCTTTAAAAACTAAAGTATGAAATGTAATGATTACCCAAATAAACTAATCACTGGGTTTCCACATAGGTGAAAATATGGATATGGAAGAGAAATCTAACCATCATGTTCTGATGGAGAGTGGTAGAGAACATGGCTATGGAAAAGCCAGTAATCACAAATCCATAAATTTGTGACGATCTAAGGTACCATCTGATTCATCAGGTATAAGAGAACTAGGACAACATTTTTGGTTTTCAAGATCATTTCCCTAAAGTTAAAGAATTTGAATTAGAATAAAAACTTACTTTATTTTGGTACAATCTCACTGTTGTTCATGCCTTTAACAATTTCCACTTCATCTCTTAAATAAATGAAGTTGAATTTGTTATTCGTGAAGTGTTAGCAGATCATGTGATAGAATGACGGGTCATTCCATCTGTCTCAAACAAAAGGTTAGCAAAAGTTATTAAATATACATAAGTCATTCTATAGTGAGATTAATCATATACGGTTCCTAAAATGGACTTATACTTCATATATCATACTGCTTAATATAATAAAACTAATTTCTACTAAACAGGGACTTCCTGTAGGCCAGTGGTAGGCGATAAAGGCCAGTCGCACTTCGGTTGTGGGTTCGATTCCCACAGCCTTGTCCGAAGCGATGGGTTGTCGCCCGTCCTGCAGGTTGTCCTTTTTATAAAACTATATTACTATAACATCCCATCAATAATATCGAAAAAACTTCTATCTTTAAACAATACTAACTTATGTCCAACATAATCCATTCCAATCTTTAGGCTTATCCATAATACTGCAGTCCATTCTCATAACATAGTGAAAATGATTACCAGAGATTTAATACCATCATTGATCCCCATATATCATAAGATATATCTTGTTTGTCACATTCCAAACATTCAAAGGCCTTAATCTTGTACTCTCTTTAATACCCATTGAACCTTAGTGAAAACTTGAATGCAGTTAAAAGTTAACACTTTCCATATACCAAAATCCTCAAAATTCTATATACTCAAACCATGATATCACTTAGTCCTTATATCAATCATGAGCTCATGAATACAATCAAACATCTCATTATCTTCTTATCCTTTCATTATGCACTTATCATCTACTTTCCAAAAGTATCTGAATAACCTTTCATGGTTACTGGTACCATTCATCATACACTTTCAAAACTTAAGGAAAGACAACAGTGTAACAATCCTTAGATGTCTCCTTATTCCATGAGATTACTTATACAACATTACACATGATAAACATGTAATCATTCCACTACATTCTTAGACCATTGATCGAGCTTCAACATTTCTTTCATATCACATATCATTTGTAGTTTCTTCATCATCATCAACATAAATACTTCCCATACGACCATACTGATTCTCTTCATGAGACTTTCCCTTAGGGCATTGGTTTGCATAATGCCCGTACATTCCACATTTAAAGCATTTAACCATTGTTGATGTCGTAGCAATACCATTATCCTCATCCATGGTGTTAACTGAACCTTTTCCTTTGCACTTACTTGCTTTGTGTCCTTCTTTTCCACACCCAAAGCATCTTCCAGTTCCTTTGAAACATTCTCCTTGATGCCTCTTCCCGCATGATTTACATAGGGGAAATTGAACTTTCTTTCCTCTATGATCATCATGAAACTCCATCTTTCTCTTATTAGCCGAGTCAGGAAACTTACCAAATTTTACTTTATTGATCATATTATGAGATTACTGATTCGGCATAATAATGATGTTTGGACTTCCAAATCCCATTTCATTATGAAGAATATCATTCCATTGTCCATCATATCCTCCATTATTGTGAATCATCTTGTTTCCAGCCATTTTTTAAAACCCAAAAAGAATAGTGTGAGAGGCAAAAATCATGCTAGGGAAAACAACATAATAAAGGGGGAGTACCTTCAATATCTAACATCTTAGGTTTAATTCTAAGATCGTTACCATAGTTCTAGGACTATCTTATATGTATACGTATCCTTAGGGACATCCCTAGACATACCTTAGAAATATATCTAGGGATCTCACTAACGTTTTCACATCCTAGTTTCCAAAGGTTGACTAAACCTTTCCTCTGATACCAACTGTAGAGACCCGAAGCTTATCGTACATGAACATTACATTACTTTTGCGGAATACTTAGTACATAACAAAAACACACACACAAGGATCGTAATAGTTTAGTGTCTTTGGAAACTCGGAACGTAATCTTCTAATCGTGGTGAAATATCTTCAATATCTCCCATAAAGATCTTCCTTTTTTTTTACCTAAAACCTTTCTTTATATCCTGGGGAAAAGAAAACATAAAAGGGTTAGCTCAAATGCTCAGTAAGGGTAAACAAAAGAAATATTAATCACATCATATACATAAGCATATAACTTTTGGAAATCATAACCTGCAAAAGAGATCATAATTTCATAACATGGGGTAAATCATGGCAGTGAAATGTAATCACAATAATCATAACTTAAAACATGGAACTTTGTGGCATACACACATAATCATAGAGAATCATTTCTTGTTAGTCATGACTCATTGCCAAGACTATCTTAGTGGACAAAGTCCCTTTCTGAATCGAGCAACCCTCGTTTCAGTCCTGTTTCACTGAACCGGTATAACCTACCATTCCAGCCATGTCTATCTCATGAGATATAAAATCTTTACCCAATGCATTGGAGGGAGATATAGGTCCCACCCATCTTATAATGAATCCTTTCTTATGTGTGCCACATAATCATAAAACATACATCATCGCATAACACATGTAACAAAAATGGGATTCTTGAAACATCATGACATCATAAATCAATTCATATAAGATAAAGGAATTCATAAAAATAATTCCATCACAACCTGATCCAAATCAATTTAATAATAGGGATAAAAACAGAACCCTTTATTATCTTAGATGGAAAATAATTTTGATAAAACACTTGAACTCCATTCTTGAGGAAAATATCCTTTCTTCTTCAAAATCAATTTCTTTTCACAAAACATCATGCAATTTTAAAAGAAAGAGATTTTATTGAAAATAGTCATGAAATCTTTTAGAGGAAGCTTCATGAAAATAAGGCTTTATAAAACAGTAGAAATCCGTTCGTGCCATATAAGTTAAAAAAAACATTCTTCGTACTTTTGTCGGAAAAGTCAAAAAGTACCTCGTACGAAAAACGACAAAAGATTCCTTTCATACGTATTACTAAAAACTCACTGAAGGGTAAAAATTGATTTAAACAATTTTAGGTGGATGGAAATAATATTACATATTGATAAAACATGGATGTGGATGATAAAATACACCCCAGTAAATACTTACGAATAAACAATCTCGGATAAAATGAGATTGTGATATTTCCCTTACCTTAGGTCCGACTTGCTTTGTAAGTGTCCGAACCTCCTGTATAATGATTTAAATCATGTTATTGACTTATTACAGAATCATATTCATTGTTATGATATCATATATGGTTCACTTATGACATTATATTACCCGTTCTTTTGTAAATTCCATGTTAAAGAAGCGTTTTGGGTAAAATCGTTTCATTTATCGTAGGTGTTTTGACTTGTTGTTCTTGACATCATTATTACTTATATCATGATTTACTTACTTCCAGAATATAAAATATGATTTATATATCATATATATTCAGTATATATATATATATAATAGGTAGATAAATAAAATGAAAAACACCGTTCATGGAGACGGTAGTCCGTACGTACGCATGAACGCTGTTTTCCTTTCCTTATTGTCTTGAAATGGAAGTAAGTAGATGACATACATATGTATATATATAAATAAATCCATTAGCTTTATAATGTCATATATTTCATTATTATTTCTTATATATACATTATAACCATTCTTAAATGGTTAACATGGAGAATGAATCTCATCGCGTCGTGGAGACGGTATTCTGTACGTACGCACGAGCGATGATATCATTTCTATAAATATTGAATTGAATTGGAGTGGATTATAAAATATATCAGAATCAATATGATGTTGTAATAACTATGTATAGTTATTCTTTACACCATTATACCCATCCATGTAAGGTGGTGGTGGAAAATAGATTACACCACGGCGTGGAGACGGTATTCCGTACGTACGCACGCGCGGTGATTTCTTTTTCCGTAGGATGGATAGATGGTGAAATAGGGTAGGGTTGTTTCATACTTATAATAACATATCAGTATATGAGTGATACGGATGTTATTACTTCATAATGAAACAACCTAATAAGAAGAAGTGGAAGAAGAAAGAAATTGAAAAGATCGGTAATGGTTATTACCTCTTCTTTGAAACGCCTCTTTGAATCCTTCACTTAGGGAACTAAGATTGGTCTTTGAAGAATACCAGGACCTCTAGGATTATTCTAGGGAAGTGGAGAAGGGAAAATGGCAGGGGTTGGCCGAGCTTGAGTGCTCAAATTGGTGTGAGGAGGAGGGGGAGGAGGTGTCCTTTTATAAGGGAGGAGAAGGGCACCTTAGGAATATCTCAAAATATTATTTTATATTAAAGTCAAAATCGGTTTATAATGGCTCCAAAGGGTCTTATTTATAAGATAAGGTGGGGATGTGTCGAAATCCTATCAACCAATAAGATTTATACAAGTTTAGGGTATTATTTTAACCTTATCAATTAGATTTAACTCTAAGTTAAATAATTTAACTTTTACCGTGTCTTTTTGTTTTCTTTCACTATATGGTTAATAAAATTACTATAACATGCCAAACGAACCCCAAATTTTATATTATTAATACATATATCCTTATCTAAGTCATTTGGCCGAACCTTAGATTTTTAGGAATAAAATAACAATTAATAATATAATATTTGATTTAAAAACTATTTTGTGTCAATTTTGACACTATTTGATATATGATTTTTGTGAAAGTCATAATAGAATTATATGTTCGAACCAAGTTGATTAAATCAATAATAATATATCATAGTAACCTATAAAATTAGTGGAATTCATAAAAAGTCTTAAATTACATTTATTTTGGTATTTATATTATCAATTTTGTCAATATTTCATTAATAAGATAATTACTGCATCATCTTTGTGTCATAAATAAATTAAATTATTTGATGTCTAAAAATTACAAATAAAATATCATCATGTAGGAAATCCTTTTATCTTTCTAATGAATATTTACAATCGAATTTATCTTATGTATAACCCCATATTAAAAATGATTTACTTATTAAACTTTGATTTTAACTATTTTAACCCTTCTTTAAATAAATTAATAATAAATGTCCTAATCTAATCCAAGTGGGCCTAAATGGTCATATTTTATTCCTAAGTTTGTTTTTGGTCGAATTACACTTGTCCAATAGAATTAGTACATGTGTTAGGGTAATATTAATATCATATTTACCCTTAGTTACCCTATTTACTATTAACCGCGGTAAAAAAAGTAAAAAGTTACTATTCACCAAAAAATTATTTTCATCTCATTGAACCACATTTTAGTCCTTGATATTAACCCTGTCTCTCGGATTTTCGAAATTCCATTCACAGAAGCGGTAAAATTAAGTTTTATGCAAAATTCAGTTTTTTAACCTACCACTTAGTGGTTTCACTATTCATCAAAAATTGAAAGTTTTCAGAAAAATACCAAAATTTCACCCTATGCTAATTTCGATATTCTGAGTCCAAAAATGAAGTCCATTTTGAAAAATAAAATTTATAAAATTTCAAAAAGTGGTTATTACTATTCATAACGGCTAGTTTTAATAATATTTTAATAGCATATCGTTGTTTCGTGAAACTCAGTATTGCGTACTACACACGCTATCGAGGAAGGTTGCGATTGCGTGTAATGCAAGGCAAGTCAAGGATGCGTGTTGTGAAAGCTCCTTTTGGTGTAGCGTACAACACAAGACATTAATAAAATTAAAAAGAATATTTATTTATAAAATCTTGGGCTGTTACATATAGAGGTAATAGGATAATTGTATTTCAAGTTTCTCTTATAATGTTTAATTAATTCATTAACTATATAAGAATATTAGTTAATATACTTATATGATACGTTTCTATTTTATAAACACCATTTTATCCTTTCGTTGTTGTTCAATAAATTTTAATTCCATTCTTACTCTAAGAAATAAATTTCTAAAATTTATTTTTCCCCCATAATCCCTAAAATTCAATGTTAATGGATCATAATATCTATAATATAATGATAGGTCCTTCCTTAGATCTCAAATTATTTTTATGATAAAATTGTTTGTACAAGTTTTCCATTATGCATAAATCATCATATATTAATGTAATACATTATTATATAAAACCTCATACACTATTCTACTTATACCATTTCAAAAGTTGATAACATTATTACCCTTAAAAATGATTAATATCCAAAAAATTAGAATTAGGTCATGAAATTTTAAAAACAATCTAATCATTAATCCCCCAAAAAATAGAAAGTGGGTATTAATTGTCCCATACCAAACATGTGAATACCTTTATCATGTATTCTTTTGAGACTTGGTAAAAAATTGAATTAATATAAAATTGTATTGAAAACATGAATTCTTGTATACTCCATAAATAAAACATTTATTATTGGATATATTTTTTAAAACCAAAAATGATGTTAACTAAGTCAATGATAGCCTGAACCACTTTTTCATCAAATCATTATTCATTTATAAGGTTGTCATTACTATCCAATTTACATTACCCATATAAATAATATATTTATCCCAACATAATTATCAAAAATTTAAGAATATATTATGGTTTTCCTTTCCCCCAATCATGTATAGTGGTGAATTTCATCTTTCCACTGAATCATTTTTCTTGGTCATCTAAACCATTCAACATACACTTTAAATTTCTTAATGAAAAAGTATTATTGTACAATACATAATCATTTAATGATTACATTAATGAAAATATAATGAATAATATAATTTTAAAACATATTCCATGGATATATATAGAAAATAACATTTATCATTCCACTTTTATTGTATCAATAACTAAATATTGGCATTGATCCCTTATCATCTTCTAAGGTATATTCCTTTAACACTTGGGGATTTCATTTTCATAGTACACCATATCCTTACAGTGTAATAATTGAACATAATAATATTTTTATTAACTATGAAATCAAAATAATATTGAAATTTCTCCCCTCACTTATAGGAAACTCTCATCCCCTTCAATCAAGTACTAAGTTGTTTCATTTTACAATTTTTCATTTTGTAAAATCCCTTTTCCCATATTCTCTTTATCCATTATTTATTTTCCATCCTATTATTATCTATATTTCCTTCCAATCCATAGGACTTTGAGAATTATTTATCTAACTTTATATGACATAAAAAACATTAATCTTATGATTAATCATTTGGAGAGAGTAGTTACCTTTTGGAGAATTTGATTAAGTCGTTCAATGAAATTATTAATCTTGGACTTCATGTTGGGTATCACATTTATAGAATACGAGGATAAAACTTTAATAGTATATTAATACTCCAAAAAATATTATTCTTTATTTTTATTTATTATTGTGATCATTCACATCATCATTCTTTTTTTATCGTGAGGGAAATATTTTTTGATGAATTTATTCTTCAAAGTTTTCAGTTTCATGAGGTCAATTTTATCTTCCCCATATTATTCATGATCAATGACCACCAATGATCTGCATATCCCTTGAGACAACAAACTTCAAGTGTACCCTTATTATTTCCATCACATTCCTTGACCATAAATATTTTTTCAATCGGTAGAATCCATTGTTCACATTCAAAAGGATTACTAGTGTAACCAAATGATGGGGGCTTCTGTCTCATAAAGAGATCCAATATAAGATAATCTTACTATGGTATTGTTTTATTCATTAAATAAAATATTTTTCTCCATAACATGATTTATATTTCCTAATATATAAATTATTTTATCCATCCCAATACAACTTTTATTGGATTTATTATTTGTAATGTCTCTACATTGGCCACATGTTTCAAGACCCTTCATAATTCCATGTCCTATTTCTAAAAAATTGAGTATAAATGATTTTCTCATAAAATTATGAATTTATATCAAAATTTGTAATTTTAAATATTGTGTAAAATAAACATTAATTAAAAATTATTTATTGTTAATCTAAAAATTATAAATTTGGATTCATTGGGTATATCATTATTTTCAAATCCTTCACATTGGTTTTTAATGAAAATGCAAAATATTCTAATAATATCCCCAAATATTATCAAAAAATGTGTAGGGTATGGCCCATTTTTTCATCAGGTGATGATCTAGTATTTCCTAATGCTTCTTTTTTTCATTTTTTACTGATAAGTACCATTATTCTATAGTCAAACTGTATGACCCTAGATTTTATGAGAAATATTTTGTTTTTATGTATTATTTTATATTCATCACCAAAGTAATCTTTCACTACACACAACATTGTCTTGGCTTGCATTACACACAAGAGA
The DNA here is from genome assembly GCA_963277665.1 of Viscum album. Lineage (NCBI taxonomy): Eukaryota > Viridiplantae > Streptophyta > Magnoliopsida > Santalales > Viscaceae > Viscum > Viscum album. The sequence continues at coordinate 1,820,647,949 of OY728153.1, read as the reverse complement.
AACCTTTCTCGATAGCTTGCGTTGTATGCAATACCGAGTTTCATTAAACAACAATACTATATAAACTAGCCATTATGAATAGTAATAAACACTTTTTTAATTTTTTTCTTTCAAAATGGACTTCATTTTTGGATTCGCAATATCAAAATTATCCTAGGGTGAATTTTTGGTATTTTTCTAAAAACATTCATTTTTTGATGAATAGTGAAAACACTAAGTTATTAGTTAAAACTGACTTTTTATTTAAATAATCATTTTTTAAATTTAAATTTATTTTAGGTCAAAATAGATACATAATACCTATACATGTTAAATGTAATTAATTGGAGTAATTTTATAATAATATAGATTTATAAAAATTTTATTGAACTTTTTATCATCTTTTACCCACCTCCTAAGAGAAATTGAAATTGTAAATAAAACATAATTTTACCGCTTTTCTGAGTTGAATTATGAAAATCTGAGAGACACTGTTAATATCAATGAGTAAAATGTGGTTCATTAAGATAAAAATAATTTTTGGTTAATAGTGACTTTTTTACTTTTATTTACCATGGTTAAAAGTAAATAAGGTAATTAAGGGTAAAAATAATATTATTATTACCCTAACACGTGTCCTAATTCTATTTGATAAGTTTAATTAGACCAAAAATAACCTTATTAATAAAATATTACCATTTATGTCCGCTTGGATTAGAGTAGTACACTTATTATTATTTTATTTAAAGAAGAGTTAAAAGAGTTAAAATCAAAGTTTAATAACTAAAACATTTTTAATATAGGGTTATACATAAGATAAATTAGACTATAAATATTAATTAGAAATATAAAAATATTTCCTACATAAGGGTATTTTATTTATAATTTTTAGACATTAAATAATTTAATTTATTTATAACACAATGATGATGCAGTAATTGCCTTATTAATAAAATATTAACATAATTGATATTATAAATACACAAATAAATGTAATTTGAGACTTTTTATGAATTAAAATAATTTTATAAGTTAATATGACATGTTTTATATTGATTTAATTAACTTTTATTGAACTACTCATGCTGTCATGATTTTCAAAAAAATTAATTACCAAATAGTGTCAAAATTGACATAAAATAGTTTTTAAAACAAATATTATATTATTAATTGTTATTTTATTCCTAAAAATATATGGTTCAGCCAAATTACTTTGATAAGGTTATATGTATTAATAATGAACTACTTGGGGTTCTTTTGGATTGTTATAGTAAGTTTATTAACCATATAGTTTAAGAAAACAAGAAGGCAAGGTAAAAGTTAAATTATTTAACTAAGAGTTAGATCAAAATGATAAGGTTAAAATAGTAACAAAAACTTTTCTAAAACCAATTGTTTGGGAGGATTTTTACCCATCCCCACCTTATATTCGAAATAAATCAATTTTGATCTATTAAAACCCGAATATGAATTTATTATTAAATAATAGTTTAATTTTTTCCCAAGGTGCCCCTCTCCTCCCTTATAAAAGGGCACCTACTCCCTCTCCTCTTTACACAGTTTTGATCCTTCATGCTCAGCCAACCCCTGCCCATTTACCTTATAAACATCCATAGAAACATAAAAGAGGTTCTGGTCTTCATTAATGACCATCTTTAGTTCCCTAAGAGGAGGTTTAGAATAGGCGTGTCAAAGAAGATGTAATATCCTTTACCAATTCTTTCAAATTAATTTCTTCTTCTACTAATTCTTCTTTTTTTGTTTCATAATAAAGTAATAACATCAGTATCACTCATATACTGATATGTTATTATTAATATGAAACAACCATATTTCACCTTCTATCCATCCTATGAAAAACAAAATCACCGTGCGTGCGTACGTACGGAATACCGTCTCCACGCTGTGGTGTAATCGGTTTTTCTAACACAACCTTACATGAATGGGTATATTGGTGTAAAGAATAACTATATATGTTTATTATGACATGATACTAATTCTGATATATTCTATCATTCACTTTAATACAATTCCACAAATATAGGAATGATATCATCGCTCGTGCGTCTCCACGATGTGATGCCACTCATTCTACATGATCTTCATTGAATAATGATTATATAAGTGAATTGAATGAATAAATATGATATATATTATAATAATACCATTCATTAAATGATTTATCTATATCCTAATAATAATAATAATAATTGTTTCGACAAAACACACGTAAGAACATAAAGCAATGAACACCTGAATAACAAGTAGCAATGAAATATTTTTAATAAGAAGATAAGAACATGACCATATATGATATCATAACAATGAATATGATTATTTAATAAGTCAATGACATTATTTAAATCATTATAAAGGATGTTTGGATACATATGAAGCATATCGTACCTAAGGTAATGGAAAATCTGGCGATATCATTTTTATTCTAGAATATTTATACTTTAGAATTTATTGGGGAATATTTATCATCCATATCCATGTTTCCTCAATATGTAATATTATTTATATTATCCAACATTTTTTTAAATCCAATTTTACCTATTGGTGAATTTTTTGTAAAATTCATGAATGGAATGTTTTGTCGTTTTCAGTATGAGATACCTTTTGACTTTTTCAGCCAAAGTACGAGAAGAATGTTTTTTTAACTTATACGACGTGAATAGATTTTTATAATTTCATAGAACATTATTTCCATGAAGAATCTTTTACATGTTTTCAAGTTTAATTCTAGTCAACTTATTTTAGTTTAAAATTTTATTATATTTTAAGAAAAGAAAAATGTTTTTTAAGTAGAAAGGATATTTTCCTCAAAATTGGAGTTCAAGCATTTTATCAGAATTATTTTACATATAAGATAATATAGGGTTCTATTTCTATCCCTATTTTCACATTGATTTTATTATGTTAGGATGGAGTTATTTTTATGATTTCTTTTTATCTTATATGGATTATGTTATAATGGTAAGATGTTTAAGAATCCCATTTTTATTACATGGGTTATGTTATGATGTATGATTTATGATCTTGTGGAACACATAAGAATGGTATAATTGTAAGATGGGTGGGAGATATATCTCCCTCCAATGAATTGGGTAATGATTTATATCTTATGAGATAGACATGGCTGGAATGACAGGTTAATCTGGATCAGTGATACAGTACTGAAACGAGGAGTGAACTCGGTTTTGAAATGGACTTTGCCTGCTAGTATAGTCTTGGTAATGAGTCTTGAATAATATGAAATGATTCTCTATTATTATGTGTGTATTCGACAAAGTTTCATTTTTATTTTATGATTATTGGGATTACATTTCACTACCAGGATTTATCCCATGTTATGATATTATGATCTCTTTTACAGGTTAATATTTTCAAAAATGTTATGTTCTTAGGAATATGATATGATTGATATTTCATTTGTTTACCCTTACTGAGCATTTGAGCTCACCCTTTTGTATTTTTTCTTTTCCCCATGTCAGGAAGAAGGGTATTAAGTGAGATATGCCAAAAGGGACACTAGATATTATAAAATAAAAGGGAGACAGTGTAGATGATTTATGAACAAGTTGTTTATGTTTCCCAGTTTCTAAATATATTATACCTATAAGGTCATTTAATGGTTTTGTTATATGTTGTAATAATTGTGCATCAATTTTTAAGTAATAACAATGTATGTAATGTATGGGTTGTTATAGTTGGTATTAGAGGAAAGGTATAGTCAACCTTTGGAAACTAGGATGTGAAAGCCTTAGTAAGAACCCTAAGGATATGTCTAAGAATAGAACACAATATTAGTATTTTAGAATTGTCCATCAGTAACATATGATAAGACCAAAAATGTGAAATTTTATTACTGATTATGTTGTCTTCCTGTTATAATTAGTGTTTCTCACACTATTATTCTTGGTTTTAGTTAATGGATGGAACCCTAAGGAACCATGTTAATGTAGAATGTGATGGGAAATGCATTGATTGTCCCCCTAAGCAACCAAACATTATGGGAGCTGGAATGACAAATCTTGTAGCCTTGCTCACTCAACTTTCTCAAGCTATGAATCATGCAGGACATCCAAACGAGAAATGGAAGGAGCAACATTCTGTTGAATACTTCTTGAGGTAGAGTCCACCCTCATTCAGTGGGTCTACTGATCCATTAGTGGCTAAACAATGTATCAGTACCACTGAAATGATATTTTCAGTTATACAATTTTATGAACTTGATAAATTCATCTTAGTAGTATATCCTTTGGATGGTGAAGCTAATCAATGGTGGAATCTTATCAAGAATACAAGGCCCGAAGATGAAATTGAATCCATGGAATGGGACGAGTTCAAGAACTTTTTTTTCAATAAGTACTTCCCTTGTATTCTTTGAACAAAGATGGAGAAGGATTTTCTTGAACTAAAGAAAAAGGATGATGAATCTGTTGGTGCCTACGAAACAAATTTTACAAGACTTGCAAGGTACGCTTTCTGGATTTTTATCCAACCTGAGAGTAAGATCGATCAATTTTTTAGTGTCTTAAAACCAAGTCTTCGAAGGGCATTATCCATAAGGGACTTCAATAGCTATGAGGAAATTGTACGATATGCTCTCAAGGTTGATATGAAGATTGGAGTAACCCATCAGTTATATGGGTTTGATAAAAAGAGGAAAATGGAATTCAATGGGAAATATAAAGACCACACTAAAAAGAAGATGAGTTTTCCCTTATGCTCAAAGTGTGGAAGGAAACATGGAGTGAATTTTCTTAAAGGGACAAGTAAATGTTTCAAATGTGGAAAAGAAGGTCATCGGGATTTTGAATGTCGTAATGATGGGAAAAGATTTTTAGTAATGAAAACAAAGAAAAGGCTACACAGAATGCACCTACTACACTTCAATTTTACATGTTCAAGGAAATGTGGAATTATGATAATAAATTCCTTAATCCAAGGGTTGTTGATGATGATCAATGTTAACTAACTCTTAATTACAAAGACAAAGGAAAGTCACATGAAATTTCTATCGGTGATGTGGATTACGATAACGAAGTGGTGAAAGGTACACTTTCCATCAACTCTAAAGTAGAAAATGTTTTATTTGATTCTGTATCCAACCACTATTTTATTTCTGAATAATTTTCTAAGGGTATCTTTGTATTACCTCAACAATTAGTGTTGAGTTAGTTGTGACCACCCCTAATGGAACAACAGTCACGTAAAATGTTTACAATTCTTCTTCGATGGATGTTTTTGGGAAATTGATTCCAAAAAATCTTGTGATCTTTCCTATTGTGGAATTTGATGTGATCCTTGTCATGGATTGGAATTCTTTATATGGATCTCCTATCGACTTCCAAAGAAGGGAAGTCACATTTAATATTCCTGATCAATAAAAGATCATCTATCGATGTGAGGATAAATATAACCTTCCAGTGGAAATTTCTTCAATATTATGGGTCTTGATTCCAATAAATGAAGGTTATTTATCTCAAATGGTTGGAGATAAACTCATGATTAAGAATACACACATTGTATGGGAGTTTGATGATGTCTTTATAGAGGAATTACCAAGTCTCCCACCAAATCGTGAAGTTGAGTTTTCAATAGAACTCATACCAGTTGATATGCCGATTTAAAAGACACCTTATAGAATGGCCCCAATTGAGTTGAAAGAATTGAAGAAGAAACTCCAAGAGAATCTTGATAAGGGATTCATACTCCCTAGTACATCACCTTGGGGAGCACCTGTTCTGTTTGTCAAGAAAAAATATGGATCAATGAGACTCTGCATTGATTATCGAGAACATTACAAGATCACTATCAAGAACAAATATCCTCTCCCACGCAATGATGACTTATTTGAACAACTAAGTGGAGCTCAATAATTTTCCAAGATTGATCTTCGTTCAAGGTATCATCAATTAAGGGTCAAAAGGGAGGATATACCTAAGACATCTTCCCATACAAGGTATGGACACTATGAATTTATAGTGATGCCATTTGGTCTTACTAATGCCCATGATATCATCATGGATCTAATGAATATAGTCTTTAGAGACTATCTCAAACAATTTTTTGTGGTCCTTTTAGACGATATTCATGTATATTCATAGAGCAAGGAAGAACATGAAGATCACTTGAGAATTGTGTTAAAGACCCTAAGACAGGATAAGCATTATGCCAAATTTACCAAGTTTGAATTTTGGCTTCAAAAAGTTTCATTTTTTGGTTAAATAATATCAAAAGATGGGATATATGTGGATCCAAAAAAATAGAGGTTATCGAATGATGGTCAAGACCAACATTAGTAACTAAGATATGAAGTTTTCTAGGTTTGGTTGGATATTATCGATGTTTTTTGAAATCTTTCTCACGATTACCTAATCTACTCACTAGGATGACTTGAAAATGAGTTGTGTTCGTTTGGACGGAGGAGTGTGAAGAGAATTCCAAGGAGTTAAAAAAGAATATTATCTATTGCACCTGTGCTCACACTTCCTTGTAGTGGAGAAAGGTATGTGATCTACAATGATGCATCCAAGAAGGTATTGGGTTGTGTTCTCATGCAAAACGATATGGCTATAGCTTATGACTCACGACAATTGAAAATACATGAGAAAAATTACCCAACTCATGATTTGGAGCTAGCTGTGGTAATCTTTGTATTAAAGATTTAGAGGCATTATTTTTATGGTGAAAGGTGTGACATTTATACTGATCATAAAAGTTTGAAGTATATTTTCACACAAAAGAAGCTGAATATGTGAAAAATAAGATGTTTGGAGATGATTAAGGATTATGACTGCTCAATTCATTACCACCATGGGAAATCAAACAAGGTGGCAGACACATTAAGTCGACAATACTATGCTATCTTATCAATGATGAGGATCACAAAAGATACAATATTTATGGATTTACAAAGGATGGATCTTGTAATAGTAATGTAAGGAGAAAATATTATCTTTCTCAAAAGAATGTTCAACCATCTATACATGTGAAGATTAAAGAGGCAGAGAAAGAAGATATAGAGTTACAAAATAAGGTGATAAATGTTCCTGATTTCCACATAGATTTTGATTAAATAATAAGGTTCAGGAATCAGGTTTTTGTTTCTACCATCCCAGAATTAAAGAAGGAAATATTGGATGAATATCATAGTTATTCATTCTCTATTCACCCTGGAATCATGAAGATGTATAGGTACCTGAAGGAGTACATATGTTGGGATGGCATGAAAAGAGATGTTGGTGAATATGTCTCTCGATGCTTAGTTTGTCAACAAGTTAAAGATGAGAGATAGAAGTATAAGGGGACGTTACAACCATTACCCATACTAGAATGGAAATGGGAATACATCACTATGGGCTTTTTCACTGGACATCCTAAAACATGCAAAGGCAATACTGCTATTTGGGTTATTGTTGATCGTCTTACGAAGTCGGCACACTTCATTGCTATTAGAGAAGATTTTTCTCTTGATCTGCTTGCCAGGATATATGTAAAGGAAGTGGTAATATTAAATGGAGTACCAATTTCTATTATATCTAATCAGGATCCGACGTTTACCTCGATGTTTTGGAGAATTATTTATCATACTCTAGATACAGAGTTGAGTTTCAACACTACATATCATTCTCAGAAAGACGGTCAGTCTGAGATGACAATTCAAACTATAGAAGACATGTTCGGAGATTTCTCTATGGATTTCAAAGGTGGTTGGGATCAACACCAACCTTTGGTTGAATTTTCTTATAATAATAGCTTTCACTCCAGTATTCATATGGCTCCTTATGAAGCTCTCAATGGAAATAAATGCAAAACTCCAACTTGCTGGGATGAAGTTGGGGAAAGAAAGCTATTAGAACGTGATCTTGTTGATGAGATGGTAGAAAAGGTCAGATCTATTCAACAAAACATAAGAGAAGTTCAGAGTCGACAAAAAATTTATGCTGATAACCGAAGAAAAGGCCAAGAGTTTGAATTGGGTGATAAAGTGTTCTTACGAATATATCCCAAGAAGAGAGTAATGAGCTTTGGAAAGAAGGGAAGGATGAGCCCTAGATATATTGGTTTTTTTGAAATATTGGATCATGTTGGGAAGGTAGCTTACCAATTGGTGCTTCCACCATATATCTCTCAAGTTCATGATGTATCCTATGTATCTCTCCAGAGAAAGTACATATCTGATCCTTCACATGTACTTAGCTGAGAAGTTGTACTACTAGAGCAAGATCTTTCTTATAAAGAATAGTTGATAGAGATTCTGGATCATAGAGGAAAAGTCCTAAAGAACAAAACCACTTTCTTTGTGAAAGTTTTATGGAGGAACCACCAATTAGAAGAAGCTACATGGGAACTTTAGGATATTATGAGGGAGAGGTATCCTCATCTGTTTGTAACAAAGTGACAAATTTTGAGGTTGAAATTCATTTTAAGGGGGGTAGTATGTTACACCTGAGATTTTTTGAGAAATATTTTGTTTTTATGTATTATGTTATATCCATCACCATAGTAATCATTCACTACAGACAACACTATCTTGTCTTGCGTTACACAAAAGAGAAACCTTCATTGATAGCTTGTGTTATACGCAATACCGAGTTTCACTAAACAATGATATTATATAAACTAGCCATTATGAATAGTAATACCCACTTTTTGAAATTTTATCTTTCAAAATGGACTTCATTTTTTGATTCGCAATATCAAAATTAGCCTAGGTTGAATTTTTGGTGTTTTTCTGAAAACATTCAATTTTTGATGAATAATGAAAACACCGAGTTATTGGTTTAAACTGACTTTTAATTTAAATAATAATTTATTATTTAAATTTATTTTAGGTCAAAATAGATACATAATACCTATACAAGTTCAATTTAATTCATTTGAATAATTTTATAACAATATATATATATAAATTTTATTGAACTTTTTACCGTCTTTTACCCACCTCCTATGAGCATTTTCAATTGTACATAAAATATAATTTTACCGCTTCTTTGAGTTAAATTTTGAAAATATGAGAGACACGGTTAATATCAAGGAGTAAAATGTGGTTCAATAAGATAAAAATAATTTTTGGTGAATAGTGACTTCTTACTTCAATTTACAAATGTTAAAAGTAAATAGGGTAATTAAGGGTAAAAATGATATTATTATTGCCCTAAAATATGTACTAATTATATTTTATAAATTTAATTCAACCAAATACAACCTTAGTAATAAAATACGACCATTTTGGTCCACTTGGGTTAGATTAGGACACTTATTATTATTTTATTTAAAGAAGAGTTAAAAGAGTTAAAATCAAAGTTCAATAACTAAAAAAAATTTAATATAGGGTTATACATAAGATAAATTCGACTCTAAATATTCATTAGAAATTAAAAAAAAATTCATACATAACCGTATTTTATTTATAATTTTTAGACATTAAATAATTTAATTTATTTATGACACAATGATGATCCAGTAATTACCTTATTAATGAAATATTAACATAATTGATATTATAAATACCCAAATAAATGTAATTTGAGACATTTTATGAATTAAACTAAATTTATAGGTTAATATGACATGTTATTAATTTTTTAATTAACTTTTTTCGAACTAATAACGCTATTATGATTTTTACAAAAATCAATTACCAAATAGTGTCAAAATTGACAAAAATAGTTTTTAAAACAAATATTATATTATTAATTGTTATTTTATTCTAAAAAATCTTAGTCTCGTCCAAATGACTTATATAAGGTTATATATATTAATGATGAACCACTTCGATTTTGTTTGGCCTGCTATAGTAAGATTATTTACCATATAGTATAAGAAAACAAGATGACATGGTAAAAGTTAAATTATTTTACTTAGAGATAAATCTAAATGATAAGGTTATAATATTAACCTAAACTTGTCTAAAAACTATTGGTTGAGATTATTTCTACCCATACCAAACTTATAATTGAAATAAATCAATTTTAATCTATTAAAAACTGAATATGACTTTATTATAAAATAATATTTTATGTTTTCTCTAAGGTGACCATCTCCTCCCTTATAAAAGGGTACCTCCTCCCTCTCCTATTTACACAATTTTGAGGCTTCAAGATCATAAAAACCCTTACCATTTCCCTCATCAACATACCTAGAAACTTAATAGAGTTTCTGGTCTTCTTGAAAGACCAACTTGAGTTCCCTAAGAGGAGGTTTAGAAGAGGCGCGTCCAAGAAGAGGTAATATCCTTTACCAATTCTTTCAAATTCATTTCTTTTTCTACTTCTTCTTATTTTGTTGTTTCATAATAATGAAATAACATAAGTATCACTCATATACTGATATGTTATTATAATATGAAACAATCCTATTTCACTTTCTATCAATCCTACGAAAAACAAAATCACTGCGCGTGCGTACGTACGGAATACCATCTCCACGCTATGGTGTAATCTGTTTTTCCAACACCAAATTACATGGATGGATATAATGGTGTAAAGAATAACTATATATGTTTATTATGAAATTATACTAATAATTAGATATTCTATCATTCACATTAATACAATTTCACAAACATGGAAATGATATCATTGCTCGTGTGTCTCCACGATGTGATGCGACTCGTTCTACATGATCTTCATTGAATAATGATTATATAAATGAATTGAATGAATAAATATGATATATATCATACTAATACCTTTATGTAAATGATGTATCTATAACCTAAAAAGAATAATAAAAATTTATTTGATGAAACATTCATAAGAACATAATGCAATGAACACCCAAATAACAAGTAGCAATGAAATATTATTAATAAGAATATAATAATATGACCATATATTATATCATAACAATGAATATGATTCTATAATAAGTCAATGAAATTATTTAAATCATTATACAGGGGTTTCGGATACGTACGAAGCATATCGGACCTACGGTAAGGGAAAATCTCCCAATCTCATTTTTATTTGAGATTGTTTATACTTCAGAATTTATTGGGGAATATTTATCATCCACATCCATGTTTCCTAAATATGTAATATTATTTTTATACTCCTAAAATTGTTTAAATTCAATTTTAACTATTGGAGAATTTTTATTTAAAAATATGTAAGTAATCTTTTTTCGTTTTCAGTACGAGATACTTTTTGAATTTTTCAGCCAAAGTACGAGAAGAATGTTTTTTTAACTTATACGGCATTAATGGATTTTTATGATTTCATAGAACATTATTTCCATGAAGCTTCCTTTACAGGTTTTCAAGATTATTTTTAATCAACTTCTTTTAGTTTAAAATTGTATGATATGTTAAGAAGGGAAAAAAATGAAGTAGAAAGGATATTTCCCTCAAGAATGGAGTTCAAGCGTTTTATCAAAATTATTTTCCATCTAAGATAATATAGGGTTCTGTTTCTATACCTATTTTTACATTGATTTGATTATTTTATGATGGAATTATTTTTATGATTTACTTTTATCTTATATAGATTATGTTATGATGGCATGATGTTTAAGAATCCCATTTTTATTACATGGGTTATGCTATGATGTATGATTTAGGATCTTGTGTAACACATAAGAATTGTATCATTATGAGTTGGGTGGGACCTATATCTCCCTCCAATGCATTGGGTAATGATTTATATCTCATGAGATAGACATGTCTGGAATGGAAGGTTAATCTGGTTCAGTGATACAGGACTGAAATGAGAAATGAACTCGGTTCAGAAATGGACTTTGTCCACTATGATAGTCTTGGAAATGATTCATGACTACTAAGAAATGATTCTCTATGATTATGTATTAATGACACAAAGCTTCATGTTTTATGTTATGATTATTGGTATTACATTTCACTAACATGATTTATCACATGCTATGATATTATGATCTCTTTTGCAGGTTACGATTTTCAAAATGTTATGTTCTTATGAATATGATATGATTGATATTTCCTTTGTTTACCCTTACTGAGAATTTGAGCTCAACCTTTCGTATGTTTTATTTTCCCCAGGTCAGGACGAAAGGTATTAAGTAAGATATGCCAAAGGTACTCTAGATATGATAAAATAAAATGGATACAGTGTAAATGATTTATGAACTAGTTGTTTATGTTTCCCAGGTTCTAAAGTCACTATTCCTATACGGTCATTTCATTGTTTTGTTATATGTTGTAATAAGTGTGCTTCAATTTTTAAGTAATGAAAATGTATGTAATGTATGGGTCGTTGTACAAATCCACTTGTAGTGTCCAAAAAAGGATGTATTGATAAGAATACCCACATAATATTTTCCTTATTAATTTTTTTGTATTTTTTATCTTTATATCATTAAAATATTTCTTAGGATTGTGTTCCCTAATCAATTTCTTATGTATTATAGTTCCCATGGTTTCTACTAATGTTCCTCTTGTGCCAACTATAGTGACCCTGACCCAGTATCCTAGATCCAGTGTCTATTTTATTACATTGGCATAGATATAATGGGTGAAATCCTAAATTAACGATCAGTTTCCTAGTTTTGGAGAACAAAATTCATTCGTGATACCAATATTACATAGAGATATAAAATAAAAAACCAAAAAATGGAGGAAATCAACTTTGAACTCATTAAAATAATTATTTATCACATACAAGGGAAAGGAAACAAAATAAGTTTGAGGAAGAATGATCAATAAGAGTTAAGTAGAACCAGAATTAATTAATATCTTTAATGGGTCTCCTTTACTATGCCCAATAAGGTTTTCATATCATTCACAGATAAGGAGATCTGAGGTTCAGTAGAGTGAGACCATGTTATGAAATGTTCTAGAATTTAATATTTGTGTTTGATTTTGAACTAGAGGTTTAATATTTTAGTTGTGATCTCCCCCATGTTTTCATCGAGTTTTATAATGTGATTCCTTCTGAATTATGAGGTTTTCTACATGTAAGGGTGGTAGAGTAATATATTGATTTAGGGAATGGTACTCAAAAATTTATATTCCTTCATAAAATATATAATTATTTAAAAATAAAGAGTTTAAGACTCAATTGGTTGATCTATTTGAGAAAGGATTTATACACATGAGTGTTTCACTATTGGGAGAATCTTTTATTTATATGAAATGTGATGAAACACTTCACCTATGTGTTTATTACTAGAAACACAAATGAGTGGCGGTAAATAAGAATTATAAATTAACATGGATTAATGATCCATGTTTATATTTTAAAGGGAAGAATTTGTTTTCAATGATTTAACTTCTATACGGTTATCACTAATTGAGAATAAAAGAATCTGACATTTCAAAATCCACCTTCTAAAGTAGTTATGGAAATTATGAGTAACTTTTCATGTCCTTTGGTCTAACCAATTCCCCTAATTTTATTATGTATTTAGTGAATATAATTTTCCATCTTTATATTGATATTTTTTTGGTATTTTTGGATAAATTCCATGTTTACTCTATGCTTTTGGAAGAACATGTTGGTCATTTTAGAGTAGTTTTCGAATTGTTGAGAAATCACTAACATTATTCCAAGCTATAGAAATGAAATTCTTATATTTAGGAAGTGATTTTATTCGGACATGTGGTCATTGAAAATAGTATATCATTTGATCATATATAGGTAACATATGTTATGATAAGGGAATAACGACATATTTTTTTGAGATTCTGAGCATCATAGGTTTATCTAGATATTATTTCCATTTCGTAAAGTATTTCTCAAAATTAATTTCCATAATGTACACTATAACTTAGAAGTGAGTGATGTTTTCTTGGGATGATAAATGTAAGGTTTATATTAGTGAGCTAAAATTTCTTCCAGCTACTACACCAGGGTTGAATCTTCTAGAGGCTAGGAACAGATACGTTGTCTTATGTGATGCATCGTGTTTTAGGTTGGGTTTTTTTCATATAAAGGTTGATAATATCATTGTCTGTGGATATAATAATATTCGGGAACATTATAATAATTACCTGGACCAGGAACTAGAACATGAATATCTAATGCATGTGATTAAGAGTTGGTTTCATTTCCTTTTCAGAGAAATGATTACCTTGTATTCCAACCACATGAGATTAAGTTTTATCTTCTCTAAAAAAAATTTGAATCACTGAAAAAGGTGATGGATGGAGTAAATGATATATTTTCATTTCAACATCACCTATACCTTCGGGAAATGGAATGTCATTTAAAATGGGTTGGACAAGAATCCTTCCACCCATCCTATGAAAGAATCATTAGAAGAGTGGAACTTGATGAATCTTTTTTCACAGTTTCATATAAGATTTTGGGGAATATAGGAATAATTTTTTTAGTTGTTTTTTAGTTGACCTCTACTATTGTAATTATGATCCTTCAAGAGTGATAGAATTCTGATTAATTCCATGTAATTAAAAACTCTATTCATGTTGGAGAGACCATTGTAGAGTGGTCGTCCTCCACGGATGGTATCCTTTTTTTCCAAAACAGATACATTCAACAATTTCCCATGAGAAAATATGTGATTATAGGTTTCAATAATTCTTAGTGGTAATTGTACTGAGGAACCCAAAACATGTTATATGACATGAAGCAAATCTTCTAGTGTCTGGATATGTGACGAGGCATTACTAATTTTTTTTTAAATTGATATAATTTTCAATCTGTCAAGGTCAGGCATCAGAGTCCTTCAGGGTTTCTTTAGCCACCTACAATGCCGACTTGGAACTGGGATGATATTTCTATTGATGTTTTGGTTTTTTTTCAAGTACCTAGGGAAAGAGAAATATGATATTGGTTTTTTTATAGTCTAACCAAATCTGATTGCATTATACTCATTCATTATACAACCAATATTAAAGAGTTGGATGTTTTCAAGGTGAATGAGATTGTTTGATTTCATGGAGTCCAATCTACTATAGTCTGTCATAGAGACCCTTGTTTTATATATATCTTTTATATAGGCCTCTATGAGGAACTATAATCTTATATTAATTTAAGTATGAAATACAATTCACAGACGAATGGCTTGATAGAGATCCCTATTCATATTCTAGAAGATAAGCTTGAAACATGTGTCTTTAATAGTTTTGGACTCGGATAAACATTTGGGACTGTTTGAGATCACCTATAATAGGAGTTAGAAGTCTATGGTAAGAGTGGATCCTTTGGAGGCCTTGTATGGCTGGTCATGTAATTATTTATTATGTTGGTTGGAGAATGATGAATGTTCATTGGTTGGACCGAGCATGGTTCAATAGACAACAATGATGATTCAGTCAATTAACTGGATACTTTTGATGATATAGATCCAATATAAATCATAATATGATCATTATTGTATACCATTATAATTTTCAGTATGTGATTAGGTGTTCATGAGAGTTAGACCTCATTTGGGTCATCGACAGTTTGGTAGGAAATTATTGATTTCTCCTCGAGTTGTATGGACTTTTTTGATGTTGAGTTGGTTGGGAAAATCACATACCATTTATCATATCCACCAAAGCTAACATTGATACATAACATATAACATATGTCACATCTATGAAAGAATATTTTTGATCCATCTCATGTTTTGTATCAGAGTAATCATGATGTTGAGCCATATTTATTCATGACTGAGCATCTTGTTAGGATCGTTGATTCTGAAACCCATTTGCTTCATTGGAGGAAGAAACCTTTTGTTTGAGTTCTATGGTAGCATAGATCTAATATTCCAAACACATGTGTGGGAGAGGTGATGATGAGAGATTAGTGACCTAATTGTTTTTATATGGAAGCTTCTAAACAGTCATTTGGGGACAGAGACTTCTATTTTGGGGAGGTTATAAAAGCTTGTTACTATTTTTAGTAATGCATTTCCCCTCCTTTTTTATCATGATTTAGTTGTTTTTGTGTAAGGTTTTTTTGGTATAAATTTTGAGTTTTGAAAAAACATGGGATGTCTATGGTTGGAACATGGTTTGACCAAACAGTGCACCCATCTAGTGTAAACCATGTAAACATAAGTAGTGGGGGGTTTTTACGTTTGGGATTTTTTTTGAAAAAACCATCTGCACACTGTGTATAGACCATACACCCCATCAGATGGGTGAACAGAATGGGAGTATAGTTTTTCTAATTTTTCAGCCCTAACTAGCTAACATTATGAATGAGGATTTTTATTTTAAAAAATAATATAAAAATATCAGACCTCCATATGAAACAATGATTTAATGTAACATAGGATGAATCAAAATATTAGGACTTATAGGCTATCAGTACATATTTTGGATACTCCTAACCATGTCCTCAGTAGATCAAAGAGTTGTGAACCTCAATCGATCCCTCTCCAGTAAGTAATATTATTACCTTCCTTATCTCCTTCTCCCACTTATATTCCTACCTAGAGAGTTTTGGATCATCTATTTGTTTATTGATCTAAACTCCATTATTTGGAATCTTGAATATATTTTGGATTTATAGACCTTTTTTTTGCATTTGTTGTCGGTATTTTCATATTGTGGGTGATGAATTTAGTTATCATGGTTAATATTAGGTAGTCCAATTAAGATTTTCCATTTAATAAACACTTGATTTTAATTATTTGATATGATTTAATTTCAATTGAATTATTGAAACCCAAACCGATGAGAATGGGAATTGGAATTGATTTGGTTTGAATTTTGAGAAACCCCCAATTTTAATGGAATTGGAATTTGGGGTCTGATTTTGAAATTTATGGAAATTGTAAATTTATTTGAGAATTGATTTTAGAAATTCTATTAAATTGACATGGTGAAAACCAATGATTTTTTATTTATGAACAAACATGAATTAATGAAAAAACTGTTTTTTCATTTTGGAACAGAAATGGAATATTGAAATTCAAATTAGAAAATTGTATTTTTAAAGTATTTTTTAAGAAAAAAAATTACTGTCTTTTTTTTGATGAAATTTCCCCATAAGTGGGAGAGGGAGAAATTTTCCCTTATATCGGATTGCATGAAATTTTTCCTTAAGTGGGAGTAGATGTAGTTTTCCCTTAAGTAGAAGTGGAAGTAATTTCCCTTAAGTGGGAGAGGATTCAATTTTCCATTTAGTTGGGGGTGATATGAGTTGTTTGAGTTGATATACAAGACATTTATTTTGAAACTGGTTTACTCATGCCTATTGAATTATATAATATATTTTGTACACATCATTTATTAATCTATTGTTTGAAATGAGTTCCATCATATGAAATGATATAATGTTTTATTTTAAATATGAATGTCTACTACCATGCCTTTTTTTTAAATTGAAATAATTTTTTGGCCTACTTATTATGGAATCTTATTTTGAAACACTTGGTCAAACCCTATGGGGATTTTATCTCACACACTATATTTTACATTGGGAATTTATAGATTTTATACTATTTGGTCCAAGTAATGGAAAATATCCTATTAGAGGATGTAGTTGTTAATAACCATATGGCCATGGAGTGATGATACATTTTGGATGTTTGAGTTATATCTTGTTCTTATGGTAATTTGGTGATGTAATGTTTGGGTCTCGATATACCTATTTTATTACTATTACTTCCTTATTTGGAAGTTTTAGTTGAGCACACTGATATGTATATGTTTCTTCCATAGTGGTTGTGTAAAATTAAATCCCATTTTTATATTTTATGACACCGGGTTCTTGTCCCCAACCCAAGGGGTTCGGGAATTACATTTTGGCTATGTCAGTTTCGTCTTGTATCAGAGTAACCTGGTATCTAGGTAGGTTCACTAAATGTTTTATGTTTTATATGCCTTTATTTAATTATGTATGACATGAAATGTGTCTCTTCGTAATGTTTGTGCTTAAATATAGTGGATTCAAGGTTATCTCATACCAAAATTAAAATATTTTTTAGCACGATAAACAATTAATAACTTAATATGTATTCATGAAATACTCTATAAACCAATTTTTAAAAGGATTCCAAGTAATTATATCATGTGTTCATAAATAAGTGAACTCTTTACATTAATGAAAAGAATTTATTTTCATATTTTCGGAATGTTATAAATAAAATAATTTTTTTTGTTATTCTGTTAGACTAACAAGGTTAAATACAGAATGAGTGGGGATCAATTAGGTTATGAAAGATTAAAATAACAACTCCTTTAGATCTTGTTTTTTTAAATAAAATATTATTTTTTCCCTCTCTATATTTATAATTTAAGAGTAGAAGTGAAAAAAATTTCTGAGGCACATTAATTTTACATAGTTCACCCACATAACATTACATTCAAGGAAGATATATAGGAAATTTTTTAATGTATCAAATCGACTAAAGAACACTATTATTATAATGTTCGGAGTAGAATCACAATCCATACTTATACACCACTAATCAAAATTTTAAAGCTCTCTACTCTCTAAACTGTTGTGTTATAACTACTCCATCATAAGAATATTATTTTTACCACATAAAAAATATTTATTACACCTCATTTGGTGATTCATTAAGCACTAATTTCATCCAATTTATAAATTCCTATATACAAGGTTTTATAGGGAAGTTCATCAAGTTCATGTGAGATTCACATTAGTGCAATACAATCTCAGCATTCCTAAAATATTCCATTTCATCACTAGGTATTTTTTCTATCGCAAAACATAAATATTTTTTAAAACATGGTCATGTAATAAAAAACTCAAATATTTAACAAAATTATTGACTTTTTATGGAAAAAACTTTTTTATTTATGAAACTGTTTTTCTTAAGAAAACAACTATCAAGGAAATATTTTGTTAAAAAAATTTACAAATTCAGATCCTCTGGGTCATTAATGTATTCATCAACCCCCATTAATTTGATATACATTTTAAAACTCCATATGATTCTGTTTATTTATGAAAAACATATCACCAACTCATAATTACTCATATTCTTGGAACATACATCATTCTAAAAATATTATTCTGTGAATCTTGAATATTTGGAGAAAAAATAAATCATTCAATAATTTTTTAACACTATGTGTAAAAAATTTTAAACCACCTAAAAATAATTTATACATATATATTAATGCATTATAAATATATGTTTTCCAAAATCGTTTTGTAACTAAACAAATAACCTTATTAACATACTTTTTTAATAGACACAATCATCCAGAAAACACTACAATGTCACCATGACAGATTGTTTTCACAATAATAATTAATGGAAAATTTTCATTATAGAAAAATTGTACTCTAATGTTTACAATCATATAGGATGATGATAATTTTTTCATTTCCATTAAATATGATCATATATCCATTTCTTCTAGAAGTGGGAAAAAATTAAAATATTTTAGAAGAATTATTCAATTTATTAAATTTTTGAATATACTAACAGTTTCAAGATATTTGAAAATAAACAGTTAATAAATTATTATAGATAATTCAAAAACTGAAATTTATCCTATAATAAACCCTCAATTTCATGTCGTATAGAAGAAATTATTTTCTATATTTTATCATAAATAATCTTAAAATTCGGTTAATAATGGTATCTCACAACATAATGGATATTATATGATTCTATGGTAATTATATCTTTATAATGAAGAACTGATACTATTATTTTTGTATTTTACACAATATGATACATAATAATAAATATTTAATATTATACCCCACTACGATTTATTATATGATGGGAATAACATAAGCATCTATTTGTGGAGAAATAAAATCTAATGACTCTAAATGTTACATAAAAAGTCAATAAATTTGGGGTAGGTGATTCGAATATAACATTATTTTTTAATTTTTTTCTAAGTATGGGAAAGGATTTTTTGAATATTTTAAGATCATCATGGAAGATAAAGTGTATTTATTTGGAGATTATTTTCATAGAGGATGGTATTACTATTATCCATTAGGGGGAACATGAAGAGAATGATTTCATTCGTGGGATATTAGGAACATAGAATGATAACATAAAGTATTCATTGATTGGGGAAATAATAAAAGGTATCAATATTCAAATTTAATGCTAATTAGGATTCATGTGTATCCTAATTGATGTAATGAAAACATATGTAGTTTTATTAGGTGTGTGTTTGGTGTAAATCATTGATTAAAAGGAACGCATCATTTCATTTATGGTATTTATAGGTTTTACTTGGATGACTTACATACATAAGGGAATCATAAAATACATAAATATTCATAAAATTATGTTATGTGTTAGAAAATTGGATTATGAAATTTTATTAGTAAATATGAATTATTCTCCAGGTGTTGATAATAATCCTTGATATATGATGTATTTTAGAAACATCTAGAAAATATATTTATATAATATGATTGGGGATTGCTGAAAATAACTATGTACAATACATGAATCTATGAAAAAAATTATTTTCTTAATAATATAAATTTCATATAGAAAACCTAAGTTATAAGGAATGATCCTTGTAAAAAAGGATTTTTACCATGGTGTTGATAGTGATATTGATACATTTGAGAATTGGTTTTTAAAATAAATAAATGAATGGTCATATACATAATCTATAAATTATCATTTAAAAAATAATAATTTTCATGTAAATGTGTGTACTCATGAGTAAGCGGTGTTTTTATTAATTAATTAAAAATTAATTTGGTTATAATAATTTAATGTGGGTCATGTATAGTTCATTAAGATATTAGACATTTGAGAAATTAATCATTTTATATATCATTTACATTATAAATAAATATAAAAATATGAATGGAGGCCTTGGGTGAGATATCTTGATTTAATAATTTTGTAAGGAATGTTATCATTGTGATTCCAAATGATTAATTTCCATGAAATCTATAATGCCCCGACCCCAGTTATGCAGAATCAGTTCATTATTATATAACATTGGCCTGATCACAGAAGATTGTGTCTCAAAATACCGATTAGTTTAGTATCCTTGGAAACACTAGATATATTCATAAGTCTTACATTACATAATAAAGTGAAAAACTACAACAAAATCTTGTCTTTAAATTCCCTCATACTATCCCTCTAGTTCATTCATAAAATAATTATTCACATCCTGAGAAAAATAAAACATTGAAAGGGGTGATCTCAGATGCTCAGTAAGGATAACAATATAGTGGAAACTTTCTTAAATAAATAAAAACATTTAAGGCAATGCATAACTAAAACAAAATCCCTTTTAAACTTGAACTTCAACAAAAAATTGCAAAAAATAAATTGAAATAATGTCATTTACTTATTCACATTGATATTCTACGAGTCTAATAATCACATCCAATATCAATAACCACTTTCATAATGATGGAATTCATAATTCTAGACTCTCATAACCATGTAACCAAGGCCTCGTACCAAGACTAAAAATAAGATTTTTTCAAGGCCTCGTGCCAAGACACTAGTGTGTCTCATTAGACCTACCGATGCATCGAGGAGCTATACCAGGCTCCACCCATCACTTACTAAGTACAATGCATTCCTCATATGAACAGGTTTAAACAAAACATAAATATTCATATTAAAACTCACATACGAAATGTCAATACTTTCTCCATAAACCATTAATGGTATAAAAATAACACATCCACAGTCAAACATATCACAAATCTTTCAATAAAATATTGAAGTTTTTTATCACAATAAATCAAATTAAAATAATCTTAAAGTCCATCAAAGGATGTTGACATAGATGAAATCAAAACTATTTGAGAGAAATATCTCTTTTTTGAAATCATTTAAAAGTCACACATTTATTAAGTAATTTAAAAGAGATTTTTGAATGAAAGTGTCACATACCACTTTGTAACTTTTGAAAATAAATATCATTTCAAAACATTCATGTCTATATAAATAAATAATTAAATCATTTTGAAAACATGGAAATTAATTAAAAATATTTAGAAAGATAAACCGTTAAAACATTTAAAATTCTGATCTTGATAGAGTACCTTTCACAAATTCTTAAAATATTCATTTTGAAATCATTTAAAAGTAACATAATTATAAAATAAAAAATTTAAATTCAAAATATTCTTATAATCTTGTAAGGGAATCTTCAACGAGTTTATAATAGTAGAAAATAGATGTACCCGCCGTATAAGTTAAAAAAACATTCTTACCGTAAATTTGTTGAAAAGGTAAAAAAGTACCTTGTTTGGAAAATGATGGAAAGATTCCTTCCAAAACACATAAGGGTATAAACGTCTTTAAACGATTGTCTAGTAAATAGTAAAAAATGTTTTGAAATATATTTTAAGAATCATGGATGTGGATGATAAAGAGGTCCTCGTAGATGATTACGTATAAACAACCTCGGATAATGAAGAGATTGTGAAATAAACCCTTACCTTGTAATTTTCCTTGGTTGAGGGTAGGTAAAACTCCTATATAATGGTGAAATAATTGTTATTAAATTATAGAAGAATCATATACATTAATATGATATCATATATGATCTTTTAACATTGCTCTGTTAATAATGTTTTAGTATTATCGTCGTTTCAGGTGTTAACTTACTCATTTTCTTTTATCTGTTTTGTTACATAAGTAGTGTTTGTTATTGATAGGTTGTATCTTATTCATATAAAGAATTATATCCTGAAATTAAAAATTATTTTTAATCAACAAATGAGAATTAGACTTGCATGGATACGATGGGGAAGGAATCTCATCGCGTTCATAAAGACGATAGTCCGTACGTACGCACGAGCGACAATATCATTCTTTTGATATTAAAATAATATATAATTCGATGGTATATCATATATACAAAATAATTATCAAGTTATATTTATTATTTACATAAATTACACATCATTATCATACCCATCCAAATAATAATGTTTTTAATAACAATTACACCACGACGTGGAGACGGTAAGCCATACGTATGCACGTATGGTGACATATCATTCAAAGGATGGATAGAATACTAAATATGGTTGTACCGTATTTATAATAACATCATTGTATATAGAATATACTAGAGTTATTATTTTAGAATGTAAATAACAAAAAATGATGAATTTGAAGAAGAATGGAACTTGAAAGAGGGTGGTGAAAATGTTACCTCTTCTTCGGGTTCTTCCTTTTGATTTGATCAAAATGGATCCATAGGTTGGATTTTTGACTAAATTAAGGCATCTAGGATTAAGGGAGGATAGTTGATAGGGTATTTGGGTAGAGGTTGTTTGATCCAAAATGCTTTGATGGTATGAAGAATTGGTTAGAAGTGGTGTCCTTTTATAAGGGTGGGGGGCTCTTTTGAAAAATCTTAAAGTATTAATTTATAATAAATTAATATTCGGTTTCTATTGTCTAAAAAGTGGACTATTAAAATTCTAAGGTGGGTATGGGTCAAAATCCTTTCAACAAATATATTTTGGATAGGTTTTGGGTATTATATTAACCTTATCTTTGAGTTTTATCTCCTAGTTAATTAGTTTGACATTTACCATGTCACTTTGTATTTTTTATATTATATAGTTAATAACCATACTATATACATCCATGTGACCCCAAAGTGGTCCATTAATGATAAAAATATCATGATATAAGTCCTTTGACCGAACCGTATATTTTTAAGAATATAATATCAATTAATAATATAATATTTTTTTTGAAAACTCATTTATGTTAATTTTGACACTATTCAATAAATTATATTATTGTTAAAGTCATAAAAACATTATAAATTCATAAAAAAATCATTTAATCAATAATAACATGTCATATTAACCAATAAAATTCGTGGATGTCATCAAAACTTTCAAATTATATTTATTTTAACATTTATAATACCAATTGTTTGACTCTTTCATAAATAAGGAAAATACTGCATCATTATTGTGTCATAAATAAATTTAATTATTAAATGTCTAAAAATTATAAATAAAATACCATTATGTATTAAATCAATTTATCTTTCTAATGAATATTTATAGTCTAAAAGGTAACATATATAACCTTATGTAAAAATTGTTTTTCTAAAAGATATATGCTTATGTTATTTTTGTATTTACTTTAACTTAATTAATATAATGTGTCCTTATCACCTACAAGTGGCTCCATGGGGTCCCAAAATCTACCCAAAGATGCTCATGGTCGGACAGGTACCAACCAATAGGGTTAGGAAACGTTTTATATTAAATTAATATTATTATAATATTATTTGTTTACCCTTATTTATCGGATTTACCCTTTAACCATGGTAAATAAAATATTTACCGAAGTAATTATTCAAAATGTCTAAAAATAAAAGTTTCCTTTTTTACATAGTTTGGACCTCCTGATTACAAATATGGTATCCATTTTTTCTAAATTAAAAACACAGAAGTGCCAGAAATTAATTTAAAATCAATTCCCGTTGTTAAAACAAAAAAGTGTGTTTTTAAGAGATAATAACTATCAAAATATTAACACTTGTTTATGTCCGGCTTAAATGTGAAATTATTTCCAAGGACCAAAATTCTATTAAATGGTAAAAATAAAATCTAAATTTACTTCAAAACCACTCAAATTCATAATTTATCACTATTAATTATTTTGATTTAAAAAGTTGTTTTTAATTAAAATGTTGTAATTTTCACTATCCATCAAAATATAAAAGTTATCTGAAAAGTAACAAACTTTTACCCTAGGATAATTTCGATATTACGAGTCCAAAAATAAAGTCCATTTTGGGAGCTAAAATTTATAAAATTTTAAAAATTGGGTTTAACTATTCATAACAGCTACTTTGATTGGTTGGGGTGTGTAAAAATCTCAATGTTGCGTACAACTCAAGATATTGCATTATTAAAAGGGAAACATACCGTGGAAGCAAGGGTTGTTACATTATCTCATCCTTAAATAAATTGTATCCTTGAAATTTGAAATTATTCTTCGAAAATAAAATGTTGAAAATTGAAAATATCTTTGTGGGAAAACCCACATTGAAAATTGGGTTAATAAAATTTATCCTTAATAAGAGAAGAGAGAAATGAAAGGGTCACCACCAAATTATGATCTCTATTTAGAGAAACTTTGTGGAAATTAGAGACACATAATTGGAGGAAAAACGTAAATATTAATAGGGAGTGATTGAGGTCATCAGTCACAAACAATTGTAGAATTGAGGGCCTCAAAGCCATCAATCTATGATGAGTTAAAATATCATTGGTTCGACAAAACATAAGGTATTAGGATAACATATTTTTGGTTTAAAGATCCCTTACCTAGTGTTTATGAATTAGTTTATTCATAAAATAAGAGAAATATATATACATATATATATATGTGCTTGACAAGTAGAGTTTCATCCTTCAACTAATTTCGACCACAAACACAACTTTCACTACAAAAGATAACAGAACTCAAAAATATTATATTTATCCTAATATTATAAGGATACAAACATTAAAATATAAAATTAAAATGAAAAAATACTTTTTAATGACCAGGGACTTCTTGTAGGCTAGTGGTAGTTAATAAAGGCATGTCGTACTATGGTTGTAGGTTCGATTCTTACAGCTTTGTCTGACGCGACGGGTTATTGCCCGACCTACAGGTTATCCTTTTCCTAAAACTATAGTATCATAATATTCCAAAAAATGATCATAAGAATTTTTTTAACCTTAAACAATACTATCCAATGTTCAACTAAATCCACTCCAAACATTATAGTTATCCAAAGTACCTCTGTCCAGACTCTCTGTAAAAGGTATCTTAATTCCAAAATCAATCATCACATCAGATTCCACAGACAAAGTACAGTTTATCTTATTGTAACATAATGAAAATATGATTGCCTTAGTCATATTAAAACCATAATGAAAACAATAAGTACTGCATTACAATCCTTATATATATCACATTATTCTTATAACCAGAATATAATCCTTGAGTCCAAAAAACACAAATACATTAATTATTACACTTCAACTGTAGTAACAGCATAATATTGGCCTCGATCCCTTAGCCTTTTCTGAGGTAAGTTTCCTTGTCTCTTAGAGAATTCATTCGCATAATTCCCCATTTCTCTAAAAATGTAGCATTCAACATTGACAGCAACTTTCTTTCTCTTGCAATCCCAAGCCTAGTGACCTTTTTCTCCACATATGTAACAAACTCCCATTCCTTTTAGGAAAGTACTGTGATGTTTCTTCCCACAATTATTATATAATGGATAATCCTTCTTTCCCTTTTTACCTTTATCTGTCTCTTGTTCCATCATTCTCTTCTTCTCTTTATTTACTTTATTGTCATATGATTCAAAGAATTGCTTTTCTATCTTTATAGCACATGAGACAATGTCTTCATATAAAAAGAAGGATTGTGAGAATAATTATCAATGGATAAATGGTTTTAACCCATAAAATAAATGATCAATCTTACTACTTAGGGTACGTATATAATCTGTTGCATGCCTCGCTAACCTTGTAAAGTTAGATGTATACTTTGCGACATTCTCATCCTCCTTTTGCCTCAGACTGAGAAATTGCCTTTCCATATCTACTCGATGGTCATAAGGAAAGTATTTTTCTAAGAAAATATCTTTAAACTCCATCCAATCCATACTTGATACTTCTTCATCATCCTTTGGGTTTTGAATTAATGACCACCACTGATCAGCATCTCCAGTGAGGTGGTAAAATGCCATGATAACCTTTTCCCTTTTACTACTCTCCAAAGCCTGAAATATTTTCTCTAGGGAACTTATCCATTGCTCATGTACTAGTGGATTTGTACCCCCATTGAATTTTAGTGGTTTTTTCCTCATGAATATATCTAACATTGATCCTCCACGCTATGGATTGGGGTGCTCCATATGGGTAAGGTTATTATTCATAACCCGAGTGAGTAGTCCTTGTATGGTGATTATCTGATCAGCACTATTTGCATCACTAGCACCACTATAATTATCTTGAGCACCAGTTGCATCACCAGAACCACTATAATTATCTTGAGAAGGAGGTAAATCCCAACAAAGGGTGTGTTCATTGATACAGTTTCCATTTCTTCTACTACGCGCCATTTCTAAACAATGGAATACACTAGATTAGTTTATGAATCGCAATACATAAATCCAAACTTGTAAAATACTTCTCCTAAATTGAACCATTTGTGGATATAATCCATAATCATAAAAATGTCTTCATTGAGGAAGTATACACTCATAAACCCTTCATAATGGTTTGTAAAGAAAATGATAATTATCCTAAGCATATCCCCCGGGAGGGTCGTAACCAAGAGTGCAGTAAGGCCCGTTGTTGTGTACCAGTTCCCATTCGAGTCTTGATCAAAGCGGTGTTTTCAGGTTTTATCCCTAGGTACAACTGTTCCAGAGTTGCCTCTACCTACTCGAATCTAGACAGGGATGTATTGCTCAGAAAACTCACAAAATCACTACAATACCAAAATTCTAGGAAGTTATTATACACTAATCCTCAAATTCTATCTTAGGTCTATGTGCTCTAATTAGAGTTTATCTAAATCTAGCTTCCATGGTTTGTTCTAAACTTACTTTAATACCAACTGTAATGCCCTGATCCCAGTTACCCAGAGTCAGTGCAATATTATATAACATTTTCATGATAACAAAAGATCAAGTCTTGAAAGACTGATTAGTTTAGTATCCCTAGAAACACTAGATACATTCATTAGTTTTACATTACATAATAAAGTGAAAAACTACAACAAAATATTGTATTCATATTCCCTCATAATATCCCTGTAGGTCATTCATAAAATACTTCTTCACATCCTGAGAAAAATAAAACACCAAAAGGGGTGAGCTCAGATGCTCAGTAAGGGTAACAATATAGATGAAACTTTCTTAAATAAACATAAACCTTTAAGGTAATGCATAACTAAAACAAAATCCTTTTAAACTTGAAATTCAGTATAACATGGAAAAAATAAATTGAAATAATTTCATTTCCTTATTCACATGGATATTCTACTATTAAAATAATGACATGCAATATCAATAACCACATTCATAATGATGAAATGCATAATTCCAAACTATCATAACCACGTAGCCAAGGCCTCATGCCAAGACTAGAAATAAGATTTTGTCAAGGCCTTGTGCCAAGACACTAGTTTGTCCCATGAGACCAACCAATGCATTGAGGAGCTATAGCGGCCTCCCCCTGTCACTTACTAAGACCAATGCATTCCTCATATGAACAGGTTTAAACATAACATAAACATTCATATTAAAACTAGCATACAAAAAGTCAATACTTTCTCCATAAACCATGAATGGTATAAAAATAACACATCCATAGTCAAACATATCACAAAACCATAAATACAATATATAAGTTTTGTAAAATAATAAATCAACTTCAAATAAGCTTAAAATCCATCAAAGAATGTTGAAAAAGAAGAAATCAAAACTATTTGAGAAAAATATCTCTTTTTTTGAAATCATTTAAAAGTCACACATTTATAAAGGAATTAATTTAACAGAGATTTTTGAATCAAAGTGTCCCATACCACTTTGAAACTTTTGAAAAGAAATATCATTTCAAAAAATTCATGTCCATATAAATAAATCCTTAAAATAATTTTGAAAAAATGGACAATCATTAAAAATATTTATAAAGATAAATCATTAAAACATTAAAAATTATGATCTTGATAAAGAGTACCTTTCACAAATTCTTAAAATATTCATTTTGAAATCATTTAAAAGTCACATAATTTTAAAATAAAACATTTAAATTCAAAATATACTTATAATCTTGTAAGGGAATCTTCGACAAGTTTATAACGGTAGAAAATAGCTGCACCCGCCATATAAGTTAAAAAAACATTCTTACCTTAAATTTGTTGAAAAGGTCAAAAAGTACCTTGTTTTGGAAAATGACGAAAAGATTCCTTTCAAAACACATAAGGGTATAAATGAATTTATCCAATTGTCTAGTAAATAGTAAAAAATGTTTTAAAATATATTTTAAGAAACATGGATGTGGATGATAAAGAGGTCCCAGTAGATAATTACGTATAAACAACCTCGGATAATGAAGAGATTGTGAAATAAACACTTACCTTGTACTTTTCCTTGATTGAGGGTAGTTTAAACTCTGGTATAATGGTTAAATAATTGTTATTAAATTTTACAAGAATCATATACATTGAAATGATATCAAATATGATCTTTTAACATTGCTTTGTTAATAATGTCTTAGTATTATCGTCATTTCGGGTGTTAACTTACTCGTTTTCTTTTATATGTTGTGTTACATAATTCATGTTTGTTATGGATGGGATGTATATTATTCATATACAGAATTATATCAAGTCCTTAAACATTATTTTTAATCATAAAATGATAATTATACTTGCATGCATACGATGGGGAATGAATCTCATCGTGTTCGTGGAGACGGTAGTCCGTACGTACGCACGAGCGACAATATAATTCTTTTGATATTAAAATAAAATATAAGTGGATATTATATCATATAGAAAGAATAATTATCAAGTTATATTTATTATTTACATTAATTACACATCATTATCATACCCATCCAAATAATAATGTTTTGAATAACGATTACACCACGACGTGGAGAAGGTAAAGCGTACGTACACACGTATGGTTACATATCATTCAACAGATGGATAGAATACTGAATATAGTTGTACCATATTTATAATAACATCATATTATATAGAATATACTCTAGTAATTATTTTATAATGGAAATAACAAAGAAATAAGAATTTGAAGAAGAATGGAACTTGAAAGAGGGTGGTGAAAACGTTACCTCTTCTTCGGGTTCTTTCTTTTGATTTTATCAAAAGGGCTCCAAAAGTAAGATTTTTGACTAAAGGAAGGCCTCTAGGATTAAGTTAGGATAGTTGAGTGGGTATTTTTTAAGAGTTTGGTCAAAGTAAAATTCTTTGAAGGTGTGAATAATTGGTTAGAAGTGGTGTCGTTTTATAGGGGGGGCTCTTTCGGAAAAACATAAAGTATTAATTTATAATAAATTAAAATTAGGTTTATAATGGCTACAGAGTGGATTATTCAAAGTCTAAGGTGGGTATGTGTCGAAATAATTTCAACCAATAGATTTTATATAGGTTTGGGTCATTATATTAACCTTATATTTTAGTTTTAACTCACAGTTAATTAGTTTGACATTTACCATGTCAATGTGCCTTTTTATATTATATAGTTAATAAACTAACTATATACATCCTAGGAACCCCCAAGTGGTAAATTAATGATACAACTATCATGATATAATTCATTTGTTGAAACATAGATTTTTAGGAATAAAATATCAATTAATAATATAATATTTGTTTTAAAAACTCATTTATGTCAATTTTGACATTATTCAATATTTTTTTTTGTTAAAGTCATAAAAACTTTATTAATTCGAACAAAATTCATTTAATCAATCATAACATGTCATATTAACCAATAAAATTCGTGGATGTCATCAAAACATTCAAATTATATTTATTTTAACATTTATAATACCAATTTTTTGATTCTTTCATAAATATGAAAAATACTGCATCATTATTGTGTCATTTATAAATTTAATTATTTAATGTCTAAAAATTATAAATAAAATACCATTATGTATTAAATCTTTTTAACATTATAATTAATATTTATAGTCGAAAATATAACATATATAACACTATGTAAAAATTGTTTTTCAAAAAGATATATGCTTATGTCATTTTTGTATTTACTTTAACTTAATTAATATAAAGTGTTTTTATCAAATACAAGCAGCTCTATGTGGTCCCAAAATCGACGCAAAGATGCCCATGGTAGTAAATGTATCAACCAATAGGGTTAGGACACGTTTTAAGGTAAATTAATATTATTATAATACTATTTTTTTCCCTTATTTATCGGATTTACCCTTTAACCATGGTAAATAAAATATTTGCCGAAGTAATTATTCAAAATGTCTAAAAATAAAAAGTTAACTATTTAAACAATTTGGACCTCCGGATTCCAAATATGGTATCCATTTTTTATAAATTCAAAACACTGAATTGGTAGAAATTAATATAAAATCAATTCTTGTTGTTAAAACAAAAAATTGTGTTTTTAAGAGATAATAACTATAAAAAGATTGACACTTGTTTATGTTCGGTCTAAATGTGAAATTATGTCCAATGACCAACATTATATTAAATGGTAAAAATATATTCTATATATACTTTAAACCCACTCAAATTCATAATTTAACACTATTAATTATTTTTATTAAAAAAGTTTTTTTTTAATTAAAATTTAGTAATTTTCACTATTCATTAGAATATAAAAGTTATCCGAAAAGTACCAAAATTTTACCCTAGGCTAATTTCGATATTCCGAATTCAAAAATGAAGTCCATTTTGAGAGGTAAAATTTATAAAATTTCAAAAACTGGGTAATACTATTCATAGCGGCTACTTTAATTGGTCGTGGTGTGTTAGAATCTTGAAGTTGCGTACAATGCAAACTATTGCATTATTCAAAGGGAAATGTACCATGGAAGCTTGGGGAATTACACTATCCACTTGTAGGAGTTGTTTTTTTAAGCTATAAGTGTCTACTTTTTATTTATTTCATATATATTGATATTAATTTAATTCCTATAAAAATATTATTTTTCATATGTATCCCCAAAGATAATGGAAACTAGATTATTTATAAGGAATCATTCCATAGTTCATAAATGTGGAACATTTTTATGCCTTTATATAAGTAACCATGTTACAATTATCTGTGTTATAAATATTTCTAAGAGTTACATATAAGACATGAAAATAAATGTTTTAAAATAGTAACCATAATATCTATAAATTTATAAAATTTATATCATTATATAATTTATAAATTACAAAAACAATTTTGTATCAATAAAATATCCCCTTATAATTGGATTTATGTTTCATGATAATAATATTACTATATGGTATGATAATACGGTTTTATGCATGATCCATCAAATCATGTATTTTGAATAAAAATATTTACATTACCCCTCTATTTTAGAGTGTCCATACTAAAAGGTTCTTATGGTTATTTCATAATTCATTGATTGAAGTTCCCATATTTTAAAATATTTAACCTTCTCCAACCAATTTATTTTTATCAATTTAATGTTTTTACTTTTTTATGTTTGTTCACTAAAATTTTTTAATGCTGAAAAAACATTACCCATATATTCTTCTCTTATTTTCCATTTTAGAAATATGTCCAAATTTTTCTAAAATAAAATTTTTACACTTGTTCCTAAGTTTGAAAATATTATTGAAAGAGGAAAATAAATCCTTTAAAAAATTAAACTTGACATTTATGATATATTTTATGTGTTCCTCATGATGTCAAATGTTTGGAGTTGTAAATAAGAGACTGGAATATGGAGAAATGGTCTATTTATATCCATTACTAGTATAATTCTAATCGATTTTTACCTCTATAGATGAATAAAATATTGTAAATAGATTTATTTTTCAAAAAAAGATTATTATATGATTGAGATAACAAGAATATAGTTTTTTTTAAATTCTGAAGACCTTTTTAATTGAAGTCTCACACTATATGACATTATCGGAAGGTAAATCCATGTATTATAGATAAAATTTTATTCTTATGTTAACATAATATTTCAAATTGCGTGGTTTAATGTAATGTTCCATTGTGGATGGATTATATTACTTTGAAAATCATATATATAATTAAGACCAAACATATCTATTATGGTAGTGAAAACAATACCAGGTAAACTAATTAACATCATATTTATAGTTTTTGATGGAATTTATCATGTATTAGGACAGATCAGCATAACATTGATCGTATTGGGAATCTGAGGTTCAATTCTATGTTTATATGGGTGGGTAGTGAAAGATATCGAAGGTTATGAATTTTATAATAGTGTATCAATTTTTTACTCTTTGTTTCGGATGATTTTGTATAATATATCAAGCTTTTAACTAGTCCCCATTTAATTTGATGGTATTTAAATAATAATGGGAATTATATCCATTTTTTTACTTGTTTTTCTATCAGGAAACGTTCATATTGAAAAAATAATATCAAAGGATCCAATGAATGAAAATCTAATGTTATATCATTTTGGGGTAGACCATTGGATTTCAAATGTGATGAGGATAATATTCTCCTTACTTATGACTAATACATATTCTTAAATTAATTTTATTTCATATAATAATTAATTAAAATGATAAAAAATAGAATTTATCTGTAGTGAAAACCAATATTATTATACAAATTTTTTTTATATTAATGAGTGAGGAGATACACATCTACTTAACTCTATGTCCAATTGAAGAAATAATTAGACTGTTATCTCACAATGATCCAAATTATATGTGGTATTACAAGTATTAAATGTAAAATGGGTTATTAATTATGGTACATGGACTACCCATAATTTATGGTTCCCAAAAACAATATTTCTTGATGAAAAAAAATAATAATAGGAGTCAATGTATAGGATTACATGATATAAACATCACATAAAATGATTTTCCTAGACAATTATTATTATGTAATTCGTAGATAATAAAAATATTATTTGTCCCGAGATATGATTTGGTAGTTTGATGTCACATGTAGTGATTACTCAATAATGTATCTCTATTGTTTAACACCACAAGCTTCCATGGTACATTTCTTTTTGAATAATGTAATAGCTTGCGTTGTACGCAACTTCAAGATTCTAACACATCGCGACCAATCAAACTAGCCATTATGAATATTAATACCCACTTTTTGAAATTTTATTAATTTTATATTTCAAAATGGACTTCATTTTTGGGTTCAGAATATCTAAAATATCATATGGTGAATTTTTTGTATTTTTTTTGAAAAAATTCAGTTTTTTATGAATAGGGAAAAATACTAAATTTTAATTAAAACCAACTTTTTTAATAAAAACAATTTATAGTGATAAATTATAATATTGATTGGTTTTTGAGTATAATTTGATTATATTTTTACCATTTAATCCATTTTTGTTCATTGGACGTAATTTCACATTTAAACAGGACATAAGCAAGTGTCAATATTTTGATACTTATTATTTCTAAAAAACACGCTTTTTGTTTTGACAACTGGAATTAATTTGAAATTAATTACTGTCACTTATGTGTTTCGAATTTATAAAAATGGAATCCATATTTAGAATCAGGAGGCCCAAATT
The DNA here is from genome assembly GCA_963277665.1 of Viscum album. Taxonomy (NCBI): domain Eukaryota; kingdom Viridiplantae; phylum Streptophyta; class Magnoliopsida; order Santalales; family Viscaceae; genus Viscum; species Viscum album. The sequence continues at coordinate 1,820,613,825 of OY728153.1, read as the reverse complement.
TTGTAAATAGGTAACTTTTATTTTTAGACATTTTTAATAATTACTTCGGTAAATATGTTATTTACCATGTTTAAAGGGTAAATCCAGTAAATAAGGATAAAAAATAATAATATCACAATACAAATTACACTAAAACTTGTTCTAACCAAATTTTATTATACATTTCCGACAATAGACATCCTTTTTTTTGATTTTGGTAACCAATGGAGCCACTTTTAAGTGATAATGACACTTTATATTAAGTAATTTAAAGTAAATACAAAAATGACATAAGGAAATATCTTTTTGTAAAAACAATATACATAGGGTTATATATGTCATATATTTGACTATAAATATTCATTATAAATATAAAAATATTTATTACATAATGGTATTTTATTTATAATTTTTAGACATTGAATAATTAAATTTATTTATTACACAATGATGAGGGAGTGTTTTCATTATTAATTAATGAATCAAATAAATGGAATTATAGATGTTAAAATAAATAAATTTTGAATGTTATAATTCCATCCACGAATTTTATAGGTTAATGTTACATGATAAGATTTATTAAATAAATTTTTCTTGAAATAATAATGCTTTTAGGAATTTAACAAAATCAAAATACCAAATAGTGTCAAAATTGACATAAAAGATTTTTTAAAACAAATATTATATTATGAATTGATATTCTATTCCTAAAAATCTAAGGTTCTGGAAAAGGTCATAAATAATATTATATATGTCATTAATTAACCACTTGAGGTTCTATTGAAAGTTTATAGTATGTTTGTTACCCATATAATATAAAAATACAAAGAGACAAGGTAATGTTAAACTAATTAACTAAGAGTTAAAAATAGAATATAAGGTTAATATAGTGACCAAAACACATCTAAAACCTATTTATTGAGTATTTTACGACCCATACCCACCTTATCCTTGAAATAAATCATTTTTGAGCTATTATAAACCGAAAATTAATTTATTATAAAATAATATTTCAATCTTTTCCTGAGGTGCCCCTCACCCCTCTTATAAAACTAAACATCCCCATCTCTCAAATTCACACCTTTAAAGCCATTTGACTTGGCCAAAACCTACCCAACTATCCTCTAAACTATCCTCCCTTCATCCTATAGGCATTAATTCAGTCATAAATCCAACCTAATGAGCCCTTTTGATCAAATCAAAAGAAAGATCCCGAAACAGAGGTAAATATTTCACCAACTCTTTCAAGTTATTTTCTTCTTCCACTTCCTCTTTCTTTGTTTTTTCCACTATAAAATAATAAATCCAGTATATTCTATATAATTTGATGATATCATAAAAATTTTACAACCATATTCATTATTTTATCCATTCTATGAATGACATGTCACGATACATACGTAGGAACGGCTTACCGTCTCCACATCGTGGTGTAGTTTGTTATTCAAACACTTCATCATTTAGATAGGTATAATAATGAATATAAATGATGAAAATAATAAATAATAAATGATAATGATTCTGTATATATTATATACCATCCAATTATACATTATTTTAATATCAATAGAATGATATTGTCGCTCGTGCGTGCGTATGGATTACTCTCTCCAAAAACGTGATGAGATTCATCCCCCCTTTATAACCATTCAATACTAATTTTGATTTGATGATTAAAAATAATTTTTAAAGACTTAATATAATTCTGAATATGAATATGATACATCATATCAAAAATGAACATTACATACATAACAAAGCATATAAAGAAAAACGAATTAGTTAACACCCGAAACGATGATAATACTAAAATATCATTAACAAAGCAATATTAGAAGGCCATATATGATATCATATTAATTTATATGGTTATTGTATAATTTAATAACAATTATTCCACCATTATACAAGAGTTTAAAATACCCTCAAACAAGGAAAGGAACAAGGTAAGGGTTAATTTCACAATCTCTTCATTATCTGTGGTTGTTTATACGTAATTATATACTGAGATCTCTTTATCATCTAAATCCATGTTTCATAAAGTTATATTTCAAAACATTTTTACTATTTATTAAATAATGGGTTAAAGTCATTTATACCTCTATTTTAAATTATATGTTTTGAAAGGAATCATTTTGTCGTTTTCCAAAGAAGGTACTTTATAATTGTTTCGACAAAATTAAGGTAAGAGTGTTTTTTAACTTATACGGTAGGTGTGGCTATTTTCTGTCGTTATAACATTGTCGAAGCATCCCTTACAAGATTATAAGATTATTTTCAAAAATAATTTTTTTCTTTCATAATTACATGACTATTAAATTATTTCTAAATAGAAATAGTTGTTTCTCTAAAAAATCTTTTATTTCATGTATGCCAACATCATTTGATGGATTTTAAGCTTGTTTTGAGTTAATTTATTATGATACAAATCTTGCATATTGTATTGAAGTTTTTGTGATATGTTTGATTGTGGATTCGTTATTTTATACCATTCATGGTTTATGGATAAATTATTTACATTTCATATGCTATTTTTAATACGACTGTTTATGTTATGTTTAAACCTTTTAATATGAGAAATGAATTGGACTTAGTAAGTGACAGGTGGAGCCTTCTATAGCTCCTCGACTAATCGGTAGGTCTCATGAGACAAACTATTGTCTTGGCACGGGGCCTTGAAAAATCATATTTGTAGTCTTGGAACAAGGCATTGACTACGTGGTTATGAAGTCTGGCATTATGCATTCCATCATTATGAAAGTGGCTATTTATATTTCATGTGATTATTCGACTATTAGAATATCCATGTGAATAAGTAAATGGAATTATTTGATTTTATATTTTCCATATTATGCTGAAGTTCAATTTTAAAAGGCTTTTGTTTTATTCGTATACATTGCCTTAAAAGTTTATGCTTATTTTTGAACGTTTCTGCTATATTGTTATCTTTATTGAGCATCTGATCTCACCCCTTTCTATGTTTTATTTTTCCCAGGATGCAAAGAGGTATTTTATGACTAACCTACTGGGATAGTATGAGGGGATATGAGTGTGTTATATGGAAACAATGTCGTTGTAGTTTTTCATTTGGTAATGTAATATAAAACATATGAATGTATCTATCATTTCCAAGGCTACTAAACTGATCGGTCTTTCGGGACATGATTTCCTTATATCATGCCAATGTTATGTAATAATGCACCGACTCATGGTAACTGGGTTTAGGGTGTTATAGTTGGTATCATAATAAGTTTAGTACAAACCTTATAATCTATATTTAGATAAACTCTGATTATAGAACATTACCTCAAGATAGAATTTGAGGATTAGTATAGAAGAACTTCCTATAATTTTGGTATTGTAGAGATTTTTTGAGTTTTCTAAGAAATACATCCATGTCTGGATACGACCAGCTTGAGGCAGCTCTAGCCCATTGGTACCTAGGGGTAAAACCTGAAAACACTGCTTTGAGCTAGACACAAATTGGAACTGGTGCACGACAACGGGCATTGCTGCACTTTTGGTTACGACACTCCCAAGGGATATTCTTAGGAAAATTCTCATTTTCTTTACAAATCATTATGAAGCATTTATAAGTATATACATACTCAAAGTAAATTTTTTTATGATTATGGATTATATCCATAAACTGTTCAGTTTATGTTAAGTGTTCTAAAAGTTTGGAATTATGTATTTCGATTCATAAACTAATCTAGTATATCCCATTGTTTAGAAATGGTTCCTAGTGGAAGGAATGGAAACCGTATCAATGGAAATAATCCTTTTAGGGATTTCCCTCCACTAAAGATAATTATAGTGGATCTGGTGAAGAACCTGGTGTTGATCAGCTTATCATCGTACTGGGACAACTCACTCAGGTTAAGAATAATAACTTTACCCTTATGGAGCACCTAGATCCACAGTGTGTAGGATCAATGTTAGATCACATAATGAGGTAACAACCACCAATACAAAATGGGAGTAAAAATACATTAGTAGTTGATAAATGGATAAATTCCTTAGATAAAAGATTACATGCCTTGGGGAGTAGTGAATGTGGAAAAACAATTCATGGTAGTTTATCACCTCACTGGAGATACTGATCAATGGTGGGCATTGATTCAAAACACAAAGGAAGATGATGAAGTTTCAAAAATGGAATGGAGGGAGTTTGAAGATATTTTCTTAGAAAAATACATTCATCATGACCATCGATAGGATATGGAAAGAAAATTTCTGAGTATGAGGAAAAAATAGGATGAGAATGTCACAAAAGTATGAAGCTAACTTTACAAGGTTAGCGAGGCATGCATAAGATAATACACATAACCCAAGAAGTAATATGGATCATTTCTTGGATGGGTTAAAACCATTTCTCCATTGATAATTAGTATCACAATCCTTCTCCTCGTAAGATTATATTGTCTCATGTGCTATCAAGACAGAAAATAAATTCTCTAAGTCTTGCCACTTTAAAGCAAAGAAAGAGAGGAAGAGATCTACTGAACACTCTAGAAATGTAAATAAGGGGAAGAAGGGAAAAGTGGAATATCCATCCTATAGTAAATGTAGTAAGAATCACCCTGGTACTTGTCTGAAGGGAACGGGAGTCTGTTACAAGTGTGGTGAAAAAGGCCACCATGCTCTTGATTGCAAGGGGAAGAAAGAGGTTTTCAATGTTTAATGATATAATTGTAGATATAAGGGGAATTATAAAATTTAATGTCCTAAGCTCCAAGGAAATTTACCTCAGAAAAGGACAAGGGATCGAGGCCAAGCTTATTCTATCACTACTACTGAGGTTGAATCTTCAAAAGACGTGGTGGCAGGTAATTTAATGTATTTTTCAAGTTTATAGAATGCTTTATTTGATTCTGGATCATCGCATTGTTTATATCTTCCCAGTTTTCTAAGAAAATTAGATATTTACAATTTGATTTAAAAAGTGAGTTGTCAGTCAAAACACCTAAGGTAATTATCACTGAAAAAAAGTTTTGTGAATCAGTCCCCAATAGGGAATATAAATGTTCTTTATCTGTTGATATCATCGTCACACCTATGATTGAATTTGATATAATCCTTGGTATGGATTGGTTTTAAGACCATGGTGAAAAAATTAAGTGTAACAAGAAGGAGCTTACTATTTTTTAAGACGATGATAAGGAACACCTTATCTTTAGAGCAGAATCATCATCACCTGATTCTTATCTAGATCCACCCCCAGTATTTCAACAAAATTCAATTATTGGAGAGGAATAGAATAAAATAACTGTGGGTGAGAAAAATAATGTTGAAATAGAATATGTACCTATTGTTCAAGAATATGTTGATGTGTTTCCAGAATATTTACTTGGAAATCCACCAGAATGATAAATTGAGTTTTCCATTGATTTAATTCTTGGTTCAAGGCCCATATTGAAGACCCCTTATAGAATGGCCACTGTGGAATTAGTGGAACTAATGAAACAACTATATGAATTGAGTAATAAGGGTTTCCTCACCCTAGTGTTTCTCCATGGGGAGCCCCAATCCTTTTTGATAATAAGAAATATGGATCTATGAGGTTGTCCATTGACTATATTGATATCAATGCTATAATAATAAAGAACAAGTATCCACTACCTCACATTAATGATTTATTTGACCAAATTCATGAATCTCAATATTTTTTAAATATTGACCTTCGATCTGGATACCATCAGTTGTGTGTGAATAAGGAAGATATTTCGAAGACTGCATTTCGAACCTAGTACATGCATTATGATTTTACAGTAATGCCTTTTGGATTGACGAATGCACCCTCTGTCTACATGGATCTAAAGAATTGGGTTTTCAAGGATTATCCTTATTAATTTTCAATGGTATTTATTGATGATATCTTGGTATACTCCAAAATCTATGAATATTGTGAAAATCACTTCCACATTATCTTAAAAATTCATAGAAGAAATGAATTATATGGGAAGTTTAGAAAGTGTGAATTTTTTCTTCAAGAGATTTCTTTTCTTGTCCATATTGTCTCTAAAGATGGAATATTTTTTGATCCTTCAAAGACCAAGGCAATCCAATAATGGCCACCACCGATGAGTATAATTGAGGTATGCAGTTTTATTGGTTTAGCAGGTTATTATCGGCATTTCGTCCAGATTTTTTTTCCGATTGTCTAACCCATTAACCAAGCTCACATGTAAAGGGGTTAAAAAAATTTGAAAAAAAAGATTATGAAGAATGTTTTGAATAATTTAAGTAGAGATTAGTCAATTATCCTATATTGACTCTACTATCGGGGAGTGACGAGTTTTTTATTTATAGTGATGCCTCAAAGAAAGTACTTGTTTGTGTCCTTATGTAGAATGATAGGGTTATTCTTTATGCATCACGACAACTAAAAATTCATGAACAAAACTATACTAATCATTATATTGAGTTAGCAGTTGTACTCTTTGCTTTTATGATATAGAGACAATGTCCATATGGGAAAAAATGTCTGATTTATACAGATCACAAGAGTTTTGATTATATTTTCTCACAAAAATAACTCGACATTAGGCAAAGGTGATGGCTTGAAATACTCAAGGATTTTGATTCCACTATACACTACCACCCCGGGAAGGAAAATAAGGTTGAATATGCTTTGATTAGAAAGGATCATTGAGTTTTTAACAAGATGAGGGTTGAAAAGGATCCTATATACATAGATATAGTAAATATGGATATGGGAATAACCATGGAAGGTGAAACATAAATGTTTTTCAAATGGTTTCCAAACTATCTTTACTAGAAAGTATAAAAAGTTCTCAGGCTGATGAGGAGGAGTTTCAAAAGAAGATTAAAGCTATGAATAACTGGATATTAAGTGACTTCGTATATGAAGATGTAATTTTGATATTTGGGAAGAGACTTTGTGTTCCCAATATACCTGATCTAAAAAGAAAATTGTGGGATGATGCTCATAGCTCCAATTTCTCTATACACCCTGGGAGAACCAAAATGTATAGATATTTGAATGATCATTTTTGGTGGGACAACATAAATATTGAGATTGTTGATTTTGTGTAAAGATGTATGGTTTGTAAACAAGTGAAAGCTGGAAGGAAACAACATAGAAGAGTCATGCAACCTCTTCCCATACCTGAGTGGAAATGGGATAATATTACGATGGACATTGTCATGGGACTACCAAAGACTCCTAGAAGGAATGATGCAATATGGGTCATTGTTGATCGTCTTACCAAGTCAACACATTTTCTTTTTATAAGAGACGATTTACAACTTGAACATTTAGAAAAACTGTATATTAATGATGTTGTAAGACTTCATAGAGTACCCATATCGATTGTTTTTTATCATGATCTCTGTTTTACATCATGATTCTGGAAAAGTTTATTGAAATACCTAGATACTGAACTTCGTTTGAGCACTTCCTACCACCCTCAAACTAATGGATAATTTTAAAGGACGCCTCAAACTTTAGAAGACATGTTTAGATATTGCTCACATGAATTTCATGGAATGTGGGATCAATATTTAACTCTAGTATAATTTTCCTACAACAATAGCTTCCATTCAAGCATTCAGATGGCACCATATGAAGCGTTATATAGAAAGAAATGTCGTACACCACCTTTTTGGGATGATGTCGGTGAAAGAAAACTCATAGGCCCAGAACATGTTGAGTAAATGATGGAAAATGTGAATGTAATCCTAACCTACATTAAAGTAGCACAAAGTAGGCAGAAGAACTGTGTTGATAACTGAAGGAAGGATTTGGAATTTCATGTTGAAGATCATGTTTTCTTGAAGGTATCTCCATGGAAGGGAATTATAAAATTCGGTAAATAGGGTGAATTGAGTCCCAGGTAAATTGGACCTTTGGAAATTCTAGAATGTATTGGGGTTGTAGATTACCGTTTGGCAATGCCGCCAATTCTCTCCAAAGTTCATGATGTTTTCCACATATCACCATTGAGAAAATAAATTCCTGACCTAACACATGTACATACCTTTGAGGAATTATAACTATAACCAAATATATCTTATTGTGAAGAGCTTGTTAAGGTTCTTGATACAAGAGAACAAGTGTTGAGAAACCGAACGACTCGTCTGGTAAAACTTCTATGGTGAAACCATAAGATGGAAGAGGCAACGTGGGAACCCGAGGAACTTATAATGAAGAACCACCCGAATATTTTTATGCAGAAATATTATAGAAATTTTGAGTATGAAAATATTTGAAGAAGGGGAGAATATAACACCCCAAGATTCCATGGTATGATTTTCTTGGAATAATGCAATATCTTGCGTTGTGTGAAACTTCAAGATTCTAACACATCACGACCAATCAAATTAACTGTTATGAATAGTAATACCCACTTTTTAAAATTTTATCAATTTTATCTTTTAAAATGGATTTAATTTTTGGTTTTGGAATATCTAAGTAAGCTTAGGTATAATATTTGGTGTTTTTCTGAAAACATTCAGTTTTTGATGAATAGTGAAAAATACTAAATTTTAAATAAAAACAAATTTTTTAATAAATAAATTATATTGCTCAATTATACTATTGATTAGTTTTTAAGTATAATTAGATTATATTTTTACCATTTAATCCAATTTTTTTCATTGGACATAAATTCACATTTAAACTGGACATAAGCAAGTGTCAATCTGTTGATAGTTATTATTTCATAAAAACACCCTTTTTGTTTTAAAAATGGGAATTAATTTTAAATTATTTTATTACACTTCTATATTTTGAATATAGAAAAATCGATTAAATATTTATAATCAGGAGGTCAAAATTTTCTAAATAGGTAACTTTTATTTTTAGACATTTTGAATAATTATTTCGGTAAATATTTTATTTACCATGGTTAAGGTGTAAATCCGGTAAATAATGGTAAAAAAATTAATATTATAAAAATATTAAGTTATCCTAACACTTTTTAAAACCCTATTTTCTAATACATGTCTAACCATGGGCATCCTTGAGTCAATTTTGGGACCCTATGGGGCCACTTTTAAGTGATAATGACACTTTATATTAATTAAGTTAAAGTAAATACAAAAATGACATAAGCATATATCTTTTATTAAAACAACTTTTACATAAGGTTATATATGTTATAGCTTAGACTATAAATATTAATTTGAAATCTAAAACGATTTCCTACATAATGGTATTTTATTTATAATTTTTATACATTTAATAATTAAATTTATTTATGGCACGATGATGATGCAGTATTTTCTTTATTAATGAAAGAATCAAATAAATGGTATTATATGTGTTAAAATAAATATAATTTGAATGTTTTGATGCTATACACTAATTTTATAGGTCAATGTGACATGTTAGGATTTATTAAATGATTTTTTTTGAGTAATAATGCTGTTAGGAATTTTACAAAAACAAAATAGAAAATACTGTCAAAATTGACATAAAAGAGTTTTTATAACAAATATTATATTATTAATGGATATTATATTACTAAAAATAAAAGGTTAGGAAAAAGGTCTTAAATAATATTATATATTTCATTAATTAAGCTCTTATGGTTTGCTTAAAGTTTTATATTAAGTTTTTTAACCATATAATATACAAATACAAAGAGACATGGTAAATGTCAAACTAATTAACTAAGAGTTAAATCTACAAGAAAAGGATAATATAGCGATCCAAACCTATATAAAAGCTACTGGTTGAGTTTTATATGACCCATATCCACCTTATCCTCGAACTAAATCATTTTGGATCCATTAGAAACCGAAAAGTATTTTATTATAAAATAATATTTCAATCTTTTCCTAAGGTACCCCTCACCCCTCTTATAAAAAGGCACTTCCCCTTATATAAAATTAACACCTTAAACTCCATTTGGTTGGGCCAAAACATACCCAAATATCCTATAAACTATCATCCATTCATCCTAGAGGCATTAATTTAGTCAGAAAGCCAACCTAAGGAGTCCTTTTTATCAAATCAAAAGAAAGAACCCAAAGAAGAGGTAAATATTTCATCACCTCTTTCAAGATCTTTTCTTCTTCCACTACATCATTCATTGTTTTTTCCATTATAAAATAATGAATCCAGTATATTCTATATATTGTGATGTTATTATAAAAATGGTACAACAATATTCATTATTTTATCCATCCTATGAATGACATGTCACCATACGTGTGTACGTATGGCTTACCGTCTGCTCGTCGTGATGTAGTTTGTTATTCAAACACTTCATCATTTGGATGGGTATAATAATGAGTATAAATGATGGAAATAAAAAATATAACATGATAATTATTATGTATATATGATATACCATCCAATTATATATTATTTTAATATCAAAATAATGAATTGTCGCTCGTGCGTACGTACAGATTACCATCTCCACGAACGTGGTGAGATTCATTCCCCATCTTATCCATTCAAGAATAATTTTCATTTGATTATTAAAAATAGTTTTTAAAGACTTAATATCATTCTGAATATGAATAATGTACATCATATCAAAAAAAATTACTTATGTAACAATGAATATAAAGGAAAATGAAACAGTTAACATCTGAAATGATGATACTACTGAAATATCATTAACAAAGCAATATTAGAAGATCACATATGAAATCATATTAATGTATATGGTTATTGAATAATTTAATAACAATTATTTCACCATTATTTATTAGGTTATCCTACCCTTGACCAAGGAAAAGAACAAGGTAAGGGTTAACTTCTGAATCTATTCATTATCCAAGGTTGTTTATACGTAATTATCTACTGGGATCTCTTTGTCATCCACATAAATGTTTCTTAAAAATGCATTTCAAAACAATTTTATTATTTACTAAATAATGGGTTTAATTCATTTATAAACCTATTTGACCTTATATGTTTTTTAATGGAATATTTCTGTTGTTTTCAAAACAACGTACTTTATGGTATTTCGACAAAATTAAGGTAAGAATGTTTTTAAAACTTATACGGTGGGTGTGGTTATTTTCTGCCATTATAACATTATCAAAGATTCCCTTAGAAGATTATAATAATATTTCAAAAATAAATGTTTTCTTTTATAATTACACAACTATTAAATGATTTCAAAATAGAAAGAAGTATTTCTATAAAAAAATGTTTGATTTCATCTTCGTCAACATCCTTTGATGGATTTTAAGCTTGTTTGAAGTTAATTTATTATGATACAAAACTTCCATATTGTATTGATGGTTTTGTGATATGTTTGAATGTGGATGTGTTATTTTTTTCCATTCATGGTTTATGGATAAATTAGTGACATTTCATATTCTAGTTTTAATATGAATGTTTATGTTATGTTTAAACCTTTTCATATGAGGAATGCATTGGACATAGTAAGTGATGGGTGGAGCCCGCAATAGCTCCTCAATGCATTGGTAGGTATCATGAGAAAAACTAGTGTCTTGGAACAAGGCCTTGACAAAATCTTATTTGTAGTCTTGGCACGAGGCCTTGACTATGTGGTTAAGAAGTATGGATTTAAGAATTCCATCATTATGAAAGTGGCTATTGATATTTTGTGTGATTGTTCGACTAGTAGAATATCCATGTGAATAAGTAAATGGAATTATTTTATTTTATATATTCCAAATTATGGTGAATTTCATGTTTAAAAGTCTTTTTTTTAGTCTTATACATTTCCTTAAATGTTTATGCTTATTTATTAAAGTTTACACTATATTTTTATCCTTACTGAGCATCTGAGCTTACCCCTTTCTATGTTTTATTTTTCCCATGAGGCGAAAAAGTATTTTATGACTGACCTTCCAGGATAGTCTGAGGGGATATGAGTGTGGTCTATAGAAACAATTTTTTTTCTATTTTTTATTTTATAATGTAATGTAAAACTTATGAATGTGTCTATTATTTCCCAGGATACTAAACTGATCGGCCATTCGGGACATTATTTCCATGTATCATGTCAATATTACGTAATAATGCACTGACTCTGGGTAACTGGGGTTGTAGTGTTACATGGTGTTTCCTCTATATTAGTGTCATTATTTTAGAGTTATGAAGAACACAACCCTTTAAATATTGTTTTAATGAACTGAAGTCCTTAATCTTCTTATTTGGATATGAGAGGGTCTACCCCCATTGGTTCATGACACCACTCTTAAGAGTTAAAGGTCCAGGGTGGTTGGAAATAATGAAATGTTTAAATAAATATGAGAGATAATAGATACCAATAATGATTTATGAAAATTTGATGGAGGAATCAAATATTGGTTCAATGGCCCATTTATTTTTTGAAATACACCTCTCATATGTTACAGTTAATTATTTCCAAGATTCACAATATTATTTTAATTTTAATATGTATTTATATTAATCTAATAAATAGATATGAAAAATATATCTCCTCTTTAGTGCTTGTCAAAATATATTCTGGGTTGGGATACAACTTAAAGAAGATGACAAATTTCTGGGTAGTGATTAAGCAAAACCTATTTTAAAATAATTTTAGACATTAACTATGATGGATTCATAGATTTATCGATCTAAACGTGATAACAACCACCATGTATGGACAAATATATTAATCATTCACTTGAAGCACGACATATGTTATTAGTATAAACCTCAACATTGCCTTATGATAATTTATCTAACTTTTTATATTTCAATATCATATATTTTAAATCAAAAATTATAAAATAATTCATGAAGACTATTTAGATTTAGGTTGATAATAAAAAAATCAACCAATAGGAATCCCCTATTAATTATATTATAAAATATTTATAAATAATCTTAAAAAATGATAATTTAATCATTCTATCTCTATGTCTGTGATTATTGGCTTTTATATAGTAATCATGATACTCATTACATTGAAGAATCTACCCATCAAGATATATTCATTATCATAGTGAAAATAAATAATTTCATATCTTTTATTATCACTTCCATCATATAAGATTTATCTTAGACAGCCACAGTTCATGAGGGTCATTTATAGTTTAAGATTATAATTCTTATCTTCTTTTACAACATAGATCATATTATATTAATAGTGTTTACCTAACATCATCTTATAAAATTGGAACCCAAATTTGTTGGTATGATGTAATTATAAATTTTTATTTTTGGCCTTATAGAATGATCTAATGTGAAATATATCGATATAAAAAATTAGTTTGTATTTATATTTATAGAAATCTAATGATGATTATGACTAGATAAATGTATCTTTCGGTGGTAATTATATTTATTAAACAATATGAAGATATTGATTTTTTGAAAAAATATAAAAAATTTCATTATACATACTAGAATGACCACACTACAGTTAAATACATAAAAGTTAAGAGAGATGTCATAATAAATATCGATGTAAAACATATTTTGTAACATGAGAACTACAAAGAAGTGGTGGATAAAGATCAAATAAATTGTAAAAGTAAATCTTAAAATCCCTTCAATATATAATTAAAATTTTATGGTAATATATTTAAAAAATAATTGTTTTAGTATTATAATTAGTCAAATTTAATAATCAATATCTATCCAAAATAACTATCAACCTATCTATTAATGTTACTCTTATTTCTATGAAGGAAGACCAAGATTTCCAAGTGAATTTTATTGAATGGATTTCATAATAATGTGAATATATCAAAATGAAAGAGAAATATTTAGATGATTATTTAGATCCTAAACAATAATTTTTTATTGGGATATTGGTATGTGGTTGATGGTATGGAAAAACATCCATTTCTTGATCACTTGATCTACTTGGAGTGAGATGTGTGACAAGGTCGTTCACATTCTCAAACACATAAAAGTAATAATATCTGGTATATTATATGATTGAACACATCATTATATTTTTAGTAATATGATAAATATTTCATGATGGATTATACACAAGTTACTGGAACTCATATGAATAAAAGTAGAGGCATAATACATCAAGACAATAGAGCTGGCTATGTAATATATTTTAGAAGAGGAGTATGAATCTAGGATCATATTTGTTTATTTCTAAGAGGATAAAAATTATAGAAAATTTTCAATAAAACTAGATATAGTAATATTTTAAGATACCAAGATTTTTTTTATAATACAGAACCTTAGAATGATAATGTTAGATAATAAAAACTAAATGTTTATGTGTGTGTGTTGAATATAAAACTCTAAAAAATAATAGAAATAAAATATGGTTCATGTTTCATGAAAGTCATTGAATCTAGTATAGCATTCAATCAACCAATTATTATTTTAGTATTCTTATCATTAATCTTGTCCTTTATTTGTTTCATAATTCCTCCAGGGGATCTAACTTTTACTCTCATCCATTATTTGTTAATTATTAAAATTTAACACTTTTTAACCATCCCACTCAATGTAATTACAATGAAAACACTATATACAGAATAAATAACATTATATTAAATAAAAATTACAAATGAAAATACACAATCATGATATAATGGTAGTTATTTTAATGTTTAAACTCTTCATGAATATTAATTTCATATGTATAATGTTATGAATTGGTAATATGGATTTGATCTATCTTTTGCCCAAAACAATTATGATCTAGTTATATAAGGTTTCCTATTTACCAAGTTAATGTAGGTAAATGTAATCCATTTACCACTATTTTTTATATCCACTCACTTTTACCATAAATATCATAAATATTATAAGGGAGTATTAACATGAATTTTTACCAAGGTGATATTTTAATTTTTTCATCATTTCATGGTTTTTGTCTCTTTATTTAAAAATTTTCATATGACATTTATAGTCTAACTCATTTTAATTGCATCTTTGGTAGTTTATACTCTAAATGTATGGAGAATAATAAAATTAATATAATTTTTATAACACTCTATATTATTAAAAAATAATAAATATTACCATAAAACATTAATTTGGATGAAAATGTGGGTAGTGAACCTTAATTTGAATTTGAAATTAATTAATCACAATAATATGTATGATATATAAGGGCTGAAAACCCCCATAACCCATTCTATCTTTAACAAGGAAAGTTAAACATTGTAATTCATGAACTGAGGTACATGATTCATGATAATGGGGAGATAATCAATATTCTATATTTTTTACTAATTATGTTTATGTTATGGGTTCATAACTATATAATTACATAGCTAAAATGAATATGATCACTAAACAAATTCTACCCAAAATCTCAATTATAATATTATCAATAGAAAATGGAATTACAATTCCTTTTTAAAGGTATTTATGGATTATAAGGTGAGATCATGTGACATTTAATTTCTAATGAGGTAAATTCTAGATTAAAACCCATTTATAATACAAATAAATGATATAATGTGATTCAAATATTTCACATCTCAAGTAGTTTTGATTGGAGAAAAAATATTTAATAAAAAATAGATTATCTAGTACTTATAAAAATATTTATTGATATGAAATCTAGGCTTAACCAATTTAAAATTTAAATAAATTTTCATAAGAATTGGGGAATGTGAAACATTAGTAAGGTAACACTAGTTTATTCAAACCAAAATATTATTATCAAATTATATTTATAGGAATATATTTAAATGTCTTCGTAGAATTGGGTATCAAAAACAAATATGATATATAGATGTCAAAAAATATCATATTAATATAATAGTAAATCCATATTTGGATAATTGAAACACTTTTAAAGGTGATGAAACGAATCTATTATAAATTGAGAAAATGAACGTTCTATTGTTGAGTGGAGGGTAGGGTGGAAAAGGAATTATTATTTGGCATTATATAGAATATCCTACAGTAGATAAATATCTTATAGATATAGAAACCAAGACACAAATAGTGTTTTATAATTATTCCCTAATAAAATAGGTGAATCCATTTGTTTTAACTTAGTGGTATATTGAAACCCAAGATGAAAAAGAGTTATATTATACTTTTTATGAATGAGATGAGTTATTGATTATGAAGTGGTGATATACCAAAGATAAAACTCAAAGTTTAGTCTCAGTCAATATGTTTTTTTGTCACCATAAATCCTCAAAAATATTGAATCAGTCCACTTGTATTTTAAAATGAATAATCAAACTTAATTAAATCATTTGTATGAATTTAGAGGTAACAGATCGATACTCTATAATCAAAGGCAAAAATGACCTAGTGAAAATTGAAAATAAATCAAACATCAAATTGAAATGGGGAATAGGAAAACTAATTAAAATTAATCAATTTTTCATATGATAGGATATATTGGTATCTTTACATATGTTATAAATTTAAGAATTATGAGATACATAGTTGAAAATATATGATCATTTTATTAATAGGATATATAAAACTTCAAATTAATTATTGAGAACTCTAATTATATTATATCTTGAAAAACATTATTCAATTTGGGATGAAACTTGACATGTATTAAAATAATAAATTGAGAACATGACTTTTAAATTTATATAAAATAATATTTTATATATAGCGTACTCGTATAAAAATGATACAGGGTGACATATAGTGAATTTTATTATGATAACAAAAAATTAGAATATTTTTCTTTTATCAACATTTAGAGAAAATATTTGTTATTTTATGTAGTTTATGGTAATGTGGAATAAATTTACATATATTTATTATCATTATATGAGAGGGTAATAAAAACTAATTACATTTTAACTTCAGGGATGAATGGCTCATCCTTTTCTTATGAGGTTTGATTTTCTGTATTATGAATCTTGTTGGTTTCTCACTTTTTCCATAAATGTGTTTTTGAAATAAAAAAATTTAATTTTAATTTCTACGCATATATATCAACTTACTTAATACTTTAAAAAATTTCTATAAAATTTTAATTAAATTTTACAGTTTTATAAAAACTCATTTACCAGGTTCATAATTAATTTTAATTGAATTACATATATTTATCATAGTAATTAAGTGACTATATTCTAATAGACATAAAATTATAAAAACATGTTTTCATATTTAGATAGTTTTTACCCAAAACCATTTAATTTATTAGCATATATCATTTTCTAGGAAGCATATACTGAAGGATTAAATATCATTTTTTCATTAACATAAAACATTATCATGACTTTTTAATTTAATTATAGCTCACTCAATTTATAAATTTATTTTACCATATTATATTTATATGTTATTAAAGAAATATTTTCCTCTAAAACAATTAATGTAACATGTATTTTTAAATGAAAATATGAAATGTTTTTTATTTCTGATTTCAGTTCCTCTCTTTTAAATATTTTAATGATAATTTAATATTTTAATAATTAATTTTTATGATTTATTTAATTTCTATTAACAATCCTTTTAAATTATAATGCATATCATGTGTTTTACTAAAATTATTTTCTTGATCATCCTTTTCTTAAAGGTTGGGGTCGAAGCCTCATTTATTATTAAATTAATGTAAAGAACTATTTAACTAGGTAGAGGGAGACCCATTACATATCCCGAAGGCCCAGTGGCCATTTAGCCCATTAAATGGTCGGTATGCCCAATTGTTTAGCCCAAGGCCCATTATGTGATATAAAAAATACTATAATATGAGAAAAAAATTATTATTTTTTAATTGTTTTTCATTTTTATAAAATAAAGTCAAAAACCTCTAATTAGAAATTTATACACAAAAATCTCTATGTTTTTCTATAATTTCAATCCATTTTTTCTTTCACAACCAGTCTAAAGCCTTTGAGAAGTAATTTAATATTATTTTACATTTCAAGATCCCTCCTAAGTATTTTTTATGGATCAATGTAGTTCCATTAATTAATTAATAAGAAACCTCTCAGTATAAGGTATATTAATCCCCACATACCTTTTTATCTAAAATTCATTTAATCCAAGGCCATATATAATTATTTTCATGTACTAAGATGATTTTAATTCCATGTAATGATCATATATATGATTTATTTTTAATTTGATATTATTTCTCCCCCATAATCATTTCCTCCTACTAAGAACTTATTATATTAAAGTAAAAATTATTTTATATCTCTTTATAAATTCGTATTCAAATTTCATATCTTACATATTTTTGAATTTATAAATTACTATTAAATTTTTTTCAAGATTTTATTTAATATGTAATATTTTTATTTCATACATTTGAGTATCCATCTTGTACACATCATTCCCATTTCAAAAGTCCTTATTAAAATTAAACATTCTTATAACCATAAAACATCCTATTGTTATAGTGATTTAAAGACTATTTGTGAATTTTAGTCATTTAATCATTGCATGGATAGAAAAAACTAGATGTGGTTTTGGTATATCTATATAATTATTTAATAAATTTCAAAAAGTATTGCCATGTAGAAACATTATCTTTACTCAT
Source organism: Viscum album (assembly GCA_963277665.1). Lineage (NCBI taxonomy): Eukaryota > Viridiplantae > Streptophyta > Magnoliopsida > Santalales > Viscaceae > Viscum > Viscum album. Next base: position 1,820,595,481 of record OY728153.1, on the reverse strand, counting down.
TGCATGAAAACTAGTCTTAGTAGCACAGTTGGACAGACACTCCTAGGGAATATGATTTAGATAATTCATTAATTAGTTATAAACCATATTACTGTATTATTTTATATTTAATTCTCTACACCCTCAAAATTCTCTGAAATAATACCGCTTTATTTTTCTTCTTTATATACATGTTGTGTAATTGAATTGAAGTCACTATATATGGTATGATCTATCACTTACTTTTCATTCCTTTTCATTATCTATGCATTACAAGTTTTACATTACCTTTATTATTTCAATATCATATATATTGAATCTTATTACTAGATTTTTTTCACCTAGATACCCATATATTTTTTTACTAGGGAAATTATAGACTGAAAAATATATATTTTTTAGTTTTATTGGGAAAATACCTTGTATTTAATTATATTAATTGAATGATATTCACCTAGAGAGTTCCTTAATTTCATTACATACATATTTAATTTCAACTTATCTTCCATGTTATCAATATTAATGGATTTATGTATGATTTGATCACATATAAAAAATATGAATGTACATATTAGGATGTGATAGGTGTTACATAAATTATATAGACCACCAATGCATTGGGTAATGTTTTATATCTCATGAGTTGATATGTATAGGATTGGGGATTAAATACAATACACTATGAGAATATTTTTACCATGATATGTTTTCATAGTAATGATACCTAACTTGTGACAATGACATTATTCTTTTTGTATTTCTCACATTCCAATAATCCTCATGATTTCTATTCTCTTATTAACTCTTTTATCATATTACATGTTTCTATGATAGATTTCATATAATATTTATTGACTCTAATAATATCTCACAAAATTTAATGCCATGAATTATGAATATGATCCCAATATTAATTTATCATTCCTATGTCTTAATGATTAAATCATATCATTTCCCACTTGATCATGGAAGTCATTGTTTATGAAATTTTGTCTCATTGTAACTTGTTAACCCCTTATTAGGACGTTAGGATATCCATTTTGTTATGTATACCCATTTCATAATGAATTTCTTTAATGGAATGTAAAAATGAGAGTTTTATATGTGAATAATTGTTTTTGGAAGAAGTACATATTATAGCATGATTTTATATGGTTGTGTACTTAATGATCAATGAAACCAAAGTTTTTATCTGGGATGATAGTTTTAATTTTTTTTATGTAGTTAATGAATTAATTTTAATCAATACATCTTAATGTGCATGTTTTAGGAATCTCAGTAGGTAATAATCGGTGTTTGGTTATTTTTTGTGAATTAGGCTGCTCAATATATGGAATTAAAGCCTTCGATAAAAACATTTACACTATTTTTTACCAGTATAATTATAATAATTATTTTTTCATTATATAAAAATTTCCAAAAAAATTATAATGTGGCCTTAAAAAATAAAAAAAATTAAGTTTAGTAAGTGTTTCTCAATGATATAAGTTGTGATGAGGAAATTTATTTTATGGTTTTAGAATATAACATCCATGATTTCTAAATAAAACATCCATATTTTCCTTTTTAAATTATAAATATAAATGTAAAATGAATTTATACGCATAGTTGTCACCTTTTATTCTTACTCTACATTTTTATTTAAAATATTAACATAGTCTTGTGGTTTTATAAAATATATTTTACAATATTCCAGACTCATTCTATCTTTATTATTATTTACCTTCATTATAATTGTGTCATTACAATCAAATGATCATGAAATTCCAAAAAATGTTTCCATATTAACTAAATTTTAACATAAAACCTTGTAATGTAATATCATAAATTATTTTATGTGAAACATATTTTGCATGATTTAATATCAAATTTTCATGAAAATAAATATTTATCATAAATTGTTTACATAAACCATTTTTCCTTTAATTTCTAAAATGATTGTACCATATTATATAAATATGTTATTATAAAAATAATTTGTTTTAAAATAAATTTTATGCTACATGAATTTGTGAAAATGAAATAATTAAATGTTTATTATTTAATATTTTATTTATCTTTATTTATGGTGTTTTATTATCACAAAATATTTTGATAGAGTAGTTTTTAGTAATATAAAATAGTCATTAATGTAACATTGTAATCATTGTTTATAGAGTTTATTTTATAAAACATATTCTCTTGATTATGTATTTAAAATATCAATTCAACTTAAATATAATTATTTTTTCATTAAATTTAAATATTTTCAATATATAAATAATAAATCATCCATTTTATAATACTTAATAGTGGATAAAAATTTATCTATAATCACACAAAACCAAAAAAATTATTTTATTCTAAATAAATTGTTTTCATCTATTATATAATTTCATTTAGAATGATATTTTAAATATTTATATTTTTAATATCATAAAAAAGAATTCATTTTTAAAATTATAACATAAAATTGTCAAGTCATTATTTTTTTATATTTTTATAATGATATATTTTTTGTTTAAAATTATTGATCGTTTAAATATATGATTTGTTTTATGACATCTTAATTCCATAAAGTTGAGGTAATAAATAATGTAATATTCTTTATTAACCAAAAAGGATTATCTCAATAAAATAATATCTTTTAATGTTATAATATTATTTTTCTAAACCTATAATTAATCTTCAATAAACTAAAGTCTATCATCTGATTTTAAATACAATTAATTTTGGAAAGAAATATTATACACATAAAAAATTATAATTATAATGAATTTTAATCTCATAACCTATTTAAATACATAAAACCATTTAAACCTACTGAATACCATGGAAACAATTATGCTAATGTTTTTTTATTTCTTTTACATAGAGTCAGATACCTATACTTTGATATTAACAAACAATTATCTCACTTTTTAATATAAATACCCACCCATTACTCCATTCACCTCCCCTTAAATCAATATGTTTATTTATTAAATCTCATTTTATCTCCCAATATCCATGTTAATTTTTATGTGTGGATAAAAAAATCTCCTCCAAATAATTATGAATAAACCTCTAAAGGTAAGGGTTCCAAATCCTCTATATTCCATTAAAATTAAAATTACTCCAGTATAATTTCATTTAAATTTCTCATCATATACTAGAATGGTAGTAATTTCATATTTAATCATACATTTTATTTATTTTTAATGGGGGGATATTTATTCCCTGTAATTATATTTGTTTCCTATGTTATTATTATGCCAACGTAAGAATTATTTTCGTTATTTCTTTTAAAAAAAATATTTGTATTTCCTATGATTAAACATTATTAATTTTTATTTTAGTATTCAAGTATTTTCATTATTAAATTGTATATATTTATCAATGTTAGTATTTCAATGTAACTATCCATATTACTCCCATCAAGCCCAATTCAAAAGTCAGGACTATGATTAAACATTTTCATATCAAAAAACATATAATTCTTAAACGTAAATAGAGTAAGATTTTTTCTAATAATTAAATACTCATATAGATACAATCAACTTAATGTGGATCTTTCATAGATACACATAAGATTAATATACGTAAAAGTAGATGGTTGGGTAATAACTCAATCTTTACTCACTTCACAATAAGTGGGCCTTACATCGCACATAGATCTACACTCCCTAGGAATATTAATTGGATAATTCATAAACACTTTACAAATCATAATAAGGGATTATATTATATTGATATCCCTATTTTGGAAAATTGATATCCACTGTATATTTTTTATTTTTATTTTTCATATATAAACTGTGTTATGGAAATTAAATCACTATTTGTGGAATAATTCATCCCTAAAATTATCTTACATTTTCATCACTCATGAAAAAATATTATTCCAATTCCATTAGTTTATGAATACACTTTATTTCATTGTACACATTTAAGTGTTTCGTCCGAGATAAAAATACATTTATTAACTTGGTATTTTTTTACTACACCATATAACCCTTTTACCAATATAATATATTTACCTTATAATAAATTATATTAATAAATAGGTATTTCTCAGAAGTTATATAATTTCATTTAATCCCTTTTCCATTTCCACAGATGTATCATATTATGTTTTTTGATGAATTTATGTATGTTTTCCATTTTTTGATCACATATTCAAGTACATGTTATAATGTGATGGTTAGTCCTGTAATTTTATAGAACTCCAGTAAAATATACAATGATTAATATTTTTATTATATGATATGTATCAGACATTATAATAATCCAGATCCATTATTGGATAATATACACCATGTTGGGTAACTATGCTTGTGATCTATGACTTAATATTTTTATGTAATTATTATATTGTTTCACAATTCTTATGAACCTAAGAAATATGATGATCCAATGAAGGAATATATCATATTACATAATTATTTGACTGATAATTTTTTATATTAATTAAATATAATAATATAAAACCCCATTTTATTCAACAAATTATGAATATTCAATCGTAATTATTTTCAAATTCTTTTTCTCAAACAATTTTAATCATTACATTTTTCACATTATCTTCTATAAAATTGATTATGAAATATTGACTCATATTAATTGTTTCCCCCATTATAAAGAATTTGATATCATATTTTTTTTATATTTACCCACATCCCTATAAATATTATTGAATGGATACACATAATAGTGTCAAATATGTGAATATTATTTTAGGGAATAAATACATATTATCCCCTGGGTATAGATAGATATATACATTGTAACACCTTCACTTTCAAAAAAATTTAATTTTATTATTTCTTCTAGATTTGAAATATTTTATCGAGGCGTGGGCTGTGCCCGATTAATTTTTTTTTTGTTTTTCTGATAAATAAATGTTTTGGGCTTAATAGCATCTATGGAATGGGTAGCACATGGTCATATTAGTGCATCATTGATAGATCACCATTCATCATACCTACTGTTTAAAAAAATATTATTTTTAATTAATTATATAATAGAAGGAACGATAAAGGTAAAACAAAATAAAACTTGAAAAAAAAATTAAGTTAATTAAGCTTCATCTTAATGACAATATATTATTATTATTATCTTCGTTAATATTTTATTATGTTATTATTATTATTATCATTATCAATTTTTTTTAATATTAGTATTATTATTATTATTATTGAATTTATGTTTCCTTTTTAATATTTTATTTTCCTTTTATTTTATTTTTTATTTATTTCTTCATTCTTGTTTCTTTCCACTTCTCTTCCCTCCCCCTCCCTTCATCGCATTGCGTTAGCCTCTCCCGTGACCCTACCCATGTAGTGTTGCTTTCATCCTTCTCTAGGACTCTCCGTTTATGGCCACCACTTCCCTCCAGGTGAACCGCCTTCTCTCTGGTTCCTTACCCCTCACCCTTCCCTCGCATACCCCATGCGCCACCCCCACGGCACCCCCTCCCCTTGACCAGATCTTTTCTAATGAGACCTCCTCCAATACAACCTTTAATTGTTGGCATAACCTCTAACGACCCTCCTTAGTGTACGGATCCCCTAGTAACCCTTCTCCATTCACCGCAAGTGAAAATAACCTAAGTAAATCTCTTCCCTTTTCCTTAACGTTTTATGTTATAATTACATTTTGTTTATGCTCCGAGGTTGATGTTTATGGTTTAGACTCTTATTTTAGGGTCCTATTGAGTTTATTGTGGTGCAGATTGGGTGTGATTGATTTTTCACAATAAATTTTGGGTATTTGGATACCATAGGTAGGTGGTTCCTTTTCTAAACATTATTTGGTGAATTAGTTTTCTCTTTAAGTAAATTTAATGTTTTCTTTGATTAATATGTGGGGTGAAATATTTTGTTTGTGAAAAGTATTCATATTAATTTAATTTTAAGTACCATGGTCATATTAAATTAGGTGATATTTTATGAAAAGATATATTGTGTAATTGGATAATGTATAATAAATTTTGTAACTAGTTTATTAAATTATGAAAGGGGTGTGAATTTTGTTTTGGTTTGTTGATAATGTGTGTTTGGCCTTAAAAGATTATTTTTAAGGGGTTTTGTGTACAATTACTTGTGATACCTCTTAGAAATGTTCATAAATCTTTTAAAATGGTTTATTAGATCATATAAAGGATGAGAAACACATTTGGATACTTTTTTGGGGTGAGGTTTCTCTCGATTCCCTATTTAATTTAGTTTTGTTTGGAGCCCTCAATTTCAGACTCCCTTTTTATCATTGTATTTTGTTTTGGTCATTGCGGTTTGAAAACCTGTTCTCGACAGTAAAGGCATGCATGTATATAAATAAGTATATATGTGTCTATATGTATCCACCTTGTAAATATTCCCTCAAGGTGGTGTAATATGTACTTTGGGTCAAAGGGTGTATATATATATTTTTGTGTGTGTGATAATGAATATTCATGTCTGGTGGAGCGATCTCAGGCTTCCTTCATCAATGTTTCGTGTTTTGATGTAGGTCCCTTATACCTAACCTGTTAATTTGAATTTCATAATTGATCAACGCTATCAAAAATATATTTTATACTTATGTAGTATATGTATAAGTTTTGAAATCTATCTGTAATCATTATACAAAGAGGTCTCTACACCAACACTCCATTTATAGTATGTTGCTATGAAATTTCCAAGGACCATTAAAAAATATTTTTCGGTACATGGTTTTACCTAGAATATGAATGGAGTGTCAGTGTAAAGACCTCTTTGTATATTGAATTTTTTCATGATGGTGGTTGAGGTTTGATATTAGTTGTGGAGTAACGTGATTAAGTTTGGTGTTTCTTCTGGTATTTGGGAATTATAGATATAATAAGGTAATTAGAAATTTTAGATCTGTAGAAAGGACCATATTTGAATTTGTGAACGGTACTTTCACTTTTTTTTACAATATTGATTCAAAACGAGTGGACTATGACAGAAGTAATTTTAGTTTCTAGACATGCATGTGAAAGGTTTCTTATCCGGTGAGGAATGAAAACTAGAGGAAACTATTCCAAGGGTATCTCACACATCACTTTTTTTTTCTTGATCTACATACCACCTGTTTGTTTATTTTAATGTGGTCAGTTTAGAACTTTGACACACTATTCCACAATCATTTGAAGGCATGTTAAGGATGTGGATGGGGAACTTTTCGATAAGTATTGTTTCTAGATGATGGATCCTTGGTTTAAGGTTATAAGGACAAGACTACGGTGAAAAAAATGCTTCAAGTCATCAGGAATCCATCCATAGTTCCAAGAGAGAATCTTTTTATGAAGTTGGGTAGTCTCTAGGTGTGGGGGGGGGGGGGGTAATTCGAATCTAAACTATTTCCTATGACATTGGAGAGGACATAGGTTGAATTTTTTTTCCATTGTGGTTTTCTTGGTTCCTTTTCTTTTGAAGGTCCCGGTGGCCTTTTTCCTATATTTTTCATTGTTGTTTCTCATAGGATATAATGTCTTGAGTGTATAGTATTAATTTTTTTTACTTTTTTTAGTGGTTTTTACCCATTAGAGATTCCCATGGTATGAGGAAGTGATGAGTTGTAAATTGGTGGTCATTTCAGGTTCCTTCTGTTGAGACTCACCATCCTGTTTTAGTAGTCGGTTCATGTTTGTGGGATCATTATATTAGATTGAAACCATGTTATAATAGATTTTTCTGGAAATAGTTTGGATTCCTATCCTCGGTCTAACAGGTTCTTGGAGTTGGGTTTGGTTTTCTGGGTGGTCTCAATTTAGAAGGGTGAATGTTAGCCCGAATCCTAAAATGGTGGGGAGGCCATCATGAAATGAACCCAAGGGAAACTCATTCTTCAAAGAGCTCCTAATGGGGGAAATCCTTGGTTTATAATCTACCCAACCCCAAAGGTGGTCATTATATAATCTTGTAATGTGTCACTTGATGAATGTCTATAAACGTTCCACCAAAATTTGCTAATTTCCATGTTAGGGGTCAAGGTGTTCAATGTTGAGGTTTTCATTGGAGACCAGGATCCTTAACTATTTGCACTCTCATTTATTGAATCTAGTATTAGGATATTGTGTATTTTTCTACTAGTTATCGAGTGAGTTCTTGGATTTCAGTACTTAAATGTCAAGGGAATTGTTATTGGATTTATTGATTTTTATTCTCCGAACAAGCTTTGAGTTAACATTCTGAGGGAATAATGTTTTCATGGTGGGGATAATTGTCACATCTTATCTTTTTGACATAATTTTGTTTATATGGATTTCAAATATTTTATCAAGGTGTGGTCTGAGCCCAATTTAAATATTTTCATTTTCTTGATAAATGAATCTTTTGGGCTTGACAGTGTCTAGTGCATTGGCATGGCACCGTTGAAGGTGTACAACTTCACCAGGTCACAGTTCGGCCTTCCCAGGTATCAAAAGAAATTTACTATTTTTAATTAAGTAACTAACATAAGTAATTATAACTTGAAAACAAAAGAAAACTATAAAAAATGGATTAATAATTGTCTTAATGATTATTATAATGTTATTATTATTATTTAAGAATATTAATATTATTATCTTGGATAATATTTTTTATGTAATTATTATTATTATTATTATTTCCATAATCATTATCACTTATTATTATTATTATTGAATTTAGGTTTTTTCTCTTCCTTTTCTTTTTTTCTTTCTTCATTCCTTTTTCTTTCCTTCTCTCTTCCTTCCCCTTCCCTTCATTGCATCACATTCTCCTCTCCCTTGACCCTACCTGCATAGCACTGCTCTCCCCCTGGCCACTCCTTTGGCTGGCACACCACTTTCCACCCGGCGAACTGCCTTCGCTCTGGAGCCCTACCCCTTATGCCACCCTCGCATAACCCTCACTCAGACCTCACACCACCCCTCTTATCAACTAGATCTTTTATGGAGAAACCTTCTATGGAGGGACCTTTGTTTGTTGACATGACCTTTGATGACATTCTATAGCACACAACCCCCCCCCCCCCCACCGATAACCCCTCATGTTTTTTTATAAGTGAAAATCACTTGGGTAAGTCTCTTCCCTTCTACTTAGGGTTTCAGGTTATAATTCCATTTTTTTAGGGTCCAATTTTGATTTTTTTTAGGTTCAGTCTCTTGTTTTAGGGTCTAATTGTGTTTTTTGTGGGGTTTATTGGGTGTGATTGAAGTTTTGAACCAATTTTTAGAGATTTTAACACCAAATGAAGGTTTCTGAATGTCTAAAGGTGAATTGGATTTCTTTCTTAATTAATTTAATGTTTTCTTTGATAAATATGTGTGGTGTGAAATGTATTTATGAAAAGGATTCATATGCATATACTTTTTATGTATCATGATTAGATGTAATGAGGTGAGTTTTTTTTTAAAAACTCATATATTGTCATTGGATAGTGTTTTATAAATTATGTAACTAGTTTATTAAAATGTGAAAGGGGTGTGAATTCTGGTTTTGTATGTTAATAGTGTGTATTTGGCCTTAAATGAGTGATGTTAGTGGGTTTTGTGTACAATGTACTGTGATACCTCTTGGAATTATTTTATAAAATATTTAAATGGTTTTTTAGATCATATAAAGGGTGAAAAACATGTTTGGGTGCTGTTTTTGGTTGATATTTCACTTTCATCCCTGTTTTATTTAGTTTTTTGGAGCCCTTAATTTTAGACTACCTTTTTGCCATTTTAGTGTGTTTTGGTCATCAAGGTGTGGCCTCAAGTCATCGAAAGAAATGTTTGAAATGTATATACATAGGTAAGCATGTTTTTATATATGTATCGTCCTTTTAAATATTCTCTCATTACATGGGGAATATGTACTTTTCATAAAAGGGTATATATATATATATATGTGAAAATGTATATGCATGTCTGGTGGATCACTCTTGGGCTACCTTCATCAAAAATTCATGTTTTGAGGTAGGTCCCCTTTGCCTAACCTTTTAATTTTAATTTCATAATTTCATAATGGTTTTAAAAAATATGTTGTATATTTATGTAGTATATATATAATTTGTGCAATCTGGTTTTGTTCTTCCCAAATAGTTCTATATTGTTTTACATAATTTATATAAGTTTCAAATGTTTGTTTTTTTTATTAATATGTGCTCCCGAACTTGTTTGGAAAATGAAATAGGTTTTTAATTCTCAATTGGTTTCAAAATGATAAAAATTTAAATGTGGATTACCTAAATGATTTTTGTGTATGTTTTTTGTGGAAGATTTTTTTTAATGATGATGCGTTGGTGTGGGATTTTATATAAAAATGTGAAATTTCATGATTTGGAATGTTAGGTAAGATTTATGAAATGTGACATGAATTAAAGGATTAGTAGTTTATTTCCTTCCTTAAATTAGATTTTTAATTTAAGAATTATTTTAATGTTTTTATAAATGGGTGATGCATTTGTTGTTTAATTGGTATTTCAAATGGTTTTTAGAACATAAAACTTTTGGTGAACTTTTTTTCTAATGAAATGTTATTACTTTTAAAATGGAGAGGCCCATTTGGAACTTTTAAAATGGTTTGAAAAAGTTGATAACCCCTTTTGAGCAATTTCCCATAGTTTGAGAAATGTGATGTAAGTGTTAATATGTGATTTTTTATATGTGCCTCATAAATTGGATTGTGCATTTTTCTATGATGAAAATAGGGGGAATGTGCTCGAAGTGGAGATCCGTGGTGAGAGGGTGAATGTGTTTTTGAATAAATAAACTGATGTGTTCATGTAAGTTAGTGGGTTGAAAACTCCCCACAACATGAAATAGATCACATTGGAAGCATGTGTTATCTAGGTGGGTGGAGTGGGACGAGTATGTTAGTTAATTTAGAAGTGGCGTTTCATCTATTATTCTAGAAGGATTAATGCTACAACACTATATAAACATGTGATTTGATTAGATACCACTATGCCTTGTATTGTGATTACCCCTAGTGGTTTCTGCCCGAGAACACTGATGGTCTTAGTTTCTATATTACATACTTATGATATGGTTGGAAAGCAATAAGACTAGGGATGTGATTCCCCCAAGTGGCTCGTGCAAGAAAATGTAGTTGGATATGGTTGATATATCATGTTTCACTAAGGTACATGGTCTATAGGGTCCCACATGTGCAAATTGCCTATAGGGATTTCACATGGTGCTCGTTTTCCACATGATAACTATGATATAATTTTCATTTCAGTCGTTTTATGCATTCTCTCTCTCTTTTAGGAAAACCAAATTTCAATTTAAAATTGTTTTCTGTTCATTTTGATAACTTAATTCATGCTTGGAATCATTTTTGAAAATTCAGTGTAATAAATATGTTCTTTTAAAAATGTAAACATCTGACTTGACTTGGAAAAGAATCAAAAACATTATTTTATTATTTCATGTTTTCAAACTATCATGATTGAGTTTATTTTTAAAGGTATGTGTATAGGGCATTGTTTATCCTTGGGATTCCTACTGGCCATCTTGGTGCTCACACATACTTTATTTTTCAATTTATGGTTCCTCTGGTTTTGTATCACTCTTACAGCGAGTGTGGTTTATGTTCTATGGTTACCCATGATGTCAATTGAGGTATTCTTCATTGCTTATTTTATTCCTTTTACAAATGATATGTTTTCATTTAATTATTATTTATTTATCTATCTTTTCTGGGATAAATCATTCCCAACTACTTTATTTTGATTCTCGACACTAGCATCCCGCCTCTGGGGATCAGGAAATCCTTTTAGGTCTTGCCAATGACTGGGTTAGGAACCAGTTCTAATGATGACACATCATGGTTCATGACAAACCTAGTCTCCAAATACACTAAACTATAAATCTTGGGTGTTGGATGTAAATTAAATGTTTTTTAAAATGTTTTTATGTTTTCAGCAAGATCATAAAGTGTCGGCCTAACGTATTTCATCTCATCAGGGGTATGAAACTCTTAAAAAATTATTTACATTATTTCATCATAAATAATGTGATCATATATTATAATTAAGATTTATAAGGGGTTCAAATTTGATTTTTTTCTAAATGAAACCATGGTTCATGATTAAACAATATTACATGTAGATCATTATTGTTGAGAAATATATGCCATTAATGATTTTAGAATTAGTTTCAATGTTCAATAACCATGAAATCCACCCATTCATGTTTGTATTTATGTTTTAAAATATTATATTTACCTCCCTCGTCGTATTGTTTCTTCTAATTTTCACATCCCATGATCCTTGTTACCCTCCATACCACTCTTCTTTAGTAAACAAATATTTAAGATTATTTACATACATTTATTTTGTAGATAAGTGGTAATTACTCATCCTTATAATAATTTCTTTTTTTTCCATTAGTACTCTCTAATTTTAATTCAATTATTCTTGGTATTTATAATGGATGTTTTCTAAGGAATATCAAAACCCTTTGTATTCTTAATTCTTCATATAAAAGCCATGGGAAAATGTTGATATGAAATAAAAAATATTTTTTTCCTGTTGGTTTTTATTTTTTAAGACACAAAATGATTTTATCATCATTTTATCATATTTGAGCGAGTTTATGAAGTGATTTACATTTTGAAATTCTTCATTATAACATAGTGTGAGTTTATCAATGTCGATAGTGGAAGATATAATAATATATAAATTTATGAATGATATATGAGAAATATTTCCTTTACACTCCGACCTTTTTTGACACATATTAATGAATTATTGTTTTCTACTAGTAAAATTATACTCTCGGTTGTTATTCTTGTTATTATTATTTTTATTATTATTATTGAATCTTAGTTATTAGTATTACATATTACATATTTATTTAAGAGATTGTAAACATGGGAATACATGTCACTAACATAATAATCAATGAATTTCGTCATAAAAATAGTAAAAAATAACATTTAGTGAAAACCTAGGATGTTACTACCCTTTAAAGGTTTATATGGTGTTTTATTTTCGTTATTTTTTTATATTGTATTTCTTTAAAAATTATTAAAATGGTTATGTGATTTATGTTTATTGGAATATTTCATTTCCTACATGTGGTGTTTTCAATGAGGTCTATATTTTTATATTAAATTTCATGGAAAATTTATATTTTAATATGATTTTAAATTTATAATTATTTTTAAATGAAATAAAATATTACACTTTTATGATCAATAATTGAATATTTTTTATAATATATATGTTGGGGTATAAATTTAATAATTTGATATAGTCATATGAATTCTTTTTATGAAAAAAAGTTCTTTTAAATAAAGAAATTAAGTCTTTTATAGAAGTAAATTATAATATATTTGTGTATGGGTTCATATGGGTTCAAATAGAGTTCTTATTTGGTTTATGAATTGTTTTGTTTTAAATTACATATTTTTTATTTTATCACTATGTGTTCAAAGAATTAACATTTATTTGATGTTATGAAATGTTCATTATGATAGAAATTAGTATTTTAGGGTGTGAATTTGGTATTTGTTTTGAAACTTTATTGTTGAAATTTGTGGGGGATTGAAAGATTTCATTAAAGTAATGTTGGGAAGTTTAAAATTATGTGGTTTAGTTTTGTATAATAAGTTTATAATATCTTATTTTTTATTTTTTATATATTTTGGGTACCATGATATTTTAAAATACTACCTTTAGTGGTTTTGGGATAATCGTAGAAGTCAGTTTTTGTTAAAGGATATTCAATATAAGAAGACATAATTAAATAATTATATATATTAACTGAATACATTAACATGTAATCCTTTTTATTTTATTTTTGAATAAGGTTATTTTTGGGGGACGAGTGGGAATATAAAAAACTATCATCATACTTAATAATTGACCACCATAATAAGTTCCACAACCTATTTTAACAAATTAAATATGAAAATAATTTCATGAATGTGAGTAGATGGAAGATAATATCTCATTTCATAAGATTATACACATCTCTTAGAATTCCATATAAAACTAGAGACCAAAGGCTGCAATGCCCGAGGCAACAAAAACCAAGGAAAATACCACCCATCGCTAGTACTCCACATTGTTGATAACACAATCACCACAAGAATAAGAATATAATTGTTAAATGATAGAGCCAAATAACTAGAACACCATCAATGACATTGATTTTTAAGGAAGATACACTATCATAAAACATCATACACTATGGAAGAGAAAAAACCTACGCCAACAAAAAAACCCATCAATGGATTTGAATTCAACCAATCTCATTAATAATCAATCAGAAATCACCATACTACCATATGTAAGAAATTATCAATTTATTATATAAAACCTCATTTAGGTAAAAAAATCATGAAACAAGATGATATTAAACACCACCACAACCCATCCTAAAACCCCTATCAGATAGAGTGTTCAAAAAAATATCCATAATGAATGATGTGACAAATATCTCATAAAACACATTGGAATGGATTAACGGTATGAAATCAATTGCACCAACCATCATCATCTAAGACCTCTATAAACACAAATGTTCTTGAAAAAGGTGGGGTATTTCATAGCACGTATGAAGGATTGAGCTGTATAAAAATTTCATTGATGAGACCACACAATGATATACTATCCACACTAAGAGTATAGATGATGAAGATGTGAAGGTAGCTCCATGAATCAATGAAATAACATAAAAATCCTAATATAAATTCCAAACCACCACACTTAACCAATGATGGATTCAAGTGTGGTGGGTTTGGATAAAAGGAATGAGGAGGTGGTTCCATCCCAATTTCACCATCTACATAAATCATTTACTAGATCAATAATTAGATACACCACTGAATTTTTATATAACTGAAACCTAAAAACCATTATTGAGAATTTAAATTGAGAATTATTTATAAGGTAAATACTCTATAAACTTATAAAAGGATAAATGATGCTAAACATAGAATAAGTTATACTCTAGTGCATCACTATTATATTTCTATGTGTTTGAGGTAGGAAATAGTAGCATTCATTGGGGTTCTAAGATGGGGGTTTCTGAGATAAAGTGGAGCCTTCTTGAGCTCTATACTTATATAAAATCAATCCATTAGGTAAGGTATCATTACATGTATTTTCAAATAATCACTAAACTCCTCATGTTATGGTTTTTTTACTACTAGCACTGTACTGGGTGATAAAGGAACTATTAAAATAATAATAATGGGTGATTGAAGGGTTCTTATATAACCTTAATGTTTTTAATAATTTCTAAAATATTTTTTTGGAGGACTCTCTTCAACCATCAGAAAGTTGTACCCTTTCATGGTGAGAAGGTTTTAAACTTATATTATAGGATGGGATTTTCCATTTTCTGATAAGTGGTTGGGATGTTTTTATTTTCAAAGAATGAACAATATTTTTACAAGTCACATATATTATATAAAATCAATATTTTTCCGAAATTAATAAAATACTAAAAGAATTCTTATAGATCCATAAAATGTGACTCTCCAAAATGGATGAACATTGAGGCCTCCATGAATCCCAGATACTCTAAGATTCATCCCATAAATAGGATCTCCTTCTCACCCATTAATCAATATTTTTGACTAAAATACCCCTAACGTAAATAATGATTGTATGTTCTTACATTTCTAATGATTTATAAAATCTTCCCACACACTAATGTAGGTGAATAATGGGTGACTACTAGAACCTATATCATTTCGTCCAACTTCTGTATACCCCCATGCATTTAAAATTAACTTACCATCAATATGTTTTATAAAAAGAACCTCAAACTAACAAATTTTATCAAACTAAGAGAAATTATTTACTCTTAAACTATAAAATTCATCAATATAAACAAAAAAAATAAGTTAAATCCACCCGTTTCCAAAGAACAAACACCAGATCAAGTGCTCGGTAAAATCATGAGGTATATATAAAATCGAGGTTATCATCATAAAAAAATAGGATACCTATTACTAATTATAGGATCACTAACCAACCAATACAAAATATCTCCATCAACCTTGATGAGACACCAAGACCTATGATTGAATAATAACAATGTCTATTCTAACCAAGGTAGATACACACAATAATTATTTTTAATACCAATTCTTAAGACAACTCCAAACCATCCCAAACAAGGAATAATAATAAACAACAAAAATACTAATGTAACATATCATCATAAATAACATAATTTATTAATTGAAAAATTATTGTAATTTTACCCCCTTCATGTTATTTTTAAAAAATACTCACACACCAAGATGACCAACTATTTAATATTTTCCCAAAACCATACTAAACCAAAACCATCATACAATGACTAAAAACCATCATCAATAAGTCATTTTTCATTAAATATAAAAATATAGAGAACAAATCAAATTCAATGTAAATTAATGTGTCAGAAAATTAGTGAATAATATGTCACATACATCGATATATATTATAAATGAATCCACATCACCAAATTAATGGTCCAATATCTCAATGAAATAGTCCATAAATTAGAACAAAAATACCATAAATATCTCATAACAAATATAAAATTCTCCCTAGATTGTTCTATATTACAAGTTTACCAAAAAATACCAAATATAAAAATAAGATGGGATATTGAGAGTATATTCACATATTTTATCTCCAGCCACATAAAGATCTGATAAAATATAATATATAAAAGAAAAAAATTTCCCAAAGTTATCAATAAATTCGGAGCTCCTAATTTGAGGTGGAATGGAACTAAAACCATACTAATATGGGTATAATGTGTGGTTTTGAGGGGTTTAAGGTGCCCACATAACCCAAATACAAGGTCCCAAGTGGCCTTTCACTAATCATTCAAATCATTCATCCTCCTAAAATATACCATGTAGGGTAAGAATACATGGTACCAGGTAATCAACCATTGACTATTAATATTTCATGATCATTTACAAATCATTTTCATGGTTCTCCTTGGGAATCTTGCATTATCCTATATACGATGCATCCATAAGTAAAAAACCTAACATAAATCATCATATAACTAAATTTTTCCCCAAACACCATTAAACACTTCTCAATCATTCCAAAACAATTTCAAACACCTGAAAACACATTTTTTTTAAATGGATTAAACCTAATTAACGTTTTTTATTCAAAAAAAAGTCGTAAAATAGTGGTATAAATTTTTCTCTCAACATAAGATTAAAGGAATATTTATTATTTTCTATTTTTAGTATGGTATTTAATCCATATTCTAATAATAAAATAAATAATAACCAAAATAAGTTGTAATGTGAGTGAGAAAGTGTTCGGGTAATCCATAATTATTTGATAAAGTATTTATTTTTTATTATAGTGGGTGAAAATGTACTTTTTTTGTATAATTCATATGTAGATTAATTTTTTAATAAATATGATGGATTTTTCCTGTGGTTTGAGGATCACTCAAAAATATAGTGTATGAATATTAATTTGTCACTCACCAAGGTATGTCAAGAATAATAATGAAATACTACATTACTAGTACACATGCCCATTATATAATAATATAGTATATTTTTCATTTTAATTTTATACCCTAAATTTTAGTTATATATAGGATGTTATTGGTTTGAAACTTGGATAAGAGATATTTTTTAGGCTGGGTAGTGTCTCAGATGATAATTCATCTATAATACGTGATATAATTTCTTTGGATGGAATCTGTTTATATATTATTTTAGTTGTATCTTATATGTATTAGCTAATTCTAATTATACTTTGTTTTGAATCACTTAGAATCATTTAATTTATACAAAATTCTTTTATGGTTTTATAATACATAGATAACCATGACAATCATCAAGGAATGGAAAATTGATATTTTTATAAATTACACCTATATTACTAGAGAAATTGTAATGGGGTAACATTAATACTGAATGATGGAAACATTCAGTATTTATTTATATTTTTTTATTGAATAAAATAAAAAAAATAAAATCAGAGTGAAAATGTGATGATAATAAAAATAAAATATAAAAAAGGTGTATCTTATCCAATTTAATTTTTTATGTATGGCTCAACGTTAAAAAAATTTAATTCTTACATGGTTACTAAGCTATGGTATCCCATATTTGAATAATCATTTTCCTCATAAAGATACATGTTCATTTCTCTACATTTCAAGTGTTGTTTTTTTATCAAAATATATTGAAAGAATAAAGATTTCTATTATGATAAAAATAAATGGATATTGTAAAGAAATATTTTTAAACACAACCATATATATTAATAACATATCAATAAATTAAAAATAATGAACCAAAAAATTTATATGAATAATCAAAAATAATCAAATATATGTTTCTCAAGCACAGTTATGAAATGAATTTAATTTTGGTATTTTTCATTACTAACAACTGAATGAATGAATTATCACAATTATAAATGGAATTACATTAGTATATGATATTGTGAAACATAATATTTTATTATTTAAGTATAACCCCAATAAAATAATTAAATGGAATAAAGGTAAATTGATAAACATTATTTCTAGTTAACCCAACAAAATAAAATTATCAATAGATATCTATTGAATAAAAAACTCAAATATTTTCCAATATACATAAATAATTAAATAAGAAGACAAAATAAAAGGGAATATTAACAAAAATCCATATAGTCTCATACAAACTGGGATATTAATCCTATATGACACCGATCATTAGGATTGTGGTAAAAGTCAACTAGAAGGGTCACTTTTATTTCACCTATATAAAAATTAGTAACATAAGAGGCCCATGAAGTGTAATTTTTTAGAAGAAATCTGTTTGGGTGAATTTATATTTATGAGAGGTAGGGTACGTATGAATTTTTGGGATTGGTGGAAGAAATATGGTTTCCAGTTTTTATTATCCTCAATATAAAATTATAAATAATATCATCTTATACATATTTACATAGTAACATAATTGGTGTCATAGTCCCTTGGTATTAGGTTGGGTGTATACATTTAACATGGGAAGTATTGATTTTTTTTTGTTTTATAAGTATTTCTATTTGGATATACTTTGTAGTTATAGTCTAAATTGAGTTTCTAACCAGGAATCCAAATTTATTGAATTTAAATTGAGAATTTCATTAAATATATTTTATGGTATGATATTAATCTCTCCACTAGAGTAGTAATATCATTAGATGAACATATCTAGACTCTATGTATCAATTATTTCGATGATATTCCAACCATAAATTTATATTAGTTTTATTAGTTGATTCAAAATATATAAACCTAGAACAAAATTGTTTTCAGATTAGCTCTAATGGATCCATGGAAACTATGATCCTCAAACACAATTCAATGTTTATGAATAAACTATTACCATGAAGTGATTCCCTAAACATCCTTCATGATTAAAAAACCCCAAAAATAACATTGAACATTTGATTATTTTTTACAACCTGATCAAATGTGCACCAGTGAACACCCATTTTGAGCAACCATCAAGATACTAAGTAGTCAATAAGTCTCACTAGACTAAATCCATGACATGATAACTAATTATAAAATGGGATAATTACATCAATATCAAAATATAGTTAAATAAATTGGAAACTAAGCTCAAAAAAGATATTTTATCACAGAGAATACCCAGTAAAACCAAAAAACATGGCCATATGAACACTAATATAGATCTGTAGTGGAAACCATATACCATAATGTCAAAATACCAATGAAATTAATTGAACTAGTTCCAAAAATTGAATAATATTTTAGTCCTAGTTTAAAATCTATACTATCTATGTAGTGATCATTTGGTTTCCCAAGATCCCTCAAATGAAGCACACTGAGAAATGAACATATTGAAATAGTATATGTGTTGCACCTATTGTATGGTGGTGAAAAAATATAATTATTTTCCAAGTGAAACATAGTTGATAACAAAATTAATCTCAGGATATGAGCTTTTTAGTCAGTCACACCCTTTTTCTAATACACTAATTATATTTTTTGTATATTATTTTTTTATTGAAAATTTAATTTTTTATATTATTGAATTTGTAACTAGTGATGAACAAGTAGATGTTATAAATCTAAATTACTTTAAGATAGATAATGAAGTAAAATATTATAATAGATCTACCTATATATAAACTTCATCATCTTATTTAGTATTCACCTAATTAAAACACTCCATCATTTTTGAACATATAATTCTCCACTAATTTCAATATACAGTGAAATCAATGATTGCTAAGTACAATACACATCTACCTCCTTGATTTTTGGAGAATGTTATTAGAAGAATAAGCTAACCATTCATAACCTTACTGATGATTTAACCTAACACCAAACCTCCATAGATTAACCTTATGAGAATATAAATCACTGACATTTGTTTAACACCGGATTAGTCAATCTAGATATTCCTTACTTCAATTACCCATAATAATTAATACAGAATATCAAAATGATGATATATAGTGAGAGACATAGTGTGATAGAAAAATAAATTAATAATAGATGAATTAAATTTTCTTATGAAGATACATAAAAAATAAATAAAAATAGAATTCAATTATAAAATTTACTAATCAAAATCATTATCTGAATTTTGATTCCTCCCATTTGGCTAATTCATTCTTCTATATTTTTATAAAAACATGAATATAATGTCAAACCCTTAGATCCAAAATATTCTACTTCATATTCGTGAATTTTTCTCACATTGAATTCGGTAAAATATTTTTTGTATCACCGCTACTCAAATTAATTGACCCTTTATTTATATATATATATTAAAATATGTACAGTGTTTGGGTTTTTATTGGAATGTTTTTGGGGCGTTTTGGTGTGTTTTAGGGATTTTATGGGTGTGAATATATTGAGAGCAGTTGGTAGAAACCACGAAACACCACCAGGAAACTGGGAAAGGTGAGATAGTGGGATCTAGTTAGGCACACAGTTAGGTGCATGGTTTGTCAAAACCATGTGGTCACCTAGGCTAAACATTGATTTTTTTGGTAGTGGGATTCTACATAAGTGGAATATAGTTTATATAACCCTAATTGATATCTGTGTGAGGTTCTTCTTGATGCAGAGTTAGGTGCACGGTTTGCACACAATTTTCCTAACTTTCCACCCTAACCATGCACCGTTAAAAGATAAATCTCAGAAATTATGGATTTAACTCATTTTATTTCCTAAACACATAATTTTTCACTTAATACAACTATTAATTGAATTTCACTCTTCCTAAATATTGTAGAGACCCTTCCCCTTGATCTGAGAGTAATCCATTAGTGATTCATTATGAGTTTGAGGCCTTAATTTCTTGTTAAGTGTCCATTATAATTGGTTTTATTTTTTTTTTATTCTTCTCCCTTAGCTTGGATTATTGGATCTAATATTTTTAGTATATATCCAGCTTTTTTATTCCAATCATTATGTGATTTTTCTATGATCATGTTTGGGAAGAAGATATAAGATGGGTTTTGTAGTTTCAATATTGCTTTGTTGATGTTTCTTTTCCATTATTCATTTTACCCTATGTTTTTGAGGTGTTTGGATTAAATACCAAATCCTCTTATTATAACCTAAAGTCTTGGTTTAAAATTATTTTAATTTCAGAAAATTGATTGTTAATTTTTTTCAATGATTTTTAGAATCCTTCTTTAGTTATGGTTTTTGAAATTGTTGAAATTGGTTATTGTGGAAATGAATTATTTCATGAATTTAGAATGATAATTCTTAAATACCTATTTATAGTGAATCATGAAAATGATTTGATATAAATTTTTCCAATGAATGAAATTTTTTATCAAAATGGCATAATTGGTTCTGCATGGTTTCAACTTACAAAGGTTGGCCTGATTTCATGCTTTCAACATGACCCAAAATAAGGGGCATGTATCATTGGGGTATAAGAGAAGTGACCCTTGATAAGGTAAATGATCAATTGGCACACAATAATATTGGACACTTATTGACAACTTTGTGGGTAGATGATAAACTAATCATGAATAAAAATCTTCCATAGAAACATGTATGTGTGTGTGTGTTAATCATTAAATAGGTATGCCAAAAAGGATTGAGAAATGGTTTCAACAAACTATTTGCTTTCATTCCATGGGAACAATATTATTTGGAAAAATATTTTGGTTTGAAGCTTCTTTTCATTGATATAATCTATTGAAATGTTTTAAGTGTTTTATACAAATTGTTTATATAAATGTGCTAACTTTTTCTATCTTAGTGACTTGAGTATGGATTCCATTTGAAGAAAACCTATACAATTTTATAGTCACCCCCATCATTAGGAATTCAGAGCTTTTTAATAAAATATTTATCATGATATAAGTAAATGAAAGGTATCTCATTTCCTCAGTTATGCATTATGATACCTTGGGAATGGAATGGAGAGTTAGATCATTGAGCCTGATGAGAGTTGTGGAGTTTCATATTTGGAGTCCATTAACATTATTTGTTTTTTATTCCACATTATACTTGGATATGGTGTTTTGGATATAGTTTGGTATTATTTCTATTTTGGTATTACTTCGAGTGGTATTAAATTTTTTCCATACATCATATAGTGGTTATTGGATATTTTTATCTTGGTTTAGTTAATATATTTTTCAAATATAAAATCATCCCCCAATTGTTAATGATTCCCTTGGAATTTATTTTCAGCCTTAAATGCATTGGTAATGTTACCTAAGGCTAGTAATGTCTACACATCTTCCAAATCAAATGGTTTAGATAAAGGATGTTATAAATGTTATCATTCTTGGTCGGTCCATGTATCTTTTGGGAGTAATCGTAATTTTTTTGGTCAAGGAGTTAGAAAATAATTCATGATTATTCATTAATTTGGGAAGGTATAAAGGAGTAATATCATTATTACTTGTGATATAGAGAATAAAAGGGCCCAACTAAACGATTTACATTGAATATCAAGTTACCAGGGAGTAGGGTAGATAAGTGTTTTGAGATAGTGATAAGAGTTGTAACCTCATCATCATGGGTTTGGATGATGAGAAGATAATGAAATGAATTTATTGTAATTAATTCCCACTATGAGTTCTTATTTCATCTTGAGTAATGATTTTTGATTTTGTGAAAAAAAATTGATTTTTGAAAAGGGTTTATTTTTTAAAAAATGATAGATTTTGAAAACATCATGATACATGTTTTTGAGAAATGGGTTTATTTTCATAAACATTTTGTAATTTTCATAAATGATTTCAAAATGGATACATTTTAAAATTTGAGAAATCATAATTGTGATAGTTATGATGTGGTGAATTTAAAATTTTTAATCATTCAGCTTCAATAGAGTCACACTTATGGCATTTTTTACTTATAGAAATGACAAAAGTTATGCATAGATGGAACCAACTAGATGAGGCTACTAAAAATGTGTTCACACATGATCCATAGTTGACCCAATCACTAGTTTTGAGTATTTTCTAGGATTTTAATGTTGTGGATATTGGGAACCAAAGGGACGAACCAAAGACTATAGATCATTTCATTTGGGTTTAGAAGAATAATCTACCCATATTTTTTGTTTAATTGGAATAAGATAAAGAAGTGGTGTGGATGAATAAGATTAATTAAATGTCTGATTTCATAGGAACTCCAGTAGAGATGACATTTATGTTAGAAACATACATGATAGAGGTTATTTGACTCTCGTGGTGGGATTTAGTAGTTAAGACTAAATTAGTACAGGGAATTTCATGAGAGGATTTTAATGAATTATTCCAAAAACAATTATATCCTCATAGATTCATAATTTTAGGAATGAAGGACATTTTTTTCTTGAAGTAGGTGAATCATTCAGTGGTAGAGTATTTAGATAAATTTATGAATGTATTCCACTTGTGGGATGAATTTTCTGATAGTGTGTCCTTAAAATTGATCTTTTTATAGTCTGGGATAAAGAAAGTGATTCGGTTTAATATTCTTGCTGTTTGTAAAACAAATTATACTGATATGGTCCATAGGGAGAAAGTGGTATAAAGAGACAATTATGAAACTAAAAGTGGAGGAAGCATGTTGATACATACAAGAATTTTTGGGAACTCTAATGATGGGAATAATCAAAAGAGGGAAACCAATTTCCAAGGTAGTGTAATGACATAGAATTAGACATATGGATATGGGAATCTTACTTCATGACCAAAGGGTAAACTTGGATGTTTTAGTGTGGCTAATTCGACCATAAGATGTTGGATTTTTTGTCACCGTAAATATTATGCCAAAATTTAATCAATATGTATAATCATCAGTTGTATTGCTACTATTCTCAAAGGTTTTTTTAGGACACATCTCATGTTTCACAAATGTTGTACGCATAAACAAGATGAGGGTAGCAGAATAATTATCATCCATGGAACAGATTTATCCAATTTGATCCCAATAATACCATGACTACTCAACCAATTCAATATCTATAGGGAAATAAAGGAAAAATTGAAATGATTAAGCAGTTATATGGAGTACAACAAGTGATTTTGGATGATAAATTTAGACAATTAATTGTGAGAGTTATGATTATTTTGAATTCTATACCTACGAAATCTTTGTTTGATATGGATAAATAACATTAATTTATTTATTATCATTTTATTTATCTTTTATCATTACTTTTTGAGATGATGTCCTCCATTTTGAGATATCAAACTCCTCTTGGCCAAAGTGATTCTCGAGCCTTTTTTGTGAAAAGTATGTTCTATAACAATTCATTGAGATGAGTTAATTTGGGATTTATCTATACTTGATAAGTATGTCTATGAAATATTCATGTATATGGATTAGATTTCAATTTTCAAATATCACATCTATTTATATACTCTAAGGGTTTGTTTTATGACAAATTATAGAGCCATGAATCTCTTTAGAAGAGACCAGAATGTAAGAAAGGTGCAATAGGATTGTTGGTACCCATCATTGGAACTATATCATATCAGTTGGATGACTTAAATTTGGTATAGTTGTATGATATTATGGGTAGTTGTTTTCTAGAAATCATTGATCATTTTTAGATAATTTTCAAAATAATTTCTTAGGGTTTCCACCCACATGAGAAGAGGAGTTTATGATATCTTAATCAAGACCATTCCTATATCACGTATGTATTATCTAATAACACCAAAATAGTTAAAGGAATTTAATGTTCATTTCAAAGAACTAGAAATAAAAGTTCTCATTCAGCTAACCAAATCTCCATGGATATCACTAGTCTTACTTTTTGACAAATTTGGATGCAAATCTTAGTGTTTGTGTGGATTATCAAAATATTAACCATGTTTAGATAAAGAATTAGTATCCAGTTCTATTAATTTATTATTTATTCTATAAATGGTGGGGATTACACTGGTTTTATAAATTTCACATGTGATCTATAATCGAAAATTTTTGGTTAAGAGAAGGATATTCCAAAAACATCTTTTAGAAGTATATATTCCTGTTACGAGTGTGTGGTTATGACTTTCGGTATTATAAATGAAATAGCAAACATTATTGAATTTATGAATTGAATATTTCAATGTTATATGTATTATTTTGTGGTGGTGATTGTGGTTGACATATTTGTGAATTCTTGTACAAGGGAAGAACATTAAAAAAACATGGTGAATGTGTTGGGAATATTACAGGATCATCAGTTGTATTAAAAATTATCCAAGTTTAATTTTTTGAAAAAGGAAATATGTTTCCATGGATATAAAATATATAAATGGGTGTTTATGGGGATCCAAAAAATTCTAGAGATGAGGATATCATGGTAACCACCAAATAATGTATTTGAGATATGCAGTTTTCTGGGTCTAGCTGGTTATTACTAATGCTTTGTTCATGAATTTCCATGACAATATTCACTTATCACATCATTGACAAAGTAAAATGTTCGGTTCAAATTGAATAATTAATGATATAAGTATTTTTAGGAGCATAAATTTCACTATACATCAGCATCTATCTTGATTTTATAGGAATATAGATAAGGGTATATGGTATATTATGATGCTTTAGGTTCTAGGTTGGTATTTTTTCTCATCTAGGGATATCATGTTGTTTCTTATGGCTCATGGTAGTTTCATTTTGATGGTAAGAACTAAAGAATACATCATTCAGAGTTTTCTAATATAGTCTATGCATTAAAGATGGGGATTCATTACCACTTTGGTGATAAAATTCATTGTATTTATCGATCAAAATATCCAGAAACACATTTTGTCACAAAAAAAATAGATGAATAGGAGATAAAAAAATGGATGAAGTATCTCCAAATGGTTAAATTTGTCTTTATGTATATATTTGGGAATGTAAATTCAGTGGTAGATCAATTAAGAATAAATTCATATAGTTAGTTGGAAAAGGATGATTCAAAGCAGTTATAGTTCACATTGGTGATAGGTGACATTCACTTGTATTATGAAGACTATGTTTGAGTTGTGGTTTTATTTTTTGTTTCTTTTGTTCCATATGTGGTGGAAATGGTTAATGAGGAATAGATATATGATTCAGAAGTTGTTACTATGAGGTCAAAACTCAATGGTGGGGAGACCATTTTTGGGTTGAAGTAGGTTTTGAGTTCAGATTTGTGGTTTTGGGGTCATATGGTTGTACCTATAGATTTTGGGGAATAAATTCTTCATGTTTACCATCATTTATGATGAAATATTTAACCTGGAATAAAAAATATTTATAAGTAAATGGATTTATTGTTTTTTGGGTTGGTATAAAAATATATGTGGCTGAGTTTGTTAAACGATGCCTCAATTTCCAGTAGGATAAAGAAGAGAATTAGAGTCCAGTGGTTATGCTGTAGTCTCTACCTATTCCTATTTGATAATAAGAGTAGATACCCATGTATTTTTTGATAGGACTCCTAAGAAATTTTCAAAAACATGATTCCATATAGGTGAAAATTGATAACCACAAAAATTCAGCCAATTTTATCCCTAATCATTAGTATCATATGGTGGAGGTCTCTTCCAATACCTATATCTAAAAGGTGGTAAAGAGAAATGGAATTCCAATTTCAATATTATCAGATCTAGATATAAGGTGTAACGCCCCCGACTTGGAATCCACTAAACCGGTGCTCCGAGCCGAGTAGTTACATAACCTTAAGCATGCCTCCCCATACGCCAAAGGCTGCCAACTAGAAGTGGGGGTCTTTGTGGTCAAGTGGGGAGACTATACCCTCTTTTTATCAGAGTAAGACACAACATAAACAAAACCAATAGTGGAAACAATAATCAACAAAACAAGGAACATGTATAACAACCATTTCCAACAATAAATATGTCGTGTCCTCCTACAAATGCAACAGTGAACAAAAGCCCAAAATAAGGACAATGGCCAAAATCCCCAAAATGGTCCCGAATCCTAGTCCGGATCCCCCACAAAGTTCTACCCATGTCCACTCAACAATCTAGTAAGGACCCTTTCCCTTCTCCTGTCCTGAAAGCATGAAGTATGCCCGGGTACCCAATGGTGGCCCGAGCAGGGTGTGAGTTCAACTCAGTAGGCCACCACCAACTGTGTCTACAAAATATCTGGTATGAACAGGTAGTGCATGAAAAAGGAATATGAATGATAATTTCCAAGTAATTATTTAAGGTTCCATTAACCAGTTCAGATCCAAATACATTGCCACTTCCATTTCCATTCATTTCACACTAATTATCATCACTTACCATTTCATAATATTTCTATGGGATAATCACATACATTATGTTACATGGGTCTAAGGCCAACAATCACATGAAAGAGGGTAAACACATCATTATCCTATATCACTAGGACTAACCCCTCATAGTAACCATATATTCACCTCGAATCCTCAGTCTGGGTGGATGCAACTGTTAAGAGAATAGATCATCAGTCCCCATTCGTAACTCGTGCATTTAGGGTGGAGTTCAGAGAATCAGTCTTCACTCGACCCATGGGCATAGATCTTCAAGTCATACCCCACTCTACCAAGCCATGTGCACATGCTTATATATATAAATAACCATCAACCCACCATGACATTGTCCTTTGAAAAACACCATTCAAAACAACCACACGGGAATTCACATTATGAATCAACCCATTAACACATTAACATTTCACATCATTTAACCATTCACCCAATTCTCATGTGTAATGCCTATCTCACTAAGCATTCAACACTAAACCCATAAACTATCCTGTAATGGTCTTTAATTAGTTTACACATTAACCCATTTAACCTGTTCATCATTTCCATCAATCAACCATTCAACCCATTTCAAACAACCCTTAGGTTATTTTCAAGTCTAGGTTCATCACCTAACTTCTATTCCAGGTTCGACCAATCATGAAAACATATTCATCAAGAGATCTACCATTTATTACAACAAGGTCACTTGTTTAATAACAATCCCTAAACCCAGTAAAAGTCGGTACATCCCATGGATGGCCCCAATTAGGTCATGTCATCCTCAACGCATCCCATTGGGATCGTGAGGGTTCCCATTTACCATTTTTTAGAATCCTTTATACCAACCGCATCCCGGTTGATCAAATCTCATCAAAAAAAAACCATGAGCAATGCCACACATGCATAAATTCACCATAAAACTATGGGATAACATTTTTAGACCACCTACCTCAAAACTGCGGCTGAATGCACACTCAATCAAGTCCTTAGACCTCAATCTATCCAGCCTTTGGATCTTCAACCTAGAACTCACCCAAAAGGTAGGGTTTTTGTGCTTTGGGATGAGAGGGAGGGAAGATGAAAACCCTAAACCAAAAAAAGAAGAAAGGATGGGATTATCCATACTCGGAGCTTCGATCCGCATCCAACGGCACCAAAATTACCTAAGAAACGAGGGAGATCTACCTCTTGGAGCTCTTGGGAAATTTGGTTCGTGCCTAGAGTGAAAAGGTAGGAATGGAGAGGAAATCCCGAGTGGGTTTTTAAAATACCAGGGTGTAAATTTCATAATTTTTCCCAATTTTAAGAGGCCACGCGGTTTGGTCGCACGGTTTGAAAAACCGTGAGTAAACCATACACATGATAATATCTGTAGGAAGAGGGTTGCACAGTTTACCTGGGCAGGCCGCACGGTTTTCCCAGGTCGTGCGCAGGTCGTGCGCAGGTCGTGCGCCCAGGCTTGTCTTGCCTAGTTTTCCCTTCTTTCGTGCCACGAGCACCCGAAGCACCCCCAAGACCTCTGATACTTATAAAAAACATCCCTTTAAGCCTGAAATAATGGATTAAACCAAAACATAATGAAAACACACCCTTCCAAAAACTGGGATCTTACATAAGGTTTACATATCAGATCTAGAAACCCTTATAGTAATCCCTTAGGACATAGTTCACAATGAGCAGGGAATACATCCTTAGATAGATGGAAATTTTGAATGGATGATACAAACAATTGAAGTTATGCTTTGGGATTATGTTATGGGATGTATTTGATCCTATGTGGAAAACATACTCTTATTGGAGTTATCATTTAACAATAGTAATCTATCCTCAAAACATATAGATTATTCTGAAGAATTTTATCAGTTTCCTTTAGATTATCTAATATATTTGGTGGATAAGGGTGAGACATAACTACTTTTTCTAGGACTTGTTCAATAGAAAATGGATAAGGTTAATTTTATGAGTAAAAGGATTGGGAAATCTCATATTCATCATAAATCATATGCCTATCATCATTTATAGTTGTTTTCTATTTATTTGAGTGATCATGTATTCTTGTGAATCCCTCCAAGGCATGGGAATCTATATTTTGGTATGTAGTTAAAGTTATCTCCTAGATATATAGTCCCTTTAGAGAAACATAAAAGTGTTTTTGAGGAGGCATATTGATTAGATTTTCCCCCATGGTTTGGGTAAGTAAACATTTTGTTTTATGTTTGTCAATTAAATAAGTATCATCCTAATATTGATTTTGTAACATGTGGGATTAAATTCACATATATTCATATGATTTGTTAGTTCATACAACAGTATGAATTGTCTATAAGTAAAGTAATGTCTTTCATGCAAAAATCATGGGTCGAGTGGAGGATTTATGGAAACATGGTTAGATTCAGGAAGAAACATATGAATTGGAGATTGAGATGGTTGATTAGTGGTCCAAAACCATTAAGTGTTTTAATGGAGAATGATGAGGATAATGTTGCACCCTATTTTCTTTTATATAACCCTTTATTTATGTATTTTATGTATTTGAAGTGTTTCAATTTTTTTGTAAGGAGTGGAGGAGTTTTATAATGCCTTTGGGTATTTTTTGGAGGTTCAAAATATGAGAACAGTTAGTAAAAATTGAAAAAGACTCCAAAAATCAATACAGGGTGAGACAGTGGTTTATGGGTACGTGAATGGTTAGGCGCATAGTTTGTAAAAACCATAAAACCACCTATGTGGAACCATTATTTTTAGGATAGAGTTCTTATACACTATCTGCACATAGTTTTTCTAATGGTGCAATCTTACCATGCATGGTTCTTCTTAAGGAATGGGTTGTGAAACTTGTGTGCACTGTTTACCTAAACATGCACCCTAACCTTGCATGGTTAAATTGCAGATCCAAAAAATGTAGATAAATATTTATCTAGCCCCATAACCCATTTTTTTACTTAATCTGACCCTAACATGAATTTCTTTCCTCTTAAAGGCTGGTAAAACCATTCCCCTTGATCCAAGAGCAACCATCGATGATTCATTATGGGTTGGAGGCCCAGATTACTTATTAAATTCCTATTATGATTTCTTTTCCATTGTTTTCTTCTTATTATCCATATAGGATTCATGGATTTAATACATTAAAGATATATCCATGGTTCATGATGAAAATATTTATGGTATATGGCAATGTTCATGTTATGGAACAAAATCGTATTTGGGTTTCAAGGGCTTTAATCATATTTTGTTTAAGTTTTCATGTCATTCGTTATTTTTCCTATGTTTTTTATGTAAATGGATTAACAATCGACTCCTCTTATAAATATTTTATGGCATGGTTTCAAATTATTGTAATATGTTTATATTTATTTTGAAATGTTTGTATAAACCTTTGGTAGAAACATTCATTATTAATATATTTTGAAATGGTGAAAACTGGATGTTGTGAAAATGTTTTATTTCATGATTTTAAAATGATAATTTGAAAATATGGGTTTTTTAATCAATAAAATAATTTGATTGAAATTATTTCAATAAAAGAAGTCTTTTTCTAATACAGCTTCAGATTGTTTTCAAAATTTGTTTCAGCATGATTTTTATATACACAAGATGGTGTGAGTTCATGAATTCAACGTTATCCTAAATAAGGATCATGTACCATTAGGGTACAATATACATTACCCTTGATAAGGGACTTGTTACATTGGGGCACAAGGAGATTGGAAACCTAGTGATGACATTAGGGATGGATGAGAAACCACTCATGAGTACAGAACTATCACTATTGCATGGATGTGTGGGTGTGTGTTTGAATCATAGAATGGGTATGCCAAAAAGGAAAGATAAATGTGTTTAAAAAATAATTCGGTTACATTCCTTGGAAACTATTTTGGTTGGAAAACTATTTTTTGGGGAAAATTCTTGTATTTGATATAAACTATTAAAATGTTTTAATGTTTTTTATATAAAGTATTTTATATAAATGTGCTAAATTTTTATATACTGGTGGTTTGAGTATGGAATCCATTTGGGGATATTCTTTTGATTTCTATACTCAACCCCTTATTGGGAGGTTTGGTGGGTGTATAGTTATTTTTAATCGATACATAGGTAAAGGAAAGTTACCGCCTTTAATTAGTGATGAAACATGATACCTTGGGCAAGGATTGAGGATTTTGAGTTTCTATCATGTTTGGAGTTGTGGAGTTATGTATTTGGAGTCTTTGAACATTGTTGGTTTTTCCTTCTACATTATAATCTGAATGGTGGTTTGGTTATAGTTTTGTATAGTTTCTAATTTTGTAATACTTTGATTTTTATTAAATTTCTATGATGCATCATATTGAAGTTGTTTCTTATGGTTATATTGGTTTAGTTGGTTTTTTTTCAAAGGTATAATTGTCCCACAATTATTCATGAAGAACTTAAAATTTATTTCTATCCTTTATTTCCTTGGGGATGTCACCTATGACATATTAATGTAACAACCTATTCTTAATATATTGGGTGAGGGTTGTATGTAACATTTTTTCTTAAATCTGTAAGAATATCTCCTAATTAATTATATTCCATAATATCAAAGTGATAAATTATAGACATTAGTTGAATATATTCCCATACCTTTGACTTTGGAAATATCTAAATTCAAACATCCTTCATCATTCAGTTTTAGATAAATTTCTTATGGAATCCAACTTTTAAACTCTTTGAATTTCATTTTCATGCATGTGTATTGAGAGGGATGCCGAGGCCAAACATGAATCTTCATTTTTTATCTTCACTATAAATAACACCTATCATACACCTCTTCCTTAATAATAAAATATTAATATATATTAGTCTTGTACATTTCATTCTCCCCCTCTAGTATGAACACCTTCCTTGGGTCACAATAAGGGATTCAAGCCTCTTTAATGGTCCCTTCAAGGTCTTCCTCCTCATATCCACCCTGGATGATCTCAATATAGGATAGACGACCTCGTTTCCCCTATCAACATTATTCTTCATAAATATAGGTCTCATTAATGGCTTCATTCTTAATTGGATTAAATATTTTTATCTCTTATTCTAATATAATGTTCCATCAACCTTGGTCTCAATGTAATCTTCCTAAATGTAGGTCATTAAATTCTTATGGTGTAGTTGGACCTTCTCAAAATAGTGCCATTGTGCATGGAGGAGATCGATGAGGCTTTTTGATGTAGTGCCAATGGAGGCAACTTAAAATTATAATTCCCATTAATGCTAGGTACTTGTAGCATGAGAAAGTTGTATCCAATGTTTGTGGTAGTATCAGTATCTTGGAACTGGTATAAGATCAATGGAATTATAGAACTTTTATCAGTAGACTG
This sequence comes from Viscum album, assembly GCA_963277665.1. Taxonomy (NCBI): domain Eukaryota; kingdom Viridiplantae; phylum Streptophyta; class Magnoliopsida; order Santalales; family Viscaceae; genus Viscum; species Viscum album. The sequence continues at coordinate 1,820,562,573 of OY728153.1, read as the reverse complement.
ATGAAGTAAAATATTATCTAGGATCTGTGATAGTGGGATTATTGGTAGCATTCTAATGGTAGGTGTCTTGGGGTAGTTTGAATCTATAGTATCATAGTGATGAAATAAAATTATAGGTATCTCTTTAGAGTTACCATGGCCAACTATAGCTACGTGGTGTAAGAAATCCAACAGAAGAAGGTAAAATAGTACAATGCACTGGTATTGGGGAACACAATCAATAATACCAATTAAATTATCTTGATTATCATAATCTAGAAATTATAGTGGAATTTTAATTGTGTAAAATCTCATATTTTGGTGGAAATGGATGATTTTATTGATATTCGGGTTGCTTTCATGGTGGTCAAAGTGATGTTGAAGGTGGTATTATGTAGCAATGATTTTGGGAAAATGTTTGAGTGGGAGGGTCACACTATCTAAGATTATGCGACATCATTTATGTAAACTATTATTAGTTCCCATGTGATACAATTCCCAAAATAATAAATTCATTTCATGGGAATGACCCTTTATAACATATCTCATGTCCACCATAGCTTAGTGAAGTTAACATTTGAATAGAGGATCCCAACCACTATCATACACTACCTTGCACTGGTGAGGCTCTCCACCAGAAGCTATAATGATCTAACTCATGTTTTGGTGAGATTTAATGTGTGTTATTTAATTTATATATTGCTTCTACCACACCAAATTTAGTCCTCCCCCATGGTTTTTTGGCTTCCCCTAGAGTTTTATATGTGACTTGTTGTGCGGGAAGATGGTTTTCCAAGGTGAGAACAAATTTTTTAGCTAAAATTTTTTACACATGGTAAAATTTCATCAAAAAAATCATAAGTAAAAATAAGAATTTTAATTTTAAATTTTTATTAAATTTTATCCAAATAAATTCATTACATGAAAATAACACATATTTTACAAAAATAACTAATTATATGGTTGAAAATATAACAGACCAATAAAATTAATTATAAAATTTTTAAACAAATACTTGAAAAATATGATCATCAAATACTCCCACACCTGAACTCATTATTGTTCTCAAGCATTGGATCTCAAAAAAAAATTAAAAGGGGGACACTATTCTTACCAATCATCAAATTTAAATGTAATAAAATCAAAAAATTATCGATGGGATTATAATGTATTCACTTTATTCCTGAAATACTAATTAAAAATAACACATTTAAATGAATCCAAGTCCATCATGAATTTTACATTCTCCTATTTTCAATTTTTCAATCTTCTACATTGATTCATTAAAATTATATAATATGTTATTATTAATCATTCCATGTTTTCACTTACCTAATATTTAATTCTATACTCTAAACACTCAATGTAATAATTAAAACTAATATTTTGATAATTCCTAGAATACATACACTTCACATTGGCATGGAAAGAACCCTAAATCTCTAATTTGTAAATAAAAAATCGAATGAAATCATAAGTACATTACACATAAGGTTCAAATTAATTTTAGACTCCGGGTTAGTGGGTTTTTTTTAAACATTAAGTCTTAAATAGGTGGTTAACTTATAATAAAAATGTGTTATATCACAAGTAATGTGTAATGAAATATCTCCTTCAAAATGAGAAAACCCACCTCCCAAGACCAAATTTTAGTTCAGGAATAATGAATTCTCAATGAATGGTATAAAACCTCTTGAATTTTCTCACCTTTTTCATTTTTTTACTTTTTTCATTTTCAAAATAACTTTTCCAATTTATGTTTAAATTTTTTGAATTTTTTCCCTTGGATGAATCTCACATCTACCACCTAAGACAATAAAATAAGATCATCAATCTAGTAGTGGTGATTTTTTATTGTCATAAGTCACAACCCATTATTTTTTTTAATTTTCTTAAATAGTGTTAGAAATGAAATAAAATTAATGATGATGAACCTTTCCCAATAATCAAGTGATTACACCCACACTAATTCCATTCAATATAATCAATCCCTTCCATTGTAAATTCACTCACCCCATAATTTATTTAAAATACATAGATAAGGGTATGAATAAAAAATTTGTATTATAATGTTTCTCATTTCCAAAAACTTCATTCATGGATTATTTAAGATAGATAATGATTATTATGAAATTTAATCTCAAGGATAAGATCAAAATCTAAAAAAACTCCGCCAATCATATTAAATATTACTTTGTATAGTCATAAATTTTATATGTTATGATGTATGTTCTTGTATGAACCATTTCCCAATAACTCTAAAGAAATATTCTCAAGATAAAATAAAAATTATTTGGTATTTATGCCCTATTAGTAATGGAAAAGTAAATTTATGGTAGTCACAAATTTTATGAACGATAATGACAAATAAATCCACCATAATTTTAGAATTTTAAGATAAAAATTGAAAAGGAATTTCAATTACCAGAATAATGAGGTTCCCTCAAATCATGATTAATCATATTATCATCTAATTATCTTATATAATCATTAAATTCCCTACTTTATGCAACCAATCTCATTAAAATAGAAATATAAAACTTTGGATCATGGAATTTCTACAAAAAGAAAGCCTCTTAAATTATTCAATTAATGTAGAAAGTTGATTTTTTTATAAAAATTATCTTTTAATGATAAAAAATGTTTTTCAGTTACACAAATATTAGGATTTAAATGTTACTTAATTTATAATATAACTCCCTTACTGGTTATTCTCTATTCCTAAAACATTTTTCTACTTGGGGGAGGGTCTTCCTTGTGTTATCATCATCATGGGACTTTATAAGAAGAAAACCCATGGATGTGTAAGGAAAATGTCATTATAGCTCTGAATAATGAGGGGGATTGAAAAAACTAAAAAATATATTCCTATAAAAATCCCTATAAATAAAATAAAAAAAATAAAATTTTGATAAATCTTGGTGTGGGCCATGGGTTTTGACTGCCTCAAAAATGTATGTACCATTCGTTCTATAAAATATAGTAGTTGGTTGGGTTTCCTTTATTCGAACTACTGAAACCTTTTCCCACCTTCTTGAATTATATCATTATGATGTTGAGGATTCTATTGATAGTGTACACTAAATCTACCCCCTTGGAAATGAGATATAACTTGCATGGTGGGGGTGGAAAACAATAATGAGTCTTCCATTGTTTCACATTCCACATTCATATCATCTTCTTCATTATACAATGCTTGATCAAGATCTACTATATCAATGGAATAAAAAAGATAAATAGAGATACTAATTAAATTATAAAAAATTAAAATATGAAGAATCAATATCAAAATCTAACCCTTTAGTGTAAGAATATAGTATCTTTTTTCATCATGAAGATACAATTTTATCACCTCATCTAATCCCTCTAATGAATTTTCTACATTTTAAGGGGTATTACTATGTTTCTCCTTAGGTTCATCTTATTTTTCAACATTAATATTCTAGTAAAAAACAAGAGTTCTCTGATTTAGGAAATTCAAAAAAATGGGAGGTGATTCTCAATTCAGTTTTAAATAAAATTATTTGAGAATATGTTCAAGATAATAAAATCTATCTTCATTTATTAGATTTCAATTTCTTCATTATTGGAAAAAGATCATTTATTTTTTTGGTACTAAATGAAGGAAGGTTTCTTGGAAAACCATAATTTTATAAAATGTCACTACATGGGTGGTTTATTCTTTCCAAGAAAAAGTGTGATACAAAGTTGTTGATTATTCTTTTTTAGAGATAATGGAATCATGTTGAATTTTCAAACTTTTATATTCATCCCCATATTCATCAAAATATTTTTGGTCTCTCATAAGAGTATTAGTATGTATGTATTCTACATGATCTCCTCTAGAAATGGTTGAGAGAGCTATAATGGATCATCAAGTATTTCCCTCATAACATCCTTAGGATCTTAAATTTAAAAAACTAAGTGTAGTGACATCTTCTTCTAGTATTTCAGATTATTTCTCTGGTTACTTATCATGAGATACTAGTATATATTAATTTCACCATTCCATTTTCCTTCTTGTTTTTTATGATTTAGGCATTTCTTTGAACTATATATTATATATCATTCAGAACAACTTATTTTAGTTTTTAACAGATTATAAATAAATCCATAGATAATTCTTATATATTATATAAGTAATGGAAGTAAATTTGTTTAGGTAATTGTTTAACAAATTGTTGAAATCTGTTTACAATGTTTGATCATAATTAGTGAATCAATAGGTAGGATCCTTGAAAATGGATTCCTATTTTCATGCTTCTTTCATAGAGTGGTGAAAAAGATATAATTATTTTCCTATTTATGAAATGTGGAAAATAGTGGTCATATCACTTTAGGATATTTTTAGTTAGTCACATGCTATTCCTAATTAAAATATTATAGTTGTGTTATTTATTATTTTATAAAAAGAAATAAATTTTCATTATTTTTTTATGGAATGAAAAAATAAAAATATGAAAGTTCAATGAAATATGATATTTTGATGTTTGATAATAAAAGAAATTGTCTAGAGAGAGTCATCTTGATTTATCCTTTATTATCTTTTTTGATGTTCAGTTAATATATATACTCCATTTTATGTGTGAACATCTTCTTCTACCTTTTTTATAATATACACTCCACTCAATGATCTCCAAGTACATTAAACATAAACTTCCACGAACAAGGTATAAATATAGTATATTAAGAAGATAATTCTTAGTTGACCATAGGGATGATTCCACTTAAATAAAATCCTTCAGATATTAAGCTAAATCAAATATAAATCATAAAATTGGGGTAAACACTAGATTATTTTTCTCTGTAACTCCTTAGTTTAATTACTCATCACCCTGATTAAAATACATTATGGTGTTGAAAGATAATGAGAGATATAAATGGGGAGAATTATATATATATTGATGGATAGATAAGTGAAATCAAGAACACTTGAATTAAAATATAAAAATTGTCTGATTTGATAAATAAATAGAACTAAAATTATAGAAGAGAATAAATTGAATAGTATCCTTCCCCTCATTCTTATTCCTATAATTTTAGAGTATTTATCTTAATAATTTATTAGAAAAATATGTTTCCAAAGTCCATCCCTTGGTTCACAGACATTCTTCATTAAATCCTCAAATTTTTCTATCATTAAATGTTTTAATAGATTTGTCTTCTAAATCCTCCAATATATATGTTTTTTAATTTTCATACACATTATTAAAGTGATAAAACAAGGAATTAACTAAACCATTTTCATATATCATCAACATTACCTATATACCAATTGAAACTATCTCAATCCTTTATTTCTATATCAATTTTTTATAGAATCTGAATTGTAACATTCTTGAACCATATTTTGAGGAACATAATTAGGGAAGGTGTAATGGCCCAATATTAAATCTTTAGTGTTTATTTTCTCTCTGTGTAATCTGTATCTCGCACCTCTAACTTAAAAAAGGTTTCATAAAAGTTTTTCCATGTTTTAGGCATGAATGTTTCATTCTTTCTATCCAGCATGAATGACTTCTATAGAATGAAACATGGAAACAATCCATTTTATAGGTCCCTTCAAGGCCAGCCTTCTCGTATCGACCATAGGTGTGATCAAAAAAGTATATCCACCCCCATTTTATTTCTCATGTTTATTCTACATGAAAAATATGGAATCTAGAGATTTATTAGATTTTTCATTTTAACATTTTTATTTTTACATTTTGGTTTATCTATCGAATCTATATAGTGTTTGGGGGTATATGGGTACCATAATTAATATATTAAAAATATTAATTTATTTTATTACATGTGCAAGCATAGTTTTAGTGTAATTGGATTTTCCCATTTTTTTGGGACCTCAGATGGGAAATTTTATAGGAAAGTTGATTTAGGAATGTGAGGTTATCCCTATTCAAAACCTATGGTTTCTTGGATTTAGACATTTGAAGGTACATGGTGTTGGCTAGTGTGTTAAATTAAAATAATTTATTTATTTAGTTATTTTATTTTAAATAACCTAAATATAATCCTATATGAATATTCAATTATTGGAAAATTATAGTGTTATATCCATAACCATGGAAGTATTGTAGAGTAGTATCATCATTCATCATTTATGGTCTAGGATCAGATGATGAATCCTGATTGGATTGAGGTAAATAGAAAAATAGGTAGAAAAAATTGTATATCATAATCACTGGGGAACAAATTCTTCACCAATGATCAATAATATTTATATGAAGTGTATATTATTTATGTATTTCAATCCTATTTTATTTAATCTAGAATGTATTACTTATTTTCATTTCTTTCTAGCCTTCTTCATTCTATCATTATCTATTTTAAATACATTAATTTGTTGATTCAAATTTATTTTTTATATTTCATGATTCACCATTGCATATACCAGTTTATGTGCTCATTGGATATAAACTCTTTCACAAGGAACTATTTACTTCATTATTTTGAATTTATCCCCACTTTGCTGCACAATTTTTGTTGTTGGCCTGGGAGGTTATGGTTCAACATTATTGGGACGGGTTTAAGCATGATTGAATCCCTAGATTGATGGAGGTTTTATGAAAAACAAAATGTGATGGTGATTTTGAAATAGATCAGGTTGGATAGAGAGTTATGCTTCATGGATATAAAACATGTATTAGCAATGATAGGCACACAAGTTGCACAAAATATCATTGAAAGATATTTGGATATCTGATTTTTTACCATCAAAGGATGGGAATCATTGGATGGAAGTGTCACACATTAATTTAATATTTTCAAATAGAATATATCCATGAGGAAAGAAGGATCTAGATCAGTATGAAAAACATAATTTTCTTTTAAAAACTCTACTACATGACATGTATTGTGAATAACTCTCATTGTTTAGTCCCTAGGAAGTAGTGATTAAGGTCTTGGGTGAAATAAATATCACATTCCATCTAGACCTACCATATGTCATTTGACCCTATGATGGTGGAATGTCCTGCACTCTTGGAGTACATAGGAATTGAAGCAACAAATAATAGTAGCACCACCAAAGCACACGGGAACAAATGTGTACGTAGACATGTAATGGATACCTGTGCACAACCATGTAAAGGAATATGATCTGATGTAAATAGGCATGGCGAGAAGATAATGGGAAGACCATAGGTTGATGGAAACAAGATCTATAAAACTAGTAAATTTCATGTAGTGTGAAATGTATTCCCAATACATTTCTATGAGTAATACATCTAGGAGGAGTGTTCATGTAACATCCCTTGTGGATTCCCACACATGCAATTTATTCCCCTTGTAAACATCTTCCTCTCATATCTCCTTCTTCGGGACTCATATTTTGGATTGATATGAGCCTATCCCAAGCGTTTTACCCTATAGAACATTATAATGTCCTTTATTTTGGATTTTGAGACATTATATGAGGTGTCTTGATTGTGATTATTCTTTCAGCGATGCTTGACGATGACAATGATTTTGGTGGGATCATCAGAAATATGTTAGGGTAAATAATCTTATGGACTTTAGGGAGCAGGTCCCCCATACTATTTATTTATGTAGTGTAATTACTCCCCAACAACATGCCATGGGTCCTAAATATACGTAATATTACTCCATTTCCTTCAAGCTCCATCATATAGTGGTTCGTTAATGACAGTTGGGGTTGTCTCAAATATAGATCATAGTTGAGAGGGTTTGACCACACCGCATAGATTCTTGCATTGTTAAACATGGTGATGGGAATCAATGATCGATATTTAGATATATAGGTTGACTCATTAACATTTTATAGGTCATGAGATAGACATCCACATTTCTCTCTCTACTAGGTTTCTTTTTTAGAATATATATATAGGGTTTCATTTCTCTATTTTTTTGGGTTGAGATGACCTATGATGTATCTTTTTATTTCTCCCATTTTGGTTTTTGGGGTGTGCAACTAGGTATGTATATACTCACCCAAATATGATATTTTTACACATATTTATTTTCTTGTGTAAATGAATGGAATATATATTGATAAATTGGTGCATCTTAGAGAAACCTCTAAGCATTGACCACATACGGCATTTTGGACATGGTAATAAGGAGGAAGGATCTCTCATATTCTTTATTTTCCTAGTTGTAGACATTTGGGGACTTGATTTCTTGTTGGTTGTGTATGTTTACATATTACATTACACGTTTTTTACTTTTATATACTTTTATTTACTTTATATAGTTTATTTAATTTAGGGATTTACTAAATAAGTCACAATATTTATTATATTCATCTATATTGGTGTATGGAGATATTTTTCTGTGTGTAAATGTAGATTTGCAAAAGGGCCCTATATTATTTATTCCTTATTAGTACTTTTAACTATCCTATAAACTATTAGAGGTCAGCATGGGGTTGTCACATCCTGACTTTATTCCAGTCAGGTAGTCCCTTATTGCAAAGTGGTATCAGAGTAGTTCATTCCTTAGGATAGTGTTTGGAGTTTTCTCCTTTGTGAGGATTGGTTGGGACTTAGTGTATTGAGTTGTGATTTCAGTCCATGGAAAATAGTTTTTGTATGGTTTGAGACATATCCATTTACCTGGAATATAACTACCTAATTATTGACTAGGAATATAGATACATTAGTTGTAGGGAATAATGGTACATGAATCATATATGGTTAAGTCCTCTAATTTCCTTATTGAGTAAGATTCGCATATAAAAGATCATCTAACCGAAGTAGAAATTGACCACTTTCTAAATTTCTCTACAAATATAGCCATCTAAGTTAACAGTTTAGGATTGTAAGGAGGACTCTAAGAGTGATGAGACAAAAATTAAAGTGACATCTCATGAGGTGTTTCTATAAGGAAGGTAAGAAGATGTACCAATGCATATCAATAAGTAAATAGAACCATCATTTCATAATGATGATGTGTTTAAGCTTAGCACTCTCTGTGAGTTTCAACATTGAAGATCACTGAGGTTTCATGGAACTTCAGATCCACAGGAAGTTGGGGATTGGATATAGTTGAGGTTCTAAGTCTTCAGACATGTTTAGACCCTAACCTGGTTGATGTTTTCTCTAGAAACAATTATTTTCCAAGGAGTATAAGGGCTTTATTAGAGTCTATTGATGCAGACCCTTGATGATATGACACGCTCAAGGTCCAACATGCAACAATTGTTTTAGGTGGAGTATTACCCATAAATTATATAGTTCAGATCCAAAAGATTATTGAGCTACCTCAGGGTGGTATTATAGTGGGTGAGTCTACGAAGAGGTTCATTAACGTCACATTGTACTCCTAGGATATGGTGTGGGGTGGTTTCTTATAGTAACCAAGGTTTTACATGGTTATTCACAGTGAAATTCATTCTAGCATATTCTACAAATTCCTTCTCACATGATCTTGAGTGCTAGAGCAAGATCTGAGGATTGAGAGAATCCTGGTAGAGGGATACTGGGTATTTTTATTATTTTTTGGGAGTCATGTGGTTGATTCATCTACAGTAGGTAGCAAGAATAAAACATTTATTTCTTGGTAGAAGAGAAATTTGCATTCTAAGATGTAGTTGAGTAGATCTATGTCTTAGGGATCGTGTAGATGAACCATCCATCTAGGTGATTTTCAATGATTTTCCTATGAATGGAGGTTTCACATATCACCTCGTTTTTTGACTTGTTAATCAGATAAATATTGGTAGATAGAGGATGGGAAGCCATGACATATGTTACTCCCAGATTAGGTATCTTCTAGTCATGTCCAGAAATTCCCCTAGGGTGAGGGTACAGACATTGGAGTAAGTGGTTCTATGGAGGGAGGAGAAACTGGTGGAGGAAAATGATATTGTATTCTTCCACCTGCACCAAAAGGTTGGCCATTTCAGGTCCATACTACTGATGATTGAGGCCTTGGTAAGCTTCATGAAATGGAGGGCTTTGACCAAGCTACATATTACATGATTCGAGTTTAGATTTTCATACTTTTTACTCTTGAAGGACTACTATACAAAAGAATGAATCATTTTTTACCTTATAACTTTTTAAGGATTTGGATCTTCTATTTTATACATTATCCCAATAGACATGGAAAAGGCTCTTATAAGTATCGATTTTTTTATATCACATGTCTAATTGTAGTGTGATTCATAGTTTAGTAGAAAAATTTCTTGTGGTGCCTATTAGTTATCCCAATAAATCATTATGATTTTATCTTCTGTATGGGTAGGTTTTCCACCATATGTTTATAGAATTATTTTCATCTTATATCTGTTAGATTCTATTTAATTTCTTGGACAATATTCAACATTTTTTAGGAGATAAATATCATTGGATATTGAGTTAATCTTTTGGGTAGAAAGCTTCTACCCATCACCCATAAATTGGGGAGTTTATCCTCGGTGAAACGAGATCATTAGAAATCTAAATTCATTCATTAGTAGAGTAAGTTATGGATTTCTTCCCTGATAAAATTCTGGGACATACTATGAGATGAGATATGATCAACTATGTTTACCTTCACCCCAAAACAACAATGATATCTTTTTTAACATATTAGATGTCCCCTAGAAAGATTTAGGAAATGAGGCTCGTGTTAAAGGACTTTTGAGATAAAGGTCTCATCAGACCTAGTTTGTGTACATGGGTATCTCAATAGTTTTTCATGAAAAGGGTGGATGGGAGCCTTAGGATTTTCATTTATTACCTTTTCTTACAGCAAGAAACGATAAAGAAAATGTACACGTTTCTATGGATTGATGTCCTATTTAACCAATTTCAAGGATAATGTTAGTCATCGAAAATCAATCTCAGGTCTCACTACCAGCAGCTAAGTGTTCTTGAGGCTCGTATTCTGAAGATGGAATTATGATATTTTTATAGACACGATGTGTTCCTGGTGATACCTTTCACTAAGATGAATTCCCCCAATGTGTTTACGATTCTTATGAATTGGATCATCTAGATATACTTATGTCTGTTTTTTGTTGTCATTGTATATGAAATACCCATTTACTATACATCATAGAAGGATCATGAAAAGAATTTAGTGATAGTCCAAGACTTACTCTGAGTTCACAAACATTATAGTAGGCTCTCAAGGTTCTAGTTTTGGATTTGGAAGGTATAATTTATTTGGCATGTAATTTTTTAACATGTTTTATCTATAGATATAAAGAAATTTGATGTTCTTAACTCTTGGGATATACAAAATAAAATTTTATAGGTGAAGAGTTTTCTTGGATTGGCGAGGTACTTCATATGCTTTCAGGAATACTACTCCTATATTTAATCCCCTTTGATCGCCTGAACATGGAAAGGGAAACCATTTATCTAGATAGACTAGTGTTAGAGAGCCTATTAGAATATGAGACTATGACTAAATAGTGCTCTTATGTTGAGACTAATGGAGGATGTGATGGAGTATGTAATGTTTTACAATTACTTTTTGGATAGCCCAAGTAGTGTGTTAATTAAGAGTCAGAAATTGATCACATATGGGATGATAAAACTGATATCCCATGAGCATGACAATTTGGTTTATGACCTATAGTGGTGAATATTATTCATATCCTTGATGATGTGATGGTACTATCTTTTGTGTGAGTGTTTTTTGTTTACTCATACCTCTAGAGTCTTAGGTACGTATTCACTTAGAGGAATATTAACCTATGATAGGGGTGTTTGTTGTATTTCTATTAGGACTATGACTTCCAGATAGTCTATACACATATAAAGGGAAATTTGGGTTAGATTCAATTAGTAATAATTGAAAATATCCCTTGTTAGTGGAGGTATCTAAGAATTTGTCTTATTTTATATTGAACCTATTAGAGGAGTAAGGTGAAATTTTTCTTTAGTCGATGGTGGTGAATACTTATATTATTCAGTATGTGAGAGAGGATCAGTTAAGAGATGTCAACTATGAGTTTTTACTTCCCTTGATACCAACAAGTGAGGAACCTGATGAATTTTATAAGAATGGGTAGCATATTGTCATTTTTTAATGATGAATGGTGATTCCATTAAAGTTTCATGAAGAGGTAACATGGTGATTTCACACATCCCCCTTGTCTATACATACAGGTGTGGAAAAACTATTCAGGGACCTTAAATAGTAGTTCTAGGTAGATGGTATGATGTGGAGTGCAGTTGATTTCTTATCCAAATATCTCAAATTTCCACAGGTGAAGTATAAGAATGAGGTTCTGGAAGGTTTGGAATAGCCTCTTGAGATTCCAATTTGTAATTGGATGACATATCCATGGAAATTGTTATGGGAAATCCATGGATAATGAGAGGTCACAATTCTATCTTAGTGATTGTTGAAAGACTTGGGATTTTTGAAAAATTCATGTCCATTAGAGAGCAGAGTTTTATAGAGAGTTTGTGGAAGTTTTATATGTGAGATATATTGTAGCTTCATTGGGTACCCTCAATGATTACCTCAGTATGTGATTCTATGTTAGTATCATGGTTGAGGAGAAGATTTCATGAGTCTTTTGGTAACCAATTGAGTATTAGTACAATGTAACACCACTATAAGGATGGAAATACTAAGCATACTATCTAGTTAATGAAGGATATTTGGAGAGATTCTATGTTATATCATTACTAGAGGTGTGAGGATCACTTTTCATTGGTAAAGTTTTTTTTATTTACAATTATCACTATACTATTATCATAGAACCTTTAGTGGCCCTATAAATGAGACCTTATAGTCACACTAATATTGTATAGATATTTTGAGACATCCCTTTTTGGGAAAATGAAGGTATGAGAGATGTAAGATAAATTTGAGGTAATATAATAGTGTTAGAGAAGGCCCAGTGCATATCGAAATCTTATGCGAGTTGACATTGTTAGCCCTTATAGTTTGATAAGGGAGACCATATGTTCCTAAGATCCCCCCACCCCTATGATGATGATTTTATTGGTTATTCAAATGAGGCCATTTTCAATAAGGATTTTAGAGTTGATCATGATCTTGTGTACGGTTGTGGAGGGTTCATACCACATAACCAATCCCCCACAATCAGATCAAGTTCATGACATCTTTCTTGTGTCGTAGATGAGGAGATACGCTCATGATCCAACAAAAATTATTGAATGGTAAGGGATATACATTGAGGATGGAACCACCATCATGGAGTAATTAGTGGTGATTGATGATCAATAGGATGGTATCCTTAAGGGATGAATCATTCTTTAGGTTTATGGGTTGTGGTAGAATAAGAGCCTATAAGAGAGAACTTGGGGGTGAAAGAGTAAGATGTGGACTCAGTACCACCACATTTTTTTAGCTGGTGATTTTTTGGGTTAAAACCCTTGAAGTAGGGGATAATGAAATGAGGAAATTATTATTTAATTTTTCCTTTTGAGTATTTATATATATATATATATGGATTTATCTACATATTTATTGTAGTGTTTCAGTTTCTTGGGACCTAGGAATTAACAAGTAAAAAATACTAATATATTTCATTACACATGTGTGCATCTCTTACATGTAAATGTATTTGCCTATTAATTAGCATTGTGGATGCGAAATAAAAGACCATATTTTATTCTATAACATGGGGTTTACACAAATCATGACCTAATGTTGATCAACATCCAATTTTTCAAGAGAGGTGGTCGTTAGTGGATGTATTTAATTAAAAAAAATTATTTTTATTGAATTATATCTAATTATCTATAAATATACCATTTTTTGAATGTCAATAGGATAATATTTATAACCTTGGTATGATTTTAGAGGAGGAGGATCATTCTATATTGTATGATCAGGATGATATGATTAATGAAAATCACATCAAGGTGGATCAAGAGACAAGCATCGAACATAATGAATCTTAATCATTAGAGGAAACATCCTTCAAAAATTATGGATCCTAAATCAATTTAGGGAATTTTATTTATATTTTTACACTATATTTAATTTAATAAAACAATTATTATTTTTCTTTATTGTTTTTTGGTGATTTTTGTTCTCTCATAACCCAATTTAAATATATTCATTTTTTTATCCAAATTTATTTTTTTATGTCCTGATTCACACAAAAATATATCATTTTAAGTGTTCATTGTCCAATAAAACTTTGAAAAATGGATTTAATTATTTCAGGTTTTTTCTCCCCACTGCCCTTTATACTCGTCATTTTTTTCAAAGGGGTCATGGTTCGACAATGTTAGTGTGGGTTCGAGTGTGACTGAACCCTTAGATTTGTAGTGGTTGGGAAAGCATCGAATGTGATGGGGATTTGCGGATGGATTGGGATTGATCATGAGTGAATAATTATTGATATATAATTTATAGTGGAGATAGGTAATGGGAGGAACACATTATGTATATATTATTATGGTGGATTCTTGGATTTATGATTTTCGGCCGCTGGTGGCCGAGAATCAATGGCTAAAATTGTTAACCTTTGATTTCGAGTGGAAAATGGGGTATTTTTAAATGGTGAAGGAATATCAAGATATTGGAAAACAAATATATTTTTTTATTAAAAAATAAGGTACAATGTTAGTACTATAATGAAGAAAACCTATAGTCCCCTGGATGCGGTGGCTAGGGTTTCAGGTGAAATAAATATCACATGTTGTGTGAACCAACCACATTAAATGTTTCCTTCTTATTATGTGTTGAAATTTAATCAGGGATTAAACATTCATGGAAATGGGAAATCAAATATTCATTCCTAGAGTACATGGGCATGACCATGTACTCAGACATGGCCAACAAAATAAAACACTACTATGTACATTGGTAAGAGATGATGCAAACTTGCACAGTAGGAAGAGAATTGGATAGAACCAGGTGACAGAGACATGTCATGAACAACTAGTTCATCAAATGTAGTGTGCAATTAATTTCATAATAAATTATGGGATAACATGGCATGTTTGAAATTCATGGTCCCATGTCATGTAGACCCCCCCCCCCCCATTAGGTATTGCCCCTAGAAACATCATCATCTCATATCACCTTCTTCAGGACTTAGATTTTATTCTGTGAGTAGCCTATCCTGATATTTTTTCTACATGGACCATAATGAATTCCATAATTATAAACTATGATATATGAAATAAGGTGTTCTGAACATGAATCTTATTCATTTTATGCTTGATGGTGGTAGTTCTTAGGGAATGATCATTGGAGTGATGTTGAGGTCGGTACTCCCCTATCATACCTAGGTGAATGTCCCCCATAATCATTATATAGGTGGTATTGGTACTCCCCCGTAGATTGGTGTTTGTCCTATATATTTTTTTTATTACTCCCATGTCTTTAATATGTAGTGGTAATAGGGTCCTCATTGGGAGTTGTGGCTCTATTTTTTGTGACATGCAGTAGTGATGAGCAGGTCTATCCATATCGATTATTGCTAGGTTTTAAATATTAATGGCCATCATATATGGAATTTTGGTTCAAAAGGAATACTAATTGCTTTTGGGGTGGTATTTTAGGTATATATCCCATTTTCTATCTCTACTAGGTTTCTTTATGAGAACATATATATATAAGGTTTCATTTACCTATTTCAATGGGAAGAGATGACCCTTGTTGTATATTTTTTCTCTCCCTTTATTTTTTTCATGGAATCATACTGGGAATATTGATAATCACCACTGTACAAGATTTTCCTGCATGTTCCATAGATTTTTATGATTACTCAAGGATCAATGGAAACATCAACAAAATTTAGTGATGCTTGTATTCATTAAGCACACATGATGACCATGACTTGGGGATTAGTAGCAAAGCTCTCTCAGTTTTTATCTTTTTCTTGTTAGTTTCAATTTAGAAATAAATTTATTATTGGGTATGTATTTTTAACCATTAATTTCATATATTTATTACTTTTTCACAATCTAATGTATTCATTATAGTTTATTGCATGCATTTTAAAAATGTATATGTTACATTTTTTATTGTGTTTACTTGAACTGTAGTATGGAGGTTGTTGGGTGTGTGCATATAAGTATCTTAGATAAAGGCATACAGTTTTAGTTATTTATTCTTATAAATTTTTTCTATCCTATAGACTATTTTTAGTGGTATTGGTGTTGTGACATCTTAGATTTCCTCTAGTCATGTGGTCCTTGGTGGGTCAGGTTGCTAAATATATAGGGCATGTCCTTGGATTCTTTCTTCATAATAATTACAATTTAAATATGGTGTTCATTGATACTAGTTTTTTTATCATAGAATAATTTTCTATACTCAAATGGGGTTCCTAGTATTCTTAAAATGAGGAAATATATTCCCATTGTAGAGAAATCTATAATGATAGAGGTTCCCATACACAACCTTTGCAGGAAAAGAAAATAGAGGCATCTGGAAAAAATCATGATGATAGAGGTTGGGAATCAGTAGAATTCAATGGTAACATCACACAATAATAGAAAAAATTGTAATATGGTATTGGTAGAAGCTTAATGGGAGCATATAACTAGTATTATAAAAATAATCACTCTAAAATTAGTTGGTATCAAATAAAGTAGGGCATTGTGGTAGCACTCTAGTGATATGAGGTTTGAAGTAGTTGGAATCGGTGGTAGAAAATAATAGAATTATAAAAGAGTGACTACATTAAAGTGATCAAGGAAAATTAGATCATCATAACATAATAATTACAATATATATTGTGTCAGTGTTAGAATATATCCTTAGTAGGTCCAATGGCAGTAGATACAATTTCATTTATCATCATCATTCGGCCTTCATAGTGGAATTTTTCTGCAATGTGAGGTCACATAAGGGTGAAAATAGAGGATTATGGTGAGATTTAATTATGGTGAGATTTAATTAGATTTTATGATGGTAAGATGATATAAATGGTGGAATTTAATAGTGATGGTGTTGGAGAAATTCCATAGTGGGAAGTTCATCTAGGTTCTCAGTGCAGTGGAAGCGCCGGTTGGCCAGCACCCAACTTTCATTTTTACCATGATCAATGATTATTCTGGGATCAATACGATGATGAACTCTAGTCTCCATGGAATAGAATCAATGATTTAGATAAAGAATTAAGAGGCCTAAAAACATTATAGAGGATCTTTCACAACATATTTGTTATTAATTTAATTTATTTTAAAAAGAAAATAATACCTGGATCTTCGGTATTTTCTTCATTGATAATTTTGATCTTTCAGAATGACCCTTCTAGATTAACTCAGTGTTCTTGAAAGGATCCAAACTAGAATCCCTCTGGCGGTGATCCACGCATGCTCCAATGGCCTCTGATCAACACCACTCATTCTCCGGGTGCTAGCATGGAAAAGAAAGTGTCTTGTGTTAGTCGTTCTTGATCGCTTTTTATTCATCCTTGAAGAACGTCTCTCGTTATTTAGAGGGGTAGGAAGAGGATTCGAGAGAGAAATTGTTTAGCTCAATAATTCTCAATTCACTAAGTCTGTGGTGTGTTCTATATGGAAAAATAGATGTACTTGTCTATTTATATGCATGGAACTTATGTTACAATATTTAATTTCATAACATCAATTAAATACATTTATGAACTTAGAGAAAACACATGCTCATAATAATAATACCGCGTCATTATTTATGGGTCGCCAACTTGCGCAAAATGGAATTATGAATAAAATTATATGTAAAAAAATAATAGCAGCATCATTATTATTTTAACTATTTCCAACTAATAAATATTTACTTTCTTACAAACAATAATTTTAATACTGAACCGGCCTTGGTCCACTCAAACTCCACTTCCATTTATTGAACACCCAAATAAATAAATAAATAAATAAATTTATTAAATAAATATTTCATTTACAAACTAGAAAATAAATATTTATTAAATTTTCACTAAATTAAATAAATATATTTTATTTAATATATGCGATTATCTTATCGTGAATAAAATTATTCCATGGTCTTGGGAATAATATTTATTTTATTAATTAAATTCAAATTGAATTCAAATGAGACCGCCAAAAAACACTTCATGTGTGACTCTCTAGGATTCCTTCTCATTGGCATTAGGCAGGATTTCCTAAAGTCCAAGAGTACATTCATGAAATAGGTCAAGGAACCAATGAAAAAGAATGTAAATTTGCAACAATGACATCTACATTTGAACGCTCACTGTGTAATATAATCTATTTTCTTCAGTATCTCATCAAGCAGGTTTCATGATAGTTTATTCAACCTTTATGATTGATATATTGTTCTTTAAATACCTAAAATAAACTCATCATTAAACCATGGCCATGGAATTTCACATGACAGTTCTATTACAATTCGAGGTCCAAGATATCAACTTCTGTAAATGTAAGGGAAAATACTTACTCGACTTATCCATTAATATCATGCCACTCATGACGCACCCAACGTACCCTACTTCCCACAAACTATCTGTATGATGGTTTTCATCAGTAAATCAAAGTTCACGAGTCGTGACATGTATTAATGATAATATTAAAGTTTAAGGATCATTACACATGCTCACAGATAGAAATATCTGATGACAAAAAAACATGCGGATTTTTTATGGGCGGGTTTGTTCTCATTATCTCATGTCTTGGAGATTACCAAGTGAGAACTTCATGATTGGATGTCTCATATGCTAATGAGTACTCATAGCTAATAGTCTGCATGCTATGTGTCCCTTCATAGTATTTCATCTTACCGTAGAACTATATTTAAGAACACTGTTATAGAATTTCAAGGTTTTCATCAAAGTGTGGAACTGTTGTTACCTAATCAATCTAACAAATACTCTAGGACATTATTGCATCATAATCTTATAGAATAATAAAAATATAAAACTATGTTTAATATTTAAGTAAATAAATTATCCATTTAATAAAATTACAATTAGTTGGTTCTAGGACAACATCCTACATGATACAGATTTTTAGTGTAAAAGTACTATCTAAGGTGATACAATGTTGCTTATGTAAATGAAAAACATTGTCTCTATGAGACCTCATCCTACATGATACAGATTTTTAGTGTAACGGACCAAAATAATATATCCCTTGTCCACCGTATCTTAGTAATATTGTATTAGTAACAGAGGATCCCTACCCCAAACATGAACTACCCCACGTTGGTGATTCACTCCTCCCATAGCCACACAAAGCTACCACATTTATCTTTGGGCCAATATGTCTCGGTTAAGCATGACATATTCCCTCTACCACACCTAAACTATCCCTCCCCTCTGACATATTCATCTTCCCAAAGGGTTGACTATGTGACTTTCTATGGTTATTAATGGTTGGAAAGGGTGTTAAATATAAAAAAACAACGCATTGTGATCATGTACTAAGATTAAACTAGGGAAACCTTCTATAATATTCAGTATGTTATGATATTTGGACCAATAAAAATTTTCCATAGCTAGTAAAATATTTACATTTAGATATCTAGAATAATAATATAAATAATCATATCATATTCATTCGATATATAAATATAATGTTCTAAAATAACGAAGAATATTATTAAATAATTTCATATTTTATTTTCAGATATTACACATTTGATTAAATTTTTTATAATAAAAAAATTATAATTTTTTCATTCCTACTATATTTAATGAAATAAATTTATATAAAATACAATTAAAATTTCATTGGATATTAATTCTACTGAAAAATGGATTAATATTTTAGGAATTGGATATTTAAATTCAATGACATTTTCCATATTTCAATTCAAAAAGGTTGTTTTGAAAATATTTTACATGAATATTTATCATTTAGGAACAAAAATCATAAAAATTTTATATTCAAAAATATATAAAACCTCGCAATTTAGAACACTTTTTACATATCCATAAGAACTATGGTTGTCCTACTAAATTTATTATGATATGAAGTGGTTGTTAAAAAACATTTTCGCATGAAATCATTCCTTATAGTGATGTTTGTATCAATATCCCAAATTATTTGTTATATACTTGAATATGATATTTACATAAAATGATGAAATATAAAACTCCAACCTAACATGCTCATTTTGTTTACCTCAATGGAATATTATGCTTATTTTTCAAGTAAGAGCTCTAATTTCCAAATGAATTTTTATTAAATGAAATTGGTATTCTAAATTAATCAATCCCTTTTAATTTTAAAAGAATATATGTATATTACCATTAGTTCAATAGAATTAAAATCTTTTGTTATATTTTCTAGTGTATAATATTATAACCAAAAAATAATTTAAATATAGAAATGTTAATTATTTTACATTTATGTTTTCAATCCCTTATTTAATATTCCCCCATTAACCATGACCATGAACACACATAGATATCTTAATTCACCCAATTATTTAAATGATGAATGTTTTTATTTAATTTATTAAATTTGTAATTTCCAATACCCCAAAATATAGTAATGAATTTTATCCTATCTTCCCTTTCATATCCCTGAGAATGTTGGGACAGTTGCATCTTATGATCCACATTTTTTTAGAAGATCAACCCAATCTACAATGGAATTAAGTGGAAAAAAAATTTAATTTAATGAAGCTTCATAATAGTCCAAAACACTAATCACTTAATCCATTTATTTATTTATGTTTCAATTCATATACAAATTTTATTTTAAAAGGTCCATTTATTTTTTCAATAAATTATAGATACTTGTGATTTTGACATATTAGTCATCAAGACACATGGATGAGGTAGATATAATTTATGTCATTAGTGATTTATTTATTCATAAATTATGTAATTTATTTAATACACAAGAATCAAATTTTATATGATTTCAATCTCTAGAGAACCCTTGAAAAAGATGTTGTAATGTCGATTCTTAAAAAATACCAAATTTGATTTGAAAGATGAAACATTCACCAGTATTTATATATAATAATTTCATTAAGTGTATAATAAAAAATATTTTTTCAATTAGACTCTATGGGGAACTAAAGACACTAAAACTAACACAAATTAAGATAACTAACTCTTTTTTTGTCAAGAAATATTTACTAAAGATTTATGAATAGAAAATTAATGATTTAAATTTTTAAAAAAATAAGGTAGTTTTAATTTGTATTAATATTGGTAAATGAAATTAGATGTCCATTCATGAGTTTTGAAAGATTTTATTCTACCACATTTAGAGCCCAACATTGTTCCAATATTGAATTTGAATGTCGAGATGCACATGAAATATAATTTCACATGGTTTTTATAATTTAATGAAAATATATATATATGTGTGTGTGTGTTGTAGTAAAACGTATAAATCAATATATTCTTTTTATGAAATTTTTAAATGTTTAAAATCATGTTTTTAATTAAAATACTTTGAAATGTTTATGAAAATTTATCAAATAATCATTCACACTAGAACTATAAAATCCATAAACATACTCCAAAATGGTAAAGCTAGTTTTAACCAGTAGTAATAAATAATTTCATTAGAAAAAAATCTCCCTTTCCCAATCATCATTTTTACCTGATACTTTGTAACTATAATCTAAAATCATATATATTTCACGAAAAAATATTATAGAAAAAAAGAATTATATAAATATATAACCATATAGTTTTTTATGAACTATTATTATTGGATGTTATTTCATATCATATATTATTATTAAATATTTTCTTAAAGGTGGATTCCTATATTCTCCCTATTAACATAAAAAACTAAAAGTATACATTATTAAATTTATGATAAACTGTTTAAAATATAATAAAAAATGGAAATAGAAATAAATCAGAAGATTTACCTTATATTATTATGTAGTTCAACTTTCTATAGGAAGATATTAATAGTGGGTTATCAAAAAGTAGGTAGCTATTATGAATGTTTAATAGTAACTACCCCATCCTCTCTATTTTAGATAACTTTATATTATACACATGGAGAGTCCCCTTATTGGGGTTAGTTTCAACCAATTGACTATAAACATTAGATTATAAGAATATTAATATAAATTATTGTCTTTTTATATGATAATAATTATTATAGATAACAATAAATTGATAAATTCTTTTGAGTATTTTTTACATCAAAATCATAAAAAAGATCACTAATATAATGAAAACTAGTATATTCATGGAATGTATTGTTAAAAATATTAATTATGGTATATATAATATATTTATAATAGGAATATCATGATGTTTGACCACTAGATGTCGTATTCTGAATATAGGATGAGTATTGTTCTTATTTTGTTCACAATTGTTAATTTCCATGCATGGAGGTTATGATAAAAGACCCACTAATAGGATTTCCACATGTTATACATGTATTGGGATATTTCAATCATTAGACGTGTGTGTTGGACCATTTAATTGAGGTTATTATTAATTTATATCATCATTATGGTACTTTCATATTAATGAAAAATATGATTACTATGCATATAGAAAGGTAGAAGACATTGGGTGTGTCGTAAGTGATATGACATTAGTTTAATATGTCAAGAATGTATATATTCTTTCCATGTCAGTGTAAGATTATGCTTTTGATCCATTGATTGAAATTGATCTATATATCTGATTAAATCAAGGGGAATGGTAGTCCATTGATGGTTAAATTTCATAGTGTTATTTATAAATAAATGAAGTGAATAGTATGATGAGATAAAGTATGTAACATGATTGATGAAATATCAATATAAATGTACCATGACCCGACCAACTGGGACCTTCATGGATAGCCTCATTATTGTTGTGGAAAAACCAATCCTTCCTCTAACAGGATAGGGGATGCAAAAAAGTTATTATAAGGCATAAATGAATTTAAGACCCTTTCATAAGTACATGTATGCACAAACAAACCCATCTTCCTAAAAAATTGAGGAGAATAATAAAAGAAGAAAATTATAACCATCAATATAATAAAATATAGGGAATAAATAAGAGTATGGAATTATAATGACAAAGAGTAATGGTTAAAAACCTGCCCAAAAAAATTTGGTATCAACATGACAATATCTAGATAAAGGAATATGTAATGAGATCTTGACTTCTAATCTCTAGGACTGATTACCGTACATAGTTTATGTACCCCTGGTAATGTTATACTTCACTGATGTCACCAATAATAATCCTGCAATATTCGTAAAACATGAAAGATGTTAGAGAAACCCATGAAGATATTATTATATATATACCAAGTAGAACACCTAGAAATACACATAGGGAGAAACAAAAAGATTTAAAAGTAGTAAGGTCAACACATAATAAGAGGGAAATGAAACCCATCATATATTTAATAAATAAACTCAAATTATAGATAATATGGATCTCAATGTCAAAATATTTTTCAAGGATGATGGGTTTTATTATATATCTATGGTCTATATCTGATTCCTATCATCACTCATAGTCTCACATGAATCTAAGTGGAGTCCCCCCCCCCTCCTCGTTATTGCACTCCATAGTTGATGGAGTACTAACACCCCATGGAGGACCCTCTTTCCACCAGAGCTCTATGGAATGGTATTACCCCAACATAGATATAGGAAATGTTCAATACTATAGTATAGGATAGTACATAATTGCATATGTAAATAGAATGGGGGGGCATATGCCCTATTGTGATATGGGAGTACCAACACTGATATCTCTATGATAGTCTTTCCTGATCCCTGGCATTTTCCCAGATTCACCTAGAAAAGCCTAACACATTGAAAACCCCAAGTGTATCTATTATTCCAAAAAAAATCCTCATTTAAATTCTATAAAAAAAACTACTCTGGATCTGATACTCACAGGCCAAAATCCTAGTCAGAAGAAGGAAATATAGAATATATAATTTCATTGGAGAAGTATACCACATGTAATTGGAAAGATATAGAGTTTGACCTTGCCACATCACCTTGGAATTATAAAATCTACACATGTCTTGGGAATTCATGTAAAAATGAAAAGAGTGTACAAGTGGTACACAATGTGTCTCAGCCACTATGGGATTACCTCTATCCTCCCAACTTGATCCCTTGTACACTGGTCATGCTCGTGTACACTAGATGTGATAGTGTATATGGTTATTCTCATTACCATGTACTCTTGGATTACAAAGTGATAAATAGACACATTATCACATGGATTTTAAATTCTATAAATGGTGTCTGGTCTTTATCTTCACTTGAAACCACAGCTGATGCTACTGGGGAACTTCATGATGTGGGTTCCTACAGAATACACGACGTGTAGTCAGGATTTTTGTAGGTAGTAAATCTTGGACATTACCCATTCTCTTGATCCATATTCTCTTCCAAAAATATAACATTTTTAACAAATAAAATAAATGCTTCCGCCACTAAACATTAGTCTATGACCTCTGATGGCCTGAATTTAGTAATATGATCACGTGTGTGAAGTAGTAACACCTCTAGTCATCACTCTACATCCCAAATACAAAGAGAAATCATCCATATACCACATCATTCATCAATTCATTCCATAACCTTCAATACATTTTTCATATATGAAACCTCAATGAATATTATTGTTCAATATCAATTGCACCAACCCATGCAATATCGGATTGCATCCTTGTGGGCCAAAGGAAAATAATACAATGAAATGTGGGGGAAAAGTTAAATAATAATTTAAATCAAGACTAGGATGATGAGATCATTGACCAAGAACATAATATGAGGAAACCATGGATGAATCCTGGTACAATAAAAAAATTATAATTATTCTTCAAAAACATTTAATCTGTCTCATGTGATTTTTATGATCGATGATTAATTAAGTAGATAATCATAATTTCATGATAAAAAATTATAAAGGGTGCATACAATAAAATTATGATCCCTAAAATGATTATATATCAATAATTAGTGAAGACCTCACCTGATAACTATGCAGAATAATATCTACTATGTTTTTCATCTGTAACATGGTCTACATAAAATAGTTTGTTGATCCATGTCCCAACTTTTCCAACACCAATGAATAATGTTCTACCTCCTCTTAAATCCTCCCATGGTTATGTGTATAACCATAATTATTCACCATAATGTGGTATTTATAAGAGAGGATTTGGATTCGAGTTATTTAATAAAAATAAAAAATAATTATTTATTTTATTAAATGATCCCTACAATTGTCACCCCACATGATACGTCTGATGCCAACCATCCCTGGTTCATTCCAATGGTAAACCCCAAATTCTAAAAACAATCATGGTATCGTATTTTCTATCTCAAGTCATGAACAATGGGAAGAACTTTTAACCAAAATTGATTCATGAATTCACTATAAAATATATATGAATATACTGAATATGTTAATTCGGGGGTCCTAAGATAGAAACAAATCACTCTATCCAAGGAAAATTCATGATATATAGAGATAAATATTTTAAGGATTAATCCATCAAAACCATATTTCTGAAATTATCCCCTCCTTCATGGTTTTTTTCCATGAAAAGATCAAGATACAAAACATGTTGGGGTACTGAGTCCGTATATGACTCTCAAGATTGAAGGAACTATCCTCCATTTTTCCATACTACCAAAGTACACAAACCAAATGGGTGGTATGTCCACAAAGGTTCCTCTCCTACTAATACTTTATTTACACTACGTACTCCGTGATGGTGGATCCATCCTCAATGTAAATCTCACCATAATCAATAATGTTTGAAGGTTCATCTTGGCACTCCTTATCTATGACACATTGAAGATTCCATGCACTTGATATAACTTGTGGGGTAGGGATAAGTGGTAATCCTCCTCGCCAACCCTTTTTAGGATCTCAAATGGCCAAATTAACCTTTTGTATAGCATTATTCCCTAACAAAATATTTTTTATCCTCATCATGTTGTGACACTCAATAAAAAATCCTCTTAACTCGAACTCCAAGGACCTATGACATCAATATTTGTATGATTTTTGTATTCTATGGGATTTACTTTCACAATCATGTACTACCTAGACCTTCTATTTTATCACCTACAATACCTATGTCCCACTAATATATGTCTCTCTAATCATTTTCCATAATTAGTTTGAACATATAGGTTTACTCTATAGGTTCTAGAATGGATCAATGTATATAACTAACTGATGTATATTATTATAAAATAATTATAATAATGACAAGTGATCCTATTGACTTCGGCTGAAGTCTAACACATGGGCTCTCAACATATCATTTGATACATGTATAATCCACTCTATTTGGTTATCTATATGAGGTTGAAACATCATCATCATCTACAACTGAGTCCCAAAATAATCATACATGACCCTCTATAACCGTGACATAAACTGAGCATCATGGGTAGAGAAATTTCTTTTATATTACCCTATGCAGCTGAACGATATCCCAAACATACAACTTCCCATAATTCTAAACTGAGATCCATTGTCAGATGGAAATAATGTGCACTGACTAGGAAATTATTCCTAAAATCACCAATTTATTATTATAGTATTTAAAAATACATTGAAATACCATTGAAAATTCCATATATATGCCATCCCACTTCCACTTCAAGGCCTTAAGTGGTTGTTGCAAACCTGTTGGAAGCTGTTGCTCAACCTTCACCTATAGACATGTGAGACACTGATAGATAAACTATAAAAACTAGAACCTCATTCCATCCCACCAAAAAAAATTGGATGGTCATTTTACGTCTTCACCAAAATGGAATGAATAGATAATGTCGAATTGTTAAGCTCTTTCATCACTCCCTCATGCAATGTAATCAGAACCAGCATTCATTCATAGAAAATCATAAAATCTATATGGTGCATATCCTGAGGTTATCTAGACATGAATAAACTCACTGTCGATGTCTCCAAAATAGGCCACTATCACACACAGATTAACGATAGGTGTCACCACTATAAACTGAAGAAAAATGTTGCCCATATCCACCACAAGGTTCACCTGTTTTGAAGCCAACTACTCAAATTCATCCTCTACCATGTGATAAAAGATCTTCCGGCTAAGGGAATAAACCACCATGTTTACCTTCCAATTAGTATAGAATATCTCAAATTCATATCCCTATAAGAACCCCCAAAAAAACCTCTTCAATTAAATATAACTCTACGAGATTAGATATACTTGAGAATTTGGTTGTCTAAGTATACGAAAAACTACTCACCTAGAAGATACATCCTCCACATCTACAGAGTAATTATTTCCACTAATAACTCGAGTTCATGATTAATATATTTCCACTCATGGGGTCTCAACATCCATGACCCATATGAGATTCCATCCTTCCTCTACATCAATACACAATTGAAACCAAATCTAGTTTCATCACATAACACTATGTACTCAACACCCTCATCCAGCAATATCAGCAGAGGAGCACATGTAATCCTTATCCTAAACTACTAAAATATTCTTTTAAAATAATCATATCAGGTAAATGGATTCTTTTTAGAGATCAATTATATCAAAAATGATGAAATCCTATAGTATTTGTTCAAAAACCTACTCTAATAGTTTTCCAAGATAATAAAACTACTCATCTTTGACACACTCTTGGGTGGTTATTACGAAATCACCACATCAATATTCACTAGGAAAACAAATAATCAATTCAAAGATATGAAATTACATAAAAATTGAACCTCAAAGATCCAAAACGTGAACTTAAAGAGATTACCATAAATTCAATGCCCAAAAAATAATGTTAGGACTGTCCTAAAGTGCACTGTTTGCTCCTCCTATATTATAGAATAAATGAATTTGTCATCAATGAAGATAAACACAAATAATTCTATGAAAAGGTAGAATATCTAGTTCATCTAATTCATAAAAACTTTAGAAGAATTAATCACACATAAAGGCATCTATAGGATATTGTTGTGTGTGTAACAACAATGAAATGGATTCTTCAAAATAACATCCTCCTGAAACCTAAACTGGTTGTTTCCAATCCTAGGATCAATATTTGAGATACAATGCATGCCTCTCAAATAGTTTATTAAGTCATATATCCTTTTATCTAGGTACTTATTTTTTTATCATTACCTATTTCAAGTGATGATAGTCAACTTATAGCCTCAAGTTCCCATCCACATTTTTCATGAACAAAACAAGATCTTCCAAGGGGTTCAAAGATCCTCAAACTACACACTATTCAATTAATGCTTTATGGGGTCCATAAAATATCCCATATAAGATATTGGTTCATTCATAAAGTGAATATTGATGAATAAGTCTATCTCCATCAAGAATGGTAGTTCTGAAGCATCTTCAAGGAATACATCAATATAATCCTACACTATTGGATGAATATTAATGCATGAAGATCCCATTATACCAAGAACTATTCTTGCTAAATCCTTGGTGAGGTGTTTCAGCTTCCAAATTTTAAGGGACACTCACTCATCCATGAGATATCTGTCTCTCAAAAAAGAGAATCACATCCCATCATTCCGAAATCATCTTACTCACTTACTATTATAGTCAACCTAGGCAGGAACCCTGGAAAGGCATTTTAAACCAAGGATAGAATCATAAGGATTCATCTTTATAACCATGATTTATAACCAAAAACTATCCCAATCAAGTTCTATCTTGTAATTCTAGAAGATATGTAGTATCTAAGAATTTAACCCTTTCCAAAACTCTAGAAAAATATGATGGGATTTATTCTAAATGGGGATATAAATATCTAGAATGAGAGGTATAGAGATGATTTAATAACTAATTAGTGAGTCAATAAGTACTAAATAAAATATATAAAAGACACAGACCATACCTGAGATCATCTAATAAGCTACCCAACCATATCTCTTCATATCATGAAACTTTCCATGGCCTCAACCACTGCCCTATGAACCTAGAATGGGCCACATAAGGGTGGTGGTTGTGGAAATAGATTATATAATTCCCCAAAACTGTTATATCCTCCCCCCAAACCTCCACTTTCTCCCCTATCAGTTTTATCTTCTGAGGGGCTGCCCTGACCATGCGAGAGAGATCCTTGATCATAGTTCCACATCTGTCATGGTGGTCCATCCACTATATTCTTGTTCTCCCCAGCACATCACATCATGAAATAAAAAGATATATGGAATAATCTTTCACATGTATATCATCAGACCCCTCATGACTAACTAGATCATCTATGTGATACTAGATCTCTATAGCCATGTGTCTGATTCCAAGCATGAGTATGCCTCATTTACAAAACATTATCATCAAAGACCATCTAACTATTAGAGATGAATTTCCCCATGTTGTTCTGTATCGGCTATAGCCACCTATCACCCTTCTTATTGGAATATCTCTCCCACCAGATCTCTATTTAGTACTCCAAGACTGGTAACAATGTATAAAGATAATATGTTGGCATGGATGACTCCATGAAGACCCTATTAATTGTGCTACATAAATAATAATCCATATCACACCATATTAATGGAGTAATACCTGACTCATGGTGTACAAAAAACCCTCCTTTCATCATGATGAAGCTCATGAATATCCCAAATCTTCCATAGAGTGAAAGTAGGAAGATAAATACACATCATGAAATAGATACAATACTTCTAAAAATGATACCATTATCTCATAATGGATCTAAATTACAATACACCACCAATGCCCTAATCCCCCATAAATAAGGATGGCCACAAGAACTACAATATTATTGATCGGGGTTCAGACAAAATAGAATATTTGTATCACAAACTCAATCCAATACTCTACTACCTAAGTATTTTGATCGCCACTGAAACATAGTGATATTTGATGAGGGAACTCGCCTAGAGTGATAAGCCTACATGACCAATCATCCAATTCTATTGGTAATATCTACTTCTCTAATGGTGTTGAAAATAATCCATGTCTTCCAAGGGAAAATCTCATGAAATGGCCAATGAAATTATGCCTTATCAATCAACTTATAATCTCCATGATCCTATATCAGTGACATGGTTGATTGTCTTCACAAGGAAATAATTAAAGTTGTCAACATGTACCAGAGTTATATGTGAAATATATTGGGTGGTAACTCAATAAGTATAGTAAAAATTTTCAAACTTATTTAATAGAAGTACCATTTTTTCCTGCTACCAATGTTTTAGTATGATGAGTTGAAAATATGGTAGTCGGAGTCGAGGGGTATGTATACATATTCTTTTATACTAATACTAGTTTCCTTAGTTTGATAGCCACACTCAAGAAACCTTGACATCATTTCCATAAGTTCATAACCAATCATCATGATGTCTCAAAAACCAATCACGCACATGTTTATGAATATCCCTTCGATACCAATCTACATGAACTGACCCATCGGGGGATACCTGGCCATTGGAAATCCTTGTGCGATAACCCAAGTAATTCCTCTAATTGGTTCATTTCTAGAAAAACGTGTTGAGAATGAAAAAATTATTTGGTATGCCTCATCCTATTAACCTATATTCATGAAAAAAAATCGACATGAAAAACTACAGAGGAATAAGAACATATTGAAACTGCTGGACTATAATCACGTAGGAAATAACCTCTAGGGAACACAATAGAGTAAGAAAATATAAATCCAAATGATGAAGGGGGGAAATATATGACCAACTAGAAATGATGTCCCAAACTAGAAAAACTATATAATGGGAAACCTAAATATATCACGTCTTTTGATCTCCATGTCCATCCACTGAATGCATTCAATAGACCCATGGTACCACCATGATCCACTAATGTCACAACTATTCTAATTATCATCATCAAAAGACACAAAACATGTGGGAAAATACCATGTAATGTTGAGATATACATACCTATTAGGGCTCTTTGAAATGTACATAGGTATAAATATAAAAGATAGAATAGTTTTCAAATCAACCCATTGAGAGAAGGAAATAAAACTCAATATATATTCTACTAATCAAACCTAGATGAGAGAGTAGTATGCCTTGATATCCATATTCCAT
This sequence comes from Viscum album, assembly GCA_963277665.1. Lineage (NCBI taxonomy): Eukaryota > Viridiplantae > Streptophyta > Magnoliopsida > Santalales > Viscaceae > Viscum > Viscum album. The sequence goes on along the minus strand of OY728153.1, from coordinate 1,820,531,747 downwards.
CCATGGATGATTAGAATTCTTAAAGATCCAAAGGACCATATATGATGACCAACAACTTGAATAACATAAAAAATAGTGGAGGGGCCCGTTATTCAAAACTACACTCCATAATCAATGGGGTAATCACTCTTGTAGATGACTCACTCGCCACAAGAGCTCAAATATGGGAGAGTACCAATCCATAGATCGAATATCAATTCCCTGTTGTACTATGGGGCAGTACCAAATAAGCCTTTGTATAGAGTATGGGGAACTCACTCCCTAGTGCAACATGGGAGTATTGTCCCTAATATCACTCTGATAATCCTTCTCAATCACTCCCATCTATCAGGTGTCATCTGAAGAATAATAAGACTCTGAAAACAATATATAATATATTTTACTCCACAACTAAGGCCTCCATCATGTTATATGTCAAACAATACTCAGTATCGACTACTCATGGTCAAAAATATGTGTTCTAATCAATGATAATATATATATATATATATATATATGTTCATGTGAGAAGTACTGGATGTGTAAGAGGGGTGACATAGCATGTGGCCCTATCAGGTCACATGTGCATGTTCTCTCCAAGATATGGATTCGAAATCCATGACATACTACCTGGAATGTGAAGGTGGTACACAGTATATATCATCTAACCATGGCCTTCTTGTTTCTTCTAGGCCTGTACCATTGCACAATGGGCATTCCCATTCAATATAGTCGTTTATTAGTGGTCATTCATTCTATTTCACAATTACAGTTTTAGTACACACAAATCTACCAATAAAGGGTCACACAATGTATGATGTCCATAAACAGTGCATAATCCTTATCGTCACCCCAAATAATTGTCTCTATAGAAGTGGGTTATACAGCATGTGTTCGTCCGGACTACATGTACACTAGAACTCCATAATGTTTTGAAGATCATAGAGATCCATTTATGGGTTGAATCAAGCATCATGATAATAGAACATTCATTTTTTTAAACCACCTTAGTATTTGGTTTCATAATGAATAAATATTATCCTTGTTTCTATAAGATCATTAGTTGGACAACATTAAGTTTCTTATTTATATATGTTGATGATATATTACTGATGTGAAAGGAGATACCATCTTATAGATAGTTAAAAAAGGGGTTAAAAATAATTCCATATAAAATAAATACATAGGGATTTATTTATTTTAATGTTAATTATCCACTGTGATTGATCACAGAGGTTGTATGGACATCATCAAAGGTATAAAAAATTACAAGGTATAGAAAAGATTCAATATAGGGAAATCCAATAGGGGATTATCTCCAGTTTCACAAGTTATACATCTCTCTAAGAAAATGAGACCTCAGATGCAATAGTAGAAAGAGGGAGTTGTAGAGAGATATAGTAGAGCCCAAGAGTTATTTTTGATTAGATACATCATGTATCCCATGATATTTACACATAATAGTGTTTTATATTCCATTAACATTTTAAGAATATATTGTGCATTCTTAAAGAGCCACATTGTATTTAGGTAAATATTATCTTAATGTATATATGATATATTAAGGAAATGACCCATATTTTTAGAGGATATAAGGAACCAAATGTGATTGGATACACAAATTCTATATTTTATGTAGATCATGAAAATATAAACTCAAAATTTGGATATGTGTACTTCCATAATATAGATTCTCTTAGTTGGATGATGTCAATGTAAAAAATGGTCACTTATTCTATTGTAGAGTCATAGAATATTTTGAAACATAATATAGAAAAATAACATAATTAAATATGATAATTTATACTAGGAATTGATTTCATAATTATATTTCAAGATGTTATCACTCTCTATTATGTTAATACTAGAGCAGTGCTCCAAGCCTGATGTCATGGTTCACAACCATAGATAATGTTTTCATTTAAAAAGTATAACTAGTTAAGATATTTTTCTAAGGTGATTAAATTCCCAACAAGATGATTATCAATAAATTAGAATGTGGTATACCTACTAACTGATTTATTATCTCATAAGAATCATGAAAATCAATTGGCAGCTAATGGAGTAAATTTTTTAGCAGTTGTAACTACTCTATGTGAGAGTCTCTTTGACATGGTTCCCTAGAAAAAACTAAATTTTATACATTATATTACATGAATATTTATATTAATTAATATATTATCAAATTAATAGTATTCTATTTCATAACATTAACATGATAACATCCCTAAAATATTTATTTCATTAAATGTATAGAAATTTTACCTACTAGAACAAGAGACTATAGATTCTATGATGATATTATTAAACATATATCTAATGTTAAAGATATCATTTAACTAATTTGACATGGATGGTTATTTATTATTAGGTTATGGAAGCCCAAAATTTACTAAGAATTATTCTCATTACGTTCATATATGGTAATTTTCAATATGGTAGGCTATGAGGAAAGACCTAAAAATAGGTATTCCATGTGTTATATGTGTCATTGGATATTCCAATCTATGTACATAAGTATTAGTCCCTAGAAATGAGATTCTTATTAATGTTTTTCATGAATCACATATATTGATTTATCAATTCAAAGCATGATGACATATTCTAATAGTGGGGCAGCATATGTTGTGTGAGTCATAAGGTACCTAAAATTAACATTTTAATTCAATATATGTTTCCCTACACTATTAATGAAAGATGGTATCTCAATCCTGTTGAGATAAATGGAACATCCTGATTACACATGTGGCTAGTTAGTTCATCGATGGCATTATTTCAGATAATCAAGGAAAAATAAATTACGCATTTGAGTATTGAGATAAATTTTAAAACCTGATTTATTAGATATTTACAAAAATGGTTAATATTATAGAATAATTGTTCATATGAGCATCTTTTCATTAATAACTTAACATCTTTATCTTTGTGTGTCTTGATATGGTAATAGAAGGTGACCATGGTCTTTTCTAAAAAAATTCAAATACCACTAAGAAAGTGGCCTATAGTACCACACATTATGTACATATAGAATCATAGTTAAATTATTTTTTAATTAAATATTGACAGTTAATATTATTATTAGTTTTCAGTTTAATAATTCTCCAAGTTATGATGATCACTTATATTTAATCATCAGTTCTTGAGTTTAGAATTTAAATTAGATGAATATAATATAAATATTTATTCATAAGTAAGAGAGTATAATATTTATTTATATCTGATTTATAATTAAGAAGTTGATAAAAAATGTTAATTTATTCACAAGATTGGGAATATATTTAAATAATTATTTTTTAGTTATGGAAGTATTAAAATAAATACATACTCCCAATTTAATTGAATATATTTTTTCTTAATTGGATGAATAAAATAATGACACATATTTATTTGACTAAATATTTATAATTCATGGTTTGATAAATATTGAAGAGGTTTGATGAGTTTAGATAAATAAATTGATAAATATTATATATTAACTTTTGAGTTTAGAAAATATGAGGAAAATATATTTTAATTGTCATTATAAAATTGGTGACACTAGGTTGTGATACATGAGTGATTCAAGATTGGGTGAACACCATGTAATGATATTTGGGCAACTATTCCTTCAGGATAATCGATGTAATGAGATGACTATGGAGTCGGTCAACCCTATGAGGGGGTGTGGCCTAATTTATTGACTTCCGTGTGTGTGTTTTCATGTGTCTATAATGTCCTATATCTAGATGCCACCATATGGTGGCCAGATCTCAGTTTTCCACATGGATGCAAGTGCATCTTTCCAGATTCTAAAGGCTACTAAATAGAAGCAAGGGCCTATGTGAGTTAGTGGGGTGACTATTCCAACATTACCAGAGTATCACAACAGAAGTCAAAAATACAATAAATAATGTAAATGAAATAAACATCATTCAATTGATTGTAAGAAAACACATAAATAAATACAAATAAAAAAAGTGTCTCATATACCAAGTGATGTAGATAATTACAGTATCTAGAAATAATCCAAAGAAGTATAGGGAAATATAATACAATACAAGTATCCCAAAATAACAAAAGACCAAAATGGTATCCCAACATCGAAATCCTCATCTCGGTCCTATGCTCCCCATTTCCAAAGCCACAATCAACAACCTGTACCAGGGAGCTTGCCCCTATCATTACCTATGACCATATAATCTACTTGGGTCCCCAAGGAGGCCTAAATACTGTGTGAGATAAACATCCCATTAGGCAACCACCCAGGTCTATAAAGTTCTAACAGCAATATACATATTTCTAGAATGTTTAAACCAAATAGTAATTCAAATGGAGTATTCCCACGACATAATTCTAGTTCAAATTAAAACTAAATTTCCCTTCAATGCTACCTGAAAAAGATTCAGCTCCGAACAAGGCAGATATAACAAAGTAAACAAGTCGGTTTGCCACATCATACATCCATCAATACAAGAAAAAACCACATCCATGTTGTATAAAGAAGTTAGTATTCCCATGACCACATGTATAGTGAAGAGTATAATCCCATGACCATATCGTATATTGAAAAGTAGAATCACATGACCACACTGTACAGTTAAATGTAGAATCCCACAGCCACACCATATAGTGAAAAGTAGACCCCAAGGGCTGAATCCAATGTGTCATGTACTAGGGTATCCATATATTATATCTAGACCATGAAGGTTCAGATCCAAGGAGCTTATCCAATGTATCAACATCGATTCTCATGGTTGTATCAATGGAAACTAAATCTTGGAAGTGGTTTGGGTCCTATGGGCATGGAAATGGCTTGTCTTACATGATCCCAAGGAATCCATATCAATATGTTATAAAGGCCCGAGGAATCCAATGAAATCAAGAATCAAGGGGCAGAGTCAACCCACGATGTCCACTACCGTGTTCGAGATCCATGAAGAGTAGTTTATGGCATCTATCAAACAATTTAATGAATTCATTAATCCTAAACCATGAAATTAAAAGAATTAATTCCATTTGATTATAACCGCTCACATCAACATGAATAATCCATGAGTATACCCACTCATGAAATCCACTTTTTAACTACAAATCATATGGGCCTGCACTCCCTTATAATCCATTTAACATTCCATTTATCATTTATATAGGCACACCCACCCATATTATCCATTTATCAATCCTAGTTAAATTAAATATGTGTGGAATATCTATATATCACTAAACAAGGGTGATTTACATCACCTATGAAGATAAATCAAACCATTCTGATGTCTAAGGTGCTTCCTCAAACTGGTCATGCACATGAACACACCACTTGGGTGGTTTTAGTAGACATTGACAAGGTATTTTCTTAAGGTGCACCCCTTGGGTGACCTTGAATTGAGAAACAGGTTCCAACACACCTAAATGGGACATATGGAAATCCTCAAAAGGTCTGACTACAGCCACTATAATTAAATCACTCAAAAACAAGGCCTCTATAGAAAATTAGACTGATGTAGAAAAGGTAGAACACCAAAAAAACACTCAAAATACAATAGAAAGTACAGAACACCTACCTCTCCTCAGTAGTGGAGAGCTCATCTAGTATCAAATCCTGATTAATCTTGGTTTGTAAGAAATTTGAAGAATTGAAAATTGGTATATATGATCATAAATACAAATAGCACAGTTTTTGTTCCTAATAATAAATAATGACTAAAAAAATTGAGTACTAAATTATGTGGTTCCAACATGACCCACAATGGAATAAATAGAGTCCACATGGCTTCTATATCTAAAAAGTCATATTAGATGGATTTTGTGTTCCAAAAATTATAGGAAAAGGATTTACATAAGAAAAAAGAGATCCCACTACCTATATATTTAAAAAACCCTAGAGGAAAGTACACAAGGTGTACCTCATGTACACAATGTATACCTACAGTACATGTTCATCTAATGCACGATCTGTACCTGGACTACAACCTCTTTTACATTTTTTCTCAAAAGAAACCCAACTGGCCCTAGGACCAACTTTGTGTCTAAAATAAAAATAAAGTAAACACATTTAACCGAAAAAGAAGATATTTTTACCTCAAGAAGAAACCTGGATCTTAAATCTTCCCCCATATAGAAATTCATCCATGAATTGATCTCTAAAGGGTGGCCATGGTTCATCTGAAAACAACTCTAGCCACTCATCACATAGGTCAACCTCCCTCTCCCAAGTCTCTTCATGTAAATATCTATTCCTCCATTTCAACAGTACTATAAGAATTGATATACCTTAGATAACCTTCATGATACTATCAACTATATGATTTAGATGGTCCGAAAAGGATACATCAACCTAAAACTAAAACTCCTTGGGATAAACAAATTAAGACGGGTCTGAGTGGTGTCAGTGTAGCTGAGATACATTGATGATGTGGTGCATGGATGGGTACCTCTAAGATAATTGAAACCAATAGGCAACTGACCATACTCTCTAGAGAAATTAGAAAATCCCAAAATATATCGATGAAAGCATACCATTTCTCTGGATCCGCCTATGTCCAAACCTCGTTGAAACACGCATGAAAAGTCGATCCTCAATATCAAACTTTAGAGGTCATCTATGATGATTGTATTATGATTTTTGATGATACTGTGTAGTATCTATCCACTCCTATATCAAATGGACCTCCTCATAAGTATCTTTCACAAGATGTGGTCCCAAAAATCTACCTCACCTACCTCCAACCAGCATAGGGGAGAACAACATGGCCTACCGTATAAAGCCTCATGAAGTAACATTGGTATCTTATCCTAACAACTTTAATTGTAGGTGAATTCAACTAGGTGAATGTGCCTCTCCTAAGACCCCTAAAATCTAGGATGCATGCTCGCAGCAAGTCCTCTAGCACCTGTATCATATGCTCTAACTGGCCATCAGTATGAGGGTTATATAATGTGCTCAAAATCAACTCTGTACTTAGTGCCCTCTGAAGACTCCGGTAGAAATTTGATGTAAAGAAGACGTCCCTATCCAAACTGATAGTGTGTGGGTCCCATGAAGTCATACTACCTCTTGTATATAAAACCTTATGAGTTCATCCACATTGAAGGTCACCATAAATGGCACAAAATTAGAGACCTTTATAACCCTATCAACAAAAACCCACACCACAACTTTACCTCTATGCGACCTTGGTAAACCATTCTTGAAATACATTGTGACGTCATCCCATTTCCACTCTATAATAGGTAACTACTGTTAATGAAGAGATGATCGTTGATGTTTTGCCTTCACCTAATTATTTGTGGAAGACCTCATAACAAAAACATAATCCTCACGCTTCATACCAAGCCACCAGTATGGACATCACAATTCACAGTTCATCTTGGTGACCCCAGGATGCACCTCCCAAGAGAAATAATGAATCTCACACATCATCTCTTCATATATAAGCACTGGAAACCAAACATGTACATGGATAATTAGGATCTCATCATTTCCTACCATCCAACCAATAGGAGGGTCCTCACCTTCCACAGCTTTACATCATACTAGGCCTTCAGAATCCAATAGATGAATCATCCTTACTATGTCTAGACATTTAGAGGTCATAGATAAGTATGATAATAAATTCTATCCTTATCTATTTTGAGCCTCCAGATGCATCTCAAAGAACAATTCCATGAGGTGCCACATTCTACTTCCATGTTGCACATCATGTATCTAATTCCTCCTTCTTATTGTATCATCAACTGCATTTCCCTTACCAGGAATATAGGCAATCTTAACATCAAAGGGTATAAGGTACTCCACCCATCTTCATTACCTTAGATTCAGATCACACGACGTATATATATATACTTGAGTATTTTTTGGTCCATGTACACCACAAAATTCTCTCCCAGTAAATAATGGCTCCAATAGAACACCATGTGAACAACCACAACTAACTCGAGATCGTGTGTGGGGTAACTACTCCCTTGAGGCCCCAATTTTCAAGACCCATATAGCACGAATCGATCTCCCTGAATCAGAACTGCCCCCATCCTAGTACCTGAAGTGTCATAGTAGATTGTGTAACTCCTGCCTTGATCTGGAAGTATGAGGAATAGTGTTGATGTCAATCTCCCTTCCATCTACTAAAAGGATATCTCGCAAGATTCAGACCACAACAACATCACAGCCTTCTTAATAAATCCTATCAATGGTAATGCTAAGTGTGAGAAGTTGTATATAAACCCCATGTAGTAACCTTTTATCCCTATGAAACTCCATATTTCAAAAAGGTTCTTGGGATGTTCCTTTGTAAATATAGGTCTCACCTTCTCTGGGTCCACTGACACCCTTGTCTCAAAGATAATGTGACCCAGGAAGTGAATATGATCCATCCAAAAGTGTCACTACATGAGATTATCATACAAGTGATGCTCTCTCAGTGTATTCAAAATGATCTCAAGATGGTTGGAATGGTGATTCCCATTGTGAGAATACATCAAAAGTTTATCCATTAGAACCAACACAAAGGAATCCAAGTAAGGATGGAATACTCCTTTCATCAGCCCCATGAAAACTGATGGTGCATTTGTGAGATCGAACAACATAACCAGATACTCATATAACCAATACCTTCAATGAATGACTATAATAGGTATTTATGTATGTCAAACATCCACCTAGTGATATCCTAAACTCAATTTGATTTTCTAGAACACTCAATATCCTCAAAGATGATCAAACAGGTCATCTATCCCTGAAAAAGGATGTAGGTTTTTAACCTTTAACTGGTTCAGTTTCTAATAATCCACACAAATCCTATGAGTTTTGTCCAAAATTTTCACAAAAAGTATCGACAAACCACCCGGAGAAGTACTAGGTCAAATAAACCCCTTCGCCTCCAAATCCTCTAGCTACTTCTTGATATCTTACAACTCCATAGTAGCCATATTATAAGGACTAATGGTTACAAGTTCATCTCTAGGAACTATCTTGATGGAGAAATCCACATCTCTCTCAGGAGGTAATCCAAAAAATTCCTCATGAAAGATGTCCCAAAATCACTCAACCACAAGATGAAATTTCTCCTGACTCACTCCCTGGTCATCCAGAAATAAACTAGTAATTTAGGTTTTCATCCTACCTAGCCCATAATGATTGGGTCCAGCTCTGCTTTCCTATACATCTCATTCACCATTGTGAATAAACATTGCACTATCTGGTCATTTGAAAGTCACCCTTCGGTGATAGTATTCAACGTATGCTCGATAATCTACTAGCCCGCCCATCCTGAGAATGATGTAAAACCATTTATTCTCAAGGAAATAAAGATTCCAAATAAAGTGAAACCCTCCAAACACAATGGGAAACTCCATAAACTAGTGCACATAACCAATTATAACTACCAAATGTGTGTCTAGCATCAAAACACCCTCATAAAGAAAAACCACTAGACTAAGTATTTTAACCACCCGTGCAGATATAAAACTGTTTGCTGCACCTATATCTAAAAGACAAGATTTAATGGTAGATTATACTATGATTGTACCTGTCCCAGTAGAAGGTCTAGAATCCGGCTCTAATTTGGTTTATTTTAATGCATAATTCTATCATGTATTGTGGCCCTGTGACCCTCCCAGGTTACCCTGAGATAATTCACCCTGCAATCACTAAAAATCATGTTCCTGGATACCATGGCCATGACCACCACTACCCTAGACTAACCAGACTTCAATTCTCTAGCTCCTAGCCTAATGTGTATCTGAATAACATTCTCTCAGACCTGACGTCAGAGTTGACCTCATACCACTCGCTGATGGAGGTAAGGTCCTGTAAAACCAATGCATGTGCCCCATCCTACCGTAAGATCGTCACTCGACTGGGTCATGGTCACAATGATTTTTCTTATGGCCTCACCTACCAAAATTATGGTAATAGACCAAGTTTCCTACACCCACATTCTGAACAACACTCCGTTCAGGGGAAGCCTCAAAACGGTTCTTCCTGCTGGAAGTTGTATATCTACTAGGGTGAGAAAAATCACTCCCTTATTATGCACCCCCATCTTCCCTCAGGTTTCTCATTGTGATTAGCACCAGATTCCAAATCTCTATGATACAATTCATCCTAAACACATTGACTTGAGATTGGATAGCATTTCTAAGACATTTCTAGATCATCTTTCTCCCAATATCTCATTAGTAAGATACATCAATGCAAAACATTATAGCTCTGTAAAGAAATTTGAGTAGTCTATATTTGTCATTTCACCTTTATATAGACGTATAATATCACTAGCTTTATTTTATAGTTGATTCATGGGGTAAAAGTATTCAAAGAAGTGGTTTTGGAATTAATCCCAACCCATATCCCCTAGATCATTAGCCTGGTTGAAAAGGTCGCACCATTTCTTTTCTGCTCCATGTTGCATGTAAGCTGTGAGTTTGACCCTTCATTCTGTAGGCATCTCCAGATGCTGAAAAATTCCAAAAGTGGTCTCAAGACATATCTATGCATCCTATGGTCCACCATCCCCTAAAAACGTGGGGGGATGTGGCTACTGAAACACTCGTGTCATATCATCTATAGACAATGTTTGTTGTGGTGCTCTATGGATCATCTGCATATAATGAAAAAACCCATCACAGAACTGTGTCTCAACACTTGTAACCAGAACATCTCCTAGTGTTGTAGCTATCACTAACGGAGGATCAACTGATAGCATGTGGCCCACTATCTAAAAATTATGGTCATCGCCTAGCTTGTGGCATACCACTAGAGGTCGTCATGGTGGCATGTCTCTACCATGGGAAATCCACACCTCAAGAAATAAAAACATAGAAGCACATAGATCAAAGTGTATGTCATGTAAAAACCCTCCTAGAAAAAATGTCAAACCCACAACCTACTCCTAAATTCAGAACCATATAAATAATATCCATTGAACCACTAGAAATTATCCCTCTTTCCCACTCAAAAGAAAGTTCTATGTCAAGTCTCTAATAATTATTTCCAGATTCCATTTCATTTCCACATTTAGTGATCCAAAATTTTTTATAAAGGGTTTACCAATTCTAAATCCATGAGGGCCCAAAACACCTCATGATCCCAGAATAAGGGTCTTATTTACACCATATGCATAACAAGTTCATTTAAGCCTTTTCATTTCATTGGTGCAACATTTCCAAATTCATAAGGTCCCATACTCTTTATGGATTGAATAATGATGTCACACGTTGATCAACTACACCCAAATAACACAACTGTAGGCAACACTATCATGTCAACCATCATAATAGCATGCAATAACTAATGAATCCTAAAATTCATGACAAAATGTGTGGAATGTGATTTTATAATAAGTGTCTATATTATACAAAATATGGCATACCCTTATCTCATCAGGTTGCAAAAAAATATAGAACTAACAATTGAATAAATAGTAATAGATGAAATCAAATGTGTCACCCAATAGTGAAATCTAATCAACTGTAATAGTCAAAATCCCAAAAAAAACTCAGTTAGAGATAATTTTTTTTCCCTATATGTGGGGTATATACTCTCGTGCAAAGGATATTTCAAAACTCCATTTTCATCCTATCCTTATCTAATGTTTCCAAACAGTATGTCAAACCAGAAAAAACTCCCCTAATGCCACTTTGTAATGTCCCAAACCAGGATTCCACTCTATGGTGCCCCAATCATGGTTGGCATCATGGTCTCAAGTACATCTCCAAAAAATCTAGAGGCCACCAACTAGTAGTGAGGGCCTATGTGAGTCAATAGGGAGACTATTCCATCATTACCAGAGTATCAAAATTGATGTTAAACATAAAATAAATAGTGGATAAGAAATAAAAAACAGTCAACTGAAAGTAAAACAATACAAGAATACATATCAATAACCAGAAGAGTCTCATATACAGAAATGATTCAAATGATAAAATTATCTTGAAAACATTCAAATTAGTTCATGGAAATAAAATACAATACAACTATCCCAAAAGAACACAATAACAAAATGGAATCCCATCATCGTAAGCCTTATCTTTGTCCTATGCTCCCCTACTCCGAAGGCACAATCAACAACCTGTACCCAGATGCTTTCCCCTATCATTACCTGCAACCATATAATTTGTTTAGGTCCCCAAGGAGTCCCAAAAAGGGTGAGAAATAAAACATCCAAGTAGGAAACCACCCTAGTCTATATAGTTATAATAGAAAAATATAAATTACTAGGAATTTAAAAAAAATAGTAAAGCAAAGTGTGTATTATCTAACCATAGTTCAACTAAAAAGTAATACTAAATAGAACCTTAAAGATACCTATAAAAGATTCAGCTTCTAAAAAGGAATTTATAACAAATTAAATAGGTCACTTGACCTTGTTATACATCCATAAATGAAAATAAATCCACAACCACACTGTATAAAGAAGTCAAGAATCCAACAACCACACTATATAGATAAGATTAGAAGCCCATGCCCACACCGTATAATGAAAAGTAGAATCCCATGACCACACTGTATAGTGAGATGTAGAATCCCATGGCCACACCATATTGTGAAAAGTGGACCCCAAGGGCAGGATCAATGGTGTCACGTACCCGGGATTCCTTGTACTATATCTAGACCATGAAGGGTTGGATCCAAAGATCTCTTCTAAGGCATCCACATTGGGTCTCGTTGGTGTCCTAGTGGAAACAATGTCTAGGAAATGGTTGGTTCCTAGGAGAATGGTAATGGAATGTACTACATAAGCCTAAGAAAGTAGAATCAATATGTGATGAAGTATTGAGGCATCCCATGGAATCAAGACCCAAGGGGGAGAGTCAACCCAAGGCATCCACAACCACGTTCCAGATTTGTGGATAGCATTCCATGGAATTTATGAAACCATTCAATCAAATAATCCAACTAAAAGAATTCAATTTAAAGAATTCATTCCATATGTGTATACCCACTCACATAAACCTACACAATAAATGAGTATACCCACCCATGTAATCCACTTTTCAAATATAAAATATATGGCCCTACACTCCCATATAATCCATTTAACATTCCATTTATCAATTATATTGGTATAGCCACCCATATTATGTGTTTAACATTCCAAATTAAATTAAACAGGCATGGAATATCAAGATATCACTAATAAGGGAGGATTTACATCTTCTAAGAAGATAAATCAACCCATTCAGGTATTTAAAGGGCTTTGTCCAACTAGGAAAGCACAATCGCACAGCCCTTTGGTGGTTTTAACAGGCATTAACATGGTATTTTTTTAAGTTGCACCCCTTGGATGACCTTTAATCGATCAATGGGTTACAACACACCTAAAAGGAACCAACGTGAGTCCTTACTATGTAGTACTATAGGTATTACTAGAAACACTCTTAGAAAAAAGTCTTTCTTGGAATGTTCGACAGATAGTGAAAATGTCACACACCCAAAAAGCACTCAAAAATCCAAACAAAAGTATAGAGAACCTACCTCGCCTCAGTAGTAGAGATCCCATCCAGTATCAAGTCTGTATTCTTCCTGATTTGGAAGAAATTGGAAGAATGACTGAATTACAGAAAATTAGGGCATATGAGCCTAAATCAAAATAACACAATCTTTATTTCAAAGAATCAAGAGAAACTAAAGAGTATCGATGAATTACGGATGTGGTTCCAACGTTACCGGTGGTGGGAGAAATATATTCTGGATGGATTCTATATCTAAAAAAACAAAATTTATTGTTTTTGGGATAAAAATTAGTGTGAAAGGATTTACATTAGAAAAAAATATAGGCAAATACCACTATTTTTAAAAACCCCAACTGGAAAGAACACAATGTGTAGCAAAAGAACATGACATGTACCAACACAATGAGTACATCCATTAATTGATGTACACCAAGATTGTGGCCTATTTTCCCCATTTTTCTCAAATACCACCCAACTGGATGAAGGACCGCCTTAGGTTCTAAGACAAGAATGAATGTAAATAGATTTAACCTGAAACAAAATATATGTACCTCAAGAAAAAACTCAGGATCTTACAGTGTGAAATATTTACATTTCTTGTAACCTATATGACTATAAATATATTAATATTATCATTAATAATATTTTTATTATCAACATTTTATGAGTGGAATTCTTAGAATAAAAAAGTATATAAGAGGATTTCACATAATAAATAATTTTTAAAACATAATTATATAATCTTGCATATATTATTTTGGAGATCAGAGACGAGTTGTGAAAAAATAAATTTTATCAAGAGACCACTATTATAAGTCTTAATATAACATCACATGGACACTACATAGAGGTGTATAATCTTCCTCCTATATTCGTGAGAGTAATCGGGAAAATGATAGATTTATATCATGTATAATAGATTACTTACTATTTTCACTGTCGAACAGTTAATGGTGGAATAATCTTCCATGTTAGCACCTATAATACCAATGAATAAAATCACATATTTGAGGACCATGAGTGGATTTAAATAGATGGATCCTTTTTCATTGTAATAGTAAGACTATAAGAGTTTCTTAATGAATTGATCAATGAAAATAATAATTATAAAGTAAATTTTAATCATATTTTTAATTAATTGTATATTAAATGTGATATGATCTTTTCTATGAATCTCTCGTGGTTAATTCCTCTCGTTCTTGAAGTTCTATCTATTAAAATATAACAAAACATATTTATCCACTATCAAAACCACTTTTGTTCTAACCTAGAATATTTACCCCTGTTCTTGTTTTTGCTCTTCCATCCATTTATAAGGATGAATTTTTAGCCCAAAAAAATAATAAATAATTAAATATATTCCATATTCCATCTCTTCTACAACTCATTTGAATTCATTTTCAGTTGTGCTTTTCAAGAGTATTTTGGGATGTAGAAATTTGTTTAGTGTAAAATGTTCTCCTTGAAATTCCAACTCCATTCCATTATCTTTTTAGGTATCATAGATGGGTACTATGGGATTACTTTCAAAAACAATTATCCATTTGTTTTGTGATATTTTATACCTAAAAATAAACTATGAAATGAATCAATGAAATTGATTCATCACCTCCAAAACAAGGTAAATTAGTAAGTAATTTCATTTTATATAAATTTATATAATTGTAGTAAAATATTAAATAATCACCAACAATATCTTAAAAAAGAAATCTCATATTAAACATATAAAATATTTTAAAGAAGGGTTTGTTTTCTTTAAATCAAACTATCTATTTATTAAACAACCTTTATTTTATTTTTCATTCAGCCTAGACCATTAAAAATGTTAACTATAAAATTTAATATTCAAAAAATGAAATATTATATATCAATTATGGTACAATGAAATTAGAAAATTTTGAATTTAAATAAAAAAATTCTTAAATAATTATTTATTATTTCAACAATTATTCATATTGAAAAGTGTTTGAAAACAATTTTTTGGAGGTAATTAGGAATTTTTTAGGGTTACCATAACTCAATAACATGTTCTTAAATATAAAAATCCCATTAACTTTTTAATTTGTTATTGAAAATTCACTATAAATTACTCTTTATTTGCATCAGCTATTTCTTGATTATTCAATTATTATTATAGTAACCTCATTATATAAATTTCACTACACTATTAAAAATGATCAAGATTAGTGTCAATATCTGGTTTAACCCTGATATCAACCTCATAAACCTTATTCCTTCCTCCCAAAATTTTTATCAATCCCTTGGAAGTTATTTTTTTACAGTCATTAAATTATTCATTTTCAGAATGTGTTCCGTTAAAACATTTTTTTCTTCTATATCAATATCCCATTTTATTTTCTAGTATATTATAATTAATTACTCAAACCATTGATTTTAATTTTATCATCATCAATATTGGAAATTATATTATAAAAAATCTTTTATAGAAAACTTGATTCTAATTATATACCCTAAATTATTTTATGTTTTATTAAATTTATAGGTACTTTTAAAAATAAATTTTTCATATAGTGTATTGTATGTTTCCTATAATAATATTAATAGTGTAAAATTATTTATTTAATGATTTAAAAAATGAAATCATTCCATGGTAACTCTTAACCATTGCGAATAGTTTTAAAATTTTCACGAATATGAAGATAATATATTTTCATAGTTAACTATCAAGGAAACTGGTAATCTGAAAAATATAATAGTGAGAAATATTTTCCGCATATGTAGTTAAAGAAAATAGTTATTGTATTATTGATTAAAAATTTCTTCTCATAACCATTTTCAGAGGAAAAACAAAGTGTTTTTAGTTGTATAATTTATTCTAGACTGTGAAATTTGGTTTCAGAAGTATTAACTGCTCTAAAACATCAAATATATAAACTTAAAATTTAATAATTTTTGGTGTATGAATGAAATTAAGTAGTAATTTGTTTTCATATTTTTAAAAATAAAATGAAAAGAAAATACTATGATAATTAATTCCTTTCCATATAATTTGTTTCAAATTTGTTTATTTGTCTAAATATATGAGCATGTCAGAAAAACTTTATTATTAATAAAAGCAACATTATTATTATATTGGTGAAGGGATAATATACATATGGAAGGGGGAAGGATTAAAATATTTTGTTTTTGTTTTTTTTATTTCTATTGAATGAAAAAACTAGTTAAAGTAAAAAAATGATGTTTGTGGAAAGTTTATTCAAAAAAAGTAAAAACATGATTGATAGTGTTATAAAATATGCTTTAACATTCATCAAATTATAAATGTTTCATGATTTATAACATGGATGAACATTACTAAAACAATCATTATCATTATAAATAATCACAATTTTACTCTATATTTCTACAGTTCATTTTATAGAATTGAATAAAAGAATGGAGGTTTTATAGATAGTCAAAATAAATGGACATTTTCATGAAAGAATATTGTGAAGAACCATTTGAGTAAATAATGGGTTTTATCTTTAAAAAATCATCAAATAACAAAAGTAAAGAGGGAAAATTTTAAATCATTCAAATTATTAGGTCGTATAAATTATTCTAGCTTGGATTCACTACTTGTATTTTTTAAATAATACTTATTAAAAATTAAATTATTATTGATAGAGAAATAATTTCATTTTATCATGAATGTTTTATATATGATAATATATCATTATAGTATAATAAAAATATCCCATAAAATTTTATAGAATGAAAATGAAATTATTAACATCACTAAAAGTCAATACCCATTGAAAAAATATGAATATAATCATAATTTAATCAGCGTAGGTGCAAATATTATTCTATAAAAAATATAACAGACCAAATGAAAAGTGGATAAAATAATTTTAACATGTATCTTGACATTCCCATTTAATGGGGTATTCTATTCTAAGAATAAATAAATAATTATAGTAATTATATAGAGTTCATATATGAGGGTGAATTTTATTTTTTTAGTAAAAGAATTTACTCAAAAAATGATCTAATGATAAGTATTATTTAATTACTTATTAGTTGGGAAGAATTTATATACATGATAGGAGAACCTTGCATATATTTCTGGTCCATTTGGTAGAAAGCTTGTATCCATATATTTATTTTATTTATAAATTTTTGTATCAAAATAATCATATACTACATCACTCGTCTATAGCGAATTGGTCTTCCTAGTCCATTAGTATTTGGCTTTACATATTTAGTTAGTTTTTGTTGGCAAAAACATATTGGTGTTGTCCAAGTATTTTATTGGGATTAAATGTAAATACTTCACCTAAATTGGGTTTCTACCAATGCTTCTTGAAAAAAAAATTAAAACATTTAAATATATAATCAAACAAGTTAGGTGGAGTGAAGATTATGCATCAATTGTATGTGGATGAGAATAACATGATTATCCTCTCAGTATCTATTTAAATAGAAAATTTCCCCTTGATAAAATACACCAATAAAAAAATGTAATTCAGATATAAAAACAAGGACCAGTGTCCTTTATTTATTTATTAGTGATACAAAATCCAACATAATAGTGATCCTTCAGGTCACTTTAAGGTTACAATTAGAATAAGGACCATTTTTTAATAGAACTCTCCTTTTAGTATTTTTATATTACACAAATACGCATACCATTTATCATGCCTTAATATTTTAATTCCTATAGGCCTATTAATAAATAAAATAATTTAAAACACATGGCTAGGATCACCCCATGAGAAATAGTAGTGAATAAAACCAAATGTACACAACACATGGAAAGAGGACCAATGACAACAAGAAACAGTTGCTTCAATGTATAAATATACAAAACCAATAAGTACATATGCATAAATGACATCTTTCTACCTCAATCATCACTAAAATGAACCCATGAGTAGTGGAAACAAGAACCCCCATCAATATTTACATTCATGGACTACCAGTACATATAAAAACCTCTTGAGTTAGTGAATCAAACTAATGCCAATATCTATGAGCATCTTTGTGCCTAGATGAACATTCCTCCAATCTGATAAGTTTCCTCCTCATCTCTTAAGCACCCAGTATTATGGAACCCTAATTAGTTGACTAGTACAAATAGTCTATGTATTTGTGCAATCCTTTTGGAATATCATTAAGAAATTAGTGGATTCAAACAACCCATAGAGATCATGTAGTGATATTAAACTAGGACAACCACATATAATGTTCAGTGGGAAAAATTATATTTCCCATAAAAGGTCATCATAATCTTAAAATATATACATTATAATTAATATAATAGTATATAAATAAATATATCATAGGTTGTACATATCATACTAAAAAATATAAAAATTTAAATTATGATTTTTAAAAACAAAATGGAATTATTTTCAAATATATCTTATTTATTTAATGTTTTCATAATAAAAATATATTTACAATTTTTTATAGACTAAATATATTTTCTTGGCATAATTAAAACACTTTAGAATTTATGTTTCCATAAATATAAATACAATGTAAATTATAAATAATATTTATATAATTTGAAAAAAACATTCAATGTCATTTTCCAGATTAGAATAAAAAATAAGTAAATAAAAATAATTCATCCAATACTTTTATCATTAATGAAACAATTACATGTAATTTATATTTAAAACTATATAAAACAATAATGTTTATAACGATATCCATTGATGCTCAAAAATTTTAATTTTCTTATAAATTTATAGTGATGCTAATTTTTCACAAACAAAAAGTGACACATATGAAAATAGTCAATGAAGAGTAATTTTCTCAGAACACACATTATTTTCTATCGAAATACATGTTTATATTTCATAAAATATTCCTGTATAAAACTCCTCCCCCACATTTATCCTTACTCAATTTCAATTAATCACTCATCATAGTAATCAAGTGTCTATTTATGCATAAAATTGATTATTAATTATAGGAAAGTGGTTATTCTCATGAGTAAATCCTCGTGAATTACAAATGAATAATAATATCATCATTCTCTCATTTGAAATTTTTTGTTTTGGTCTGTATTCTAGATTAAAATGATGACTGAAATTATAAATGAATGATATATGTGTTAATGATTTTTCATTAAATTTATCATGAAAACCCATTATGTTTCCACTTTGTTTGGGTGAAGTACATACACCATGAAAACAATTCATAGACTTTTTTACAAGTTGATTATTTTTTATAGACTTTGAATATAAGTTAAACATTTATTAAAATTATAATATCCATTTCATCAAAATATTATTTGGGATCCCCATGAAATTGAGAGTGTAGAAAGTACTTTAGGATATTAGAACACTACTCAAAGGGGGGTGAATTAGTGTTTATAAAAAAACATTCAAAACGTTTTTCCTGCACCAGTTTGTTTATTGGATATCAAATGAAACGAGGTAATGATGTGACATTTAGTTTGTAAGAGAATATATGGAAGAAGGGTGAATAAAATGATAACTAAATTATTTTATCAAGTGAATTATCCCTAGAGAGAAAAAATTATTATCCAACATTACACAATACTATTTTATCATTAATAAGAAAAAATAATATTGTATTATGTTAGTCTTGAACTCAAAGTATAAGAAAAAATTAAACTAGTCTATTGTTCTTAACTTCCCATGAACTCATCTTCATTACAAATTTAGATCATGTGTGAACCATTATTAATCTTCTATATACAAGACAAATCACTTTAGAATTATCCATATAATAAATTATATGAAATATTAATGTTTTATTCCAAATTAAAAATTGAAACTCATTAATTTGTTTATAGGATGGGAGCTTCTAGGGAATAGTCTTTTGAAAATGATTGTGGTGGCATGATAACATCAGAAGATCAAAAATATGCTCCAATATCTTCTCCAAATCTATATGATATTATTAGTAAATTTTAATTTATATAATATTTGAGATAAAATTTCTATGGTGTAGAAATCATGAACACATTGATAACCACCTCTAAATGATTTCTAATATTCTCAAACTGTCTTTGGCTCCTCACATTCCACCTCATAAGCTCTCAGTGATGTCCTAGAATCAATATTCCTTGTTCATGTTAGGAAATAGTATTTATGTACTGACGTAAATACCAAGAAAAAGAGGAATCTATAGTCATTTTACATAAAATAAGTGTACATATATATATTTTTTAAAAAAAAATAATTAAAATTACCGTTTCGTAATTAATTCCTTGCAATGTAACTCAAATCAAGCATTGAGACTTTATTTAGGAAACCTATTAACTATTTAAATAAAACTCTAAAACATTTTCTTCCACCCTTGGTAAAGGAGGGAATTTGAAACAAACATTTTATGTATTCTCGTACCCATACATCAAAACTTGATGAGATAAAGGCCCCTCCTATAGGTAATTTGTTATTATGAAGTTAGGGTGTGTAATCATTAAAAGTAAAATTAATACAAATTAATTTGATATAAATATAATTTTGACATTATATTTCATAGATTTAAATGTCACTATTTTCCAAGTCATAATTTCATTGATATAGCTCCCCTAATAATCTCATCATTATTTCCTAGTTGATTGGGTTCTAAATAATCACTTTATAATCAATTAGCATAATTTCATTAAATACTGAATGAAAACATCATAATAACTCCTGAAAGAATTGACATATAAAATGTATCACAGTATTAATCTAATGTGAATCTAATATAAATACCACACCATTAGGTAACATAAATGTTTGTAGGATTCTCTGACACCTTGGTGTAAAAATAAGTAAAATATTAACAGTGCCTAATTTTTTACAACTTGTAAGAGAGAAGCCCATAATTTATAATTATAAACAAGGAAATATAATTTTTATAGAAATAAGAAACCAATTACATGGAAATTAAGGACAATGGGAACATAAATCCAGTATATCTCCCCATCGTCACTTATGTACCATTATGCCACTAGGATCCAGCGCCCCTTTCCTTTGCTGAAGACCATTACCATTAGTGTCGTCTGACAATATTTTCCCTTTTTCATTATGAAACCTCGCCATCAATGGCCACTAATCATGTCATCCAATTTTTTCATACTTTACCTTTTATCAACCCACATCCCATGGAGGTCATCACCTACAACTAATAACCAAATAGTATTTTGGTGATGCCAACCCTACCGAATCATATGCATGGTGGAAATAATGTTTCCATAATGGAATGGTTCATGATGGGAAGTGATTGTGAATATCATCTACCCATAGTGGATGCAATAGATATTCCCCTGACCAACCAATTTATGGGTCCTGTGCTATTAAAAATTTCCCGAATTGACAACAACATAACCCCCCTTCATAAATTCTGTTCTAAAGGATCCAAAACTCTCATACATCAGAGGATATTTATTATCCCCTATTGTGTTTTTTAGAAACATGACTCATCAATTTATCTCTCCTCTGTGATTTAGTTACAAAAATATTAATTATTACACCCACAACATAAATACAATGAACATAACCTAGAGAATATCCACCTTTTAATGTAGAAATAAAATGTATTCTGTTTCATTATTAAAACATTAATAGGAAACAAATATAGAAAATATATAAAATCACTTAAATGGACTTTTGAAGAAAATTTACCCTCATACTCTAAAGTACCATATGCATTATTTGATAAGGTCTACATCAAGATATCAGTATATTGATCTTTTATTGAAATTTTCTATAATGAAATATATTCATGTTTCACTATCTCAATGAGGTAGTTTTATTTAATTTTGATACATTTTGATCTTATACGTTAAATTATATTCCAAAAAAATTGTTTATTTAACATTTATTTTAACACTCAATCATCAGTGGGTATGAAACATTCACATTGATGTCTACAAGTAGTGATTTTATCCAAATTAATTGGGTGGTTTCCTATTAGGTTTCCATGTACTCAGTATTTATTCTTCTTAGAGTTGAATAAATATTCTTCATAGAGTTACTTGAAACACATATTCCTCTTTCAATGACTGAATGTCCAAATTTGAAATTCAATCACAAACATAACCTAGAGAATTGATATAATAATAATGATAAATCTAAAAATATGTTTCATTTTTATAACTCAATCTATTATCCAAATTCTGTTTTACATAATTCCATTTTTTCAATGCTATAAGATTTGAATCCTTTATATTTTTATAAATTGATTCAAAATTTATAACTTTGAACATGAAAAACTAGTCCCGATGTTATGCAGTAGACTATTATACTAGTTAAATATATATTTCAAACATACTCCTTTATTTTTCACCAAGGAGCAACATGGTCCCCAAAGCTATATGAGTTGACATGTCCCTCAATTTATCCTTCGATAATTTTTTAACAACTCATGAGTACATTGTGCCATTAAAAGAAATGATTAACTTGTTATCTTTGTGATATTAAAGAGAAAAATAATGTTATATCACCTAATAAGGATATCCCAAAGTGTATCTAGATTTCATTAGAAACTTCCTCACAAGTTTCTTCCTTAAATCCATAAATTTTAATTTCATTAACATATATGATCACAATGTGTGATTTTATTTCACTTCATATGATAAATTTGTTAGAATCTATATTTCCATTAATAAATTCCATAATCTTTATGTAGTTGTTCATTTTTGAATACCTTGATCAAAGTACATTTTTTCAGCCAATATAGAACCATATAAATCTTAAAAATAAAAGAACCATCAATGATGAGTATAAAAATGTCAAGTTTTTTAATGTATACTAATTGCAGAATATTACTATTGAGAAACAATGACATCAAACCCATTTTTATGACAATTTAGTTGATTTAGAATATAATCATAAGAAATATTCAAATACTTTAATAGTATCACACTAGATAAAAATTCTAATCAATGTATATACCTATAATGTAATACTATCCATTATAAATAATATAATAATTATTATAGGATAATTCTCTTTCATCAATATGATAATTTTAGAAAACCCACTATATTTCTGAAAACATAAATTTTTTAACAGGCTATAAAAAATATATTCTCATTTTCATTATATTTCATTTATTAATTAATTTATGTTATCTATCCCATATATTGTAATTCAGCCTAAATTATTTTTATTAAAACATGTAAATTAAATCTTGTGTGATTAAAAACTCTCATAATTATACATATTTATACCCCCTTTCTATTGTCTATGCGGCTTTTTGAGACAATATATATTTTATATGACTTAGTAACTTAGATCTTGTCTTTAAGACTCTACATATCCCTAAAATTTTCAAAATTATATTGGATATTCTTAAAATCTGAGAAAATTCAAAAATTTATAATATGTTTTCCAATAATTTGACCTTATTTCTTTTAGTCTCATGATTAATAGTCAATGCTTTTTGTAATAAATGTTGATTTTCCAAAAGAATGACACCTTTTTCTAGAAAAATATTCTAACTAATGTTTCTTTGAAACACTTATAAATCTTTATAATAGATGAATATGTAATTAATATCCACTGCTTTTCACTATTATAAATCATTATGAAATGTATTCCATCAATCATAATGTTATAGGGGTCATGAAATAACATTAAACTCTTCATTTTCTTATTTTTATCCAAAACTCATCTAATTTGGTGAATTCAATAAATTGGATTAATATAATAACCAATTCAGAATATATATAGTCCTTGTTGTTTATTTCCTCCAAATGTTATGTTGGTGTTTTTCTTTAATAATATCCCCAAAAAACTGGTAAATATTTTCTCAGGTGATCCATTGTATTATGGTGTTTATTGAGTATTATATTTATACCTTATATTATTCTACTTGTGATATTCCTCAAAATATCCAATATTTTATTATGTTAAATTAACAAACTATAATATTTTGATAGCACCTTATAATTTATTGTCTATAAACCTAAAAATACCTCAACTTCACAACAACTTGTGATCTTCTCATTATAAAATTAATGTAATTAAGATGAGTCAAATAATCTATAAAATTAAGGACATTACTTTCCCATTTTTATGAATTTAATCTAATTTCTCCAAATTTGTCTTATTTTCTCAACTCATTACGTATAATTATGTTTAACATCTATATTTTATGAATCGCTATCATGATATTAGTTTTTTGAAATATGGTATAAGTGGTGTTCTTTAAATATTTGACACAAATATATTTTTCATTCCTTCATATGTGATAATCATAATCATGTTACTTTGCAAACAACTATCAATAATTCTTTTTTAAATGTAAATTTCATGATCTATTCAAATTTAACATAATCATTGATCAATGAAAATATAAAAACAAATTTTCTGGTATGGTGCTCCATCATGATTATTATTTCATCCTTTAATATTATTATGTAATATCTTTATTTTTTAAATATATTCTAATTCCCATTATCATATTGTTGGGGAACACGCCAAATATTTTTAATTAACCCATAAAAATAAAAAATAATTTTATTTCTATTTAATTGATATAATATTGGGCCTTCCAACTCCATTAACATTGAGGGACCCATCATTTAAACAAGTGATAGGTCTTACATGATATAGTTATTTATCCTCAAATAGTTTATTTCTACCTGTAATATTTAATTAAATACCCATACTATGTATTTAGGGTTTCCCACCTTTATCCAATTGTATATTGTTTGAAAATATATGTATTATGTTTTTTATTTAGTTAGTAGGAAGATGTCTAGAAATATTTTTCAACAACAAGAGGAATGTGGGGTTGATTTGGTATGCTTTTTTGAATGGATAATATCACAATCTAACTGTATTTATCACACCGTGGTTATATAATTTTATGATTCAAGTGGAAATTTTTAAAATTCATTCATGTTGTAAGTTTTGAGGTCAATACCTGAAGGAATTTTTTGTAAGGTTGTTAGTTTCCCTCTTTAATTTTTATAAACACCATTTCATGACACTGACATATCACTATGATGGATAACGATTTATTTTTTCAATGTATCATAAAAAATTCAATTTATATATGATATGTAAAATATCAAAGTGATGTTATATCTAAGTGAAGTCAGTGATTCTATTTAGAGTGGATCAGACATGTAATATGTATCACATGGTGAAAAAGTTTAATTCTAATACACAGTTAAGATAACCACTTTATTAATAATCACTATGAAAAACCTAGAGGCCCATGATTATGATGACTCTAATTACATTTCAATTATTATATAAATCATAATATGAAGTATTATTTCATATCATGACCCTTTTATAGGTTTTGAATTTGTTAAGGAATAATGTGAAACATCACATCATGAAGGATATTTCATAATGTCATTGACGGAATCTGGTGATCCTAAACAAAAATAATGATATGTGTTTCACATAGTGATTGAGAAGTTGTTTCAGAAATTAATAATTACATAGTAAAATTCAGGTTATTATATTTTAGGAAAGAATATTTAAGGATTGATTTTAAATAATTGAATTTAAATTTTTTTAGTTTCTTAGATTTAAAATTTAATATTCAAACAACCTATAGAAACAAGGGATCCTTAGAACACACTAGGGTTTTAAAAGAGGAACACTATTTCAAAAGAATATATTAAAATCAATGATAAGATTATAAAAGAATGTTGGACTCTAAGACTATATGATTAATTTCATTTAAAATAAATTCAATATCTTTGATATCTTTCATTTCATGCAATATTGGTATTAAAAGAAACATGATATTTTATTAAAGTATTAGATTTTAGACATTAGCAATATAAAAAATCCAATACGTTAAATTAAATGAATAATAATAAATAAGTTATGAAAAATATATGTTTGACACGTGTATAAAATTAATTCATTGGTTATCCATTTATTTTAAATATAATAAGAACTATTTTAAAGGAAATGAATTGTTTTCAAAAAATGTGTATATTTAAAAAAGGATATGTAGTCACCCTTTGTGCACATAATCAAAATTTAATATTTACCAGTATTATAAAATTTAATTAAACAAATAAAATTAACTTTTTTCAATCTATATGTCAAAATTATCTTTGGGAAAATTTTTAATTTTTTTTAAACATTAATTTATTTATTAATTGTGAAAATTAATAATTTCAACTAAAGTCTACCTTTTCGTTTAACTTATCTATTAAGAACTATTATATATCAAATTTTATTTCAAGTAAAAATAGTTCAATTATATTATAATGTTTATAATATTTTTCATTGGAGTTAATTTCATATTGAATTATGATATAAAATTATGTTAAACTATTGAGTGCATCTCTTTGGAAAAATAGTTTTTTTGACACGTTTTTGTGTATAATTTAAAATTGAATTATGAAACTATTATAAATTAAATTCATAAAAATGGTTTCCATATTTATAATCATAAAAATTTATATTATATTATAAGGTTAACATAATTTATCACCATCATTAATAGTAAAAATAGTAATAATTAATTACCATGGTTAAGGTGAAAATGGGTTTACTCGATGTTAAACTAAAAGTATAAGGATTCAAATTGAACAAACATGTGTAAAACTCCACTTTTATAGACATATGTTTACCTTAAAACCCTATTTATTTATATTAACCAATTTTTATCCTTTTTCATGTGAAAAATGTGGCTATACATTATTCCTTTAAATAATTCCATGTGTGTCCTCTCCCCTACATATAAAATGACACCCCCACTCTCACCCTCTTTTCGCATTAAAACCCCTATGTTTTAGCTTATCCATATCTAGATACATTCCTTAATCATATCCCAAATACTAAATTATATTATTGATCTCAAGGCCAGCCTAAGATTTATTTTTTTGCAAACCTAATGATGTTCTCAAAAGAAGATGTAACCCTCTTAAATTGGTGTTTTATTTCACTTCATCCTCTAGATCCTAAAACTAAAATTATACAATAAAAATATAAGATGGAATTATCTCCCATATACATTAATTTTATCATTTTCTTGTAATAACCAACAAAAATATTATTTTCTATCAAATGGGAAACGAAACCCTTAATCGTGTGTATAATAGACTACCGCCTGAAGAACCGATGTAATTCATTTTCCATCACTTCCCCTCGCTGTAATATATAATGAATAATTTAATATATGTATATAATATTTATGAAATTAATATATTTCTTGAATTATAATATTATATATAACTTCTTACCTTATATCCTATTGGAAAACAATAACCTCACGCGTGTGTACAACAGACTATCACACCCCGAATTGATATGATAAATGTTTCATATTTAAATTTAATATAGATGAAAATAAGGATAGATTAAATGAATAAATATGATATTTTTAAAATTATTATACCACTTTAAATTTAATTTCACAAATACATTCTTAATTTATATTCCATGGGTGATACGATAACTTTACTCATCTGTACAACAAACTACTACCTTAGGAAGCGATGTGTCTCATTTTTTGCTAATGGTTTACATTAAAGAAAATAAGGATACAATTAATTAATATATAAGATATTTAATATATAATACTTAATTTTTAAATGGTGATATATTATTTTCTATCATTTCCTTCTATCAATTGAAAAAATGGAAACCACATTCATGCACAGGTACGACCTACACTCTCCATGAACAGTGTAATCCATTTTCTATACCTAAATTTTGTATATTACTATAAATACATATATAATGGATATATATTATATTTTATAATTTTTAACATTATTGAGATTATTTAATATTGATCATCATAAAAGTAAAAAATTACTAAAAATATATATATATGAAAAATGAAGAAATTATCACTCAAAATTGTGGTTTTACAGAAAAATTATTAATAAACATTTAATAAAATAAAATAATTAAAAACTTTATGGTATGGGATATATGAGTAATTTCATTTAATATCTGTATAATAAACATGAATTTATTATACATTAGTTCAAATTCATTAGATGGTATTTGAACTTGAGGTATGAGTTTCTCGTCTAACTTTATCTTTTGTGAGACATATTCCATATTAACGAAAAAAATTGTTTTGATGGTATATAAAGTTCCCCATTTATATTTTAGGTCATGAATATATATATATATTAATTATATTTAAAGTGTAATATTATGTGATTTCATATTTGTTCTTAAGATTAAGTAGTTACCAAAGTGGTATGGGTTTGTTTAAGAATATCATAAATTTTTGGTATTGTTAAGTTTCTATTAATGTAATTATTTGATATTGATATCATAAAAAAAATATAATTCCTCAAAAATAGTTAATAATGGGATTTTCATATAATATTGCCATTTTTATCCTTGTATATCAAAATTATTGAGAAAACATTTTTTAAGAAAAGTTGACTTCATTTTTCCCTTCGGTCAAAAATTATTTTTCATCTAAAAACATGTTTTTCTAAGAATTATTTTAATTATTTTATTATCATTATAAAAATAATTTAACAAATTAATTTTTACCCATGATTGAACTTTAAAAAACAATATGGTAATATTTATTTCTTTTTCTAGAAATGTCTCGTTTGGCATTTACTTAAAATGTGAAGGAAATATTCTTTTAATTTGTATGGAATTAATGGAATTTCCCAGAATCATGGACAAAAAATGTTTTAAAAATTGATTTCAATGTTTAAGAGGTTATTTTAATCAAAAAAAATTATTTTTTTTTTAATTTTATATTTTAAAAAATATTTCTAAAGTGAAAAAATTACTTTCCATAAGGATATTTTTAATAATGTTTTTATTATATTTTTATTCATCTATGACATCAACCCCTAATGGAACTATGCATAATATTTTTCTTTATGGTTTAGGATCATTTTTACTAGGGATGTATTATTTTATAATTGTTCACTATATTACTTTGGATAGTTTATACTTATGTTTATTGATTGGTGTAAGTATTAACATTTTATATGTTATTTTTGAAATATAAATATTTATTTTGATTATGTTTAACCCCTTTAATATGATGAATTCATTGGAATTATTATGTGATGGGTGGGGCTTGATCATAAATAACCCCTCAATCTATCAACATTTCTCTTGAGAAAAATCATTTTTCCAAACCAAATTTTTCTACCCGAAGTTTTAAAATAAATTATAGAAGGTCCATATAGTATGTTTCATTTGAAATGAATTATGGATTCACTCATTATGATATTAGATATTTATTTCAATATAATTATTAGATTACTGATAATATCCATAGATATGTTTTAAGATCATGGCATTAATTATATGGATTTATTTGATCATCATTTATTCCTTCCATATTGTACTAATGTTATTGTTAAAAATGACATGTTTTTTAGTAATTTTAATTTCTATCATGATTATGCTTATGTATTCAAAATATCTTTCACTATATGTATACACTTACAACTCATCTGATCTCACCCCATTCTTATGTTTTATTTTCCCTAGGAAACAAGAAGTGTTTTATGATTGATATACAGGGATATACTAAGGGGAATAATGGAGTTCAAACAGAGAACACTTTGTTCAATTTATGTTTCAAAATTGTAATTTTAATTTCAATTATATATCTAGTTTACTAAGAATACTAAACTATTCAGTCCATTAAGATGAAATTTACTATATCAAGTGTTAATGTAATAATGTAGACATCGTCTTAGTGTTACTACAATCCAGGAAATTAGTGTTGGTATCTTAGCATGTTTTTTAGAAACCATGAGACTAGATTTAGGAAAATAAAGATATGATAATATAACATTATGACTTAAATTAAGGATAATTATATGTATAAGATGATAACATAATGTATTGTTAAGGTATATATTAGGTGGTTTTCCTAGAAATACATTCATGTATAGATATCACATGGGGATGTAGTTGTTTTATAGATTTACTTATAAGTAATAACTCTAAAAGCGGATCAATGGTCATGACTAGAGCTTTACCTGGTATATGAAAATGGACCCTATTAAACACTAATTTTGACACTCTTAAGGGATTTTCTTGGGTTAATTCAATTTTACATTATAAACCATTATGAAATATTTCAAAAAGTTTTTATAATTTGAAAGAATTAAAAAGAGAATCCATGTTTATTATTATGATATTATCCATGAATAAATTCTTATATTTATGATATTAATTTCACAAGTTTTGGTATTATATGTTTTCTTTTGTAATGTTATGAAATAATCATTTGTATCCCATTATATAGAAATAGAACCTAGAATATGGGCTTGCAATTGTATCCATGAATTTACTTTATTTAGAGATTTACCTTATGGGAAAAAGAATTAATCTATAGTGAGATCTATTTCTAAAACTAATAAAATTATTACTATATAGAGGGAGTAGACTCAAGTTATAAGAAAAACCCTTCCCTGTATAGATCATCATTTAAATCCACCATGTGTTGTAATAATGTTTTACCACTTTATGTTTCAGCAACCCCTATCATTAAATTTTACTAAAAAACCATTTTGTATATGAGTAATGGATATATTCATTAGTGACTATGTCTCTCACCTTGAGATAAAATGAATGTGAGAAGGTTTTCATAGTATTTTGTCATCTCTCTAAAGATGTAAGAAAATGGTGGCCATTGATTCAAAAAAATAATAATGAATAATAAATAAAAAATGGAATGGAGGATTTTAAGCTACTATTTATTGAAATATATTTTCTTACTGAATAACCAGTTTATATGGAGTTAAAATTCCTAATTCTTAGAAAAAAAGGAGTATAATGTTTCTATTTATGAAAAATACTTTTAAATGATAACAAGGCATGTTTCATACTATATATGTAATCCAAACAGAAATATTGAAAATATATTTGGAGTTATTAAGGTAATTCTTAAAAGAGTTCTAGTCCCCAAAACATTTTCATTATATGAGGAAATGATATCATGTTATATGAACATAGAGATTGAATTCCCCTTGTTTTATGGATTATAATAGATAAAATAGAAGAATATGATGATAGAGAAAAATATAGATAAAATTAATAAGGAAAAACTGATATTCCCATATGTTATAATTGTGTAAATAATCAATATGGTACTTACTTGAATGTAAATGATGTTTAATACAGTGTATATAGAATTTTTTTTCACTGAAATGAATTTAAGGGAAATAAATAAGTTTCCAATCTTCCATGATTCAACTATACAGATATGGGGAATTGTGAAAACTAATATCCCAAGAATGAATGAAGTATACCTCATAATAATACAAGGTTTCAAGGTCAAGTTTATATTATTGGTACAACAAAAGTGGAATCATTAAAGTGGTTAAATTAGGATTCAATAAATATTTTGTAGAAGTATATTATCAATTATATTAATATTATTATAAGAATCATAAAATATATATCAATTGTAATTCATTACTATGTTTTTAAGGATTTAAAATCATGGGATGAATGGTAATATTAAACTGTGTTCTGTGGAAAGCTATCATTTTTTGGAAAACACATGATTGCGGGAATATAAATTTAATATGGGTATATTTTAATATGATAATGATAAAGAGATTTTTATGTGATAGTATTGGTATCCATGATATTAGTTAGTGGTTTATAATATTGATTTTTGAGTTTACTGCATTTTTTTATGTATATAGTATCTGAAATAATATGATATTTTTTTTGGGTATGTTGTTATTTTAAAAAAGTCATGTATTAGTTATGATATTATGGTGATCAAGGTAATAAGAAATCTATAATGTGTCATTATGAGCTAATGTATTTTATTTTGGGGAATCTAATACTAAAATGATTTTATAAATTTAGTGACCTTACTTATAAATTTTGAGATGGTGAATTTGGCGAGACATATTTTTTAGGAGTATTAATGTTCACAATTTATGGAATGGATTAGGTTGAAATTTTAATGACAATTTAAAGATATTATTTTATATCACTACATGAATAATCATGCATATTTGATAACAAATTCTAACCAATTTAGTTTTGATAATAATAATAGGTAGAAGTAATAACTTATCATTTTTTAATGAATCTTATGAATTATTAGTGCTTCAGGGGAAAAAAATAATCTTCCTTTATTTGAAGGGTAGATGAATTGTAAACTGATTAATGAACCACTAAAATATGATATTGTTCTTATGATATTGAAATAAGTCTGTGTGTATATATTCTTGAGATTTCTATCATGATAGTAAAAATCCCTTCAATATTAACAAAAATATATTTATATGAATATTTCGTCAAATAAGTTTTTTTATAATGGTATTTTAACTCATAGTATATTTATGGATTTTTTGGTTAACTTTCTCCTAACCATGTTCTATATCACTCTTTATAAATACAACTACTTTTGTATTCTATTTCATGTCCATGTATCCATTTCCAAACAGTGTTCCACTACATGGAAAACTAGTAATGTTTTATTTGGGATGACTTTCATACATAACATTCCCTCTTATCAATAGAATATTTTAGTAATGCTTTTCATGATATAGTTTTACAACTAATTTATTTTAGAATTTTAATCCCATGAGTTTAGTGATCAAGATAAAATTTAGGGGACATATTTAATTAAAGGGGGTATAATGTAGCACCTCGAGATTTTAAAAGAGGTAAATAATATTTAGTAACATATATGACAAGAATAAAAAAAGATTATAATATATTATAACACCCAAAATCTTTATAATATATTTATTTTTAAATAAAATATATCATTATTATAGATTATGATGCAACAAATGATAGTATTAAACAAAAAAGTAACTATAATTAAATATGACCATTATAACCTAGATTTTATGGTTGTTGGAATGAATATGACCAAAAAATAATTAAAATTATATAGTTCACACATGTATTAAAAAAATGAAATTGTTATCTATTAATAATAATGAAAATTTGAAAACTTAGTAATAAAATGAAATGTTTTCAGATAAAGTGTATTTTTTTAAAAAGGTGGATTAGTCATGCTCCATGATCATATTTTTAAATTATTTTATATCAATTTTTAAAATTTATTTGAAACATAAACATCAATTTTGAAATATAAATGTCATAATTATCATTTTTTTAATATTTAATAATTTGATGAGAAGTTTAATTTTTTTTTTGAATAGTAAACAATGGTAATTTTTCTTAAAAACAATCTTTTTGTTTAAATTATTTACAATGATTCATTATATATAAGTTAGTTTTAAATTAATTTTAGTAATATTATTTTAAAAATTAACTAATTTACCTCATTGGAATTAATTTCATAATTAATTTTGATATTAGAACCAGCTAAACTTTTGAATGTTTTTTTTTGAAAAAGAGTTTTTTCAATACGTCTAACGGTTTATTGTTAAACTGAATTCTACTACTATATTGAAATTATTTTGGAAAAAAAATTTCCATGTTTGGAATCAAAATAATTTCTTTTATATAATAATCTAAAAATAATTTTTTTCTATAATGAATAAAAAAAATACTAAAAATAAATTATCATGGTTATGGGGAAAACTAGTTCATTAGGGAGTTACACAAAAAATATATGGGTTTAAACTTCCCTAAAACATGTAAAAATATACATTTATGGATTTTTTGACCTTATAAAATCTATAGTTCAATAATTACCCATTTTATATCCTTTTTTAATTTCCAAAATGTGGTTACACTTTATCATATTAAAATATTTCATGTGTGTCCTCCCCACTTATAAAATTCCTCTCTAATATTATAATATTCATACATAATAACCATTTGGATTGGAAAATAAATAGATAATTAAATAAATTACTCCTCTCCCAACACCCTATATCCCTTGGCTAGATCATTAATTAATCCTATGAAGGGATCTGGTTCCATGAAAAAGTAGTTGATTGAAGAAGAGTAGATGTTCTTAAATAAGCATTGTTATTTTATTTATTCTTACTCCTTTATAAAATCAACTTAAAATATGATAAAAAATTAACACAGATATATATATATATATTATATTTAGATGTTATTATCTTAATATAATTACCTATATAAAAATCCTCTTCCATCAAATGTGAAATAAAACTATCAATCGTGTGTATGGGGGACTACTACTTCACAAACTGATATAATTCATTTTTAATAAACCCTACTCATGGTTGGATATAATGATGGATTTATAATATTTATATTATATTTATGATATTAATATAATTTTTAAATTATAATATCACATCATAATTCTTACCTTTCAACCTATTAGAAAACAGTAACGTTGCTCACATGTTCGGGTGACTACCACCTCACGAACCGATGTGAGATGTTTTTCTCATTTCCATTTTATTTAGAACATAATAAGGATATATTAAATTAATATAAAAAATATTTTTAAAATAAATATACCTTTTTAGTTATTATATCACATATACATTCTTATTTTTCATTTTGTATGGGATATGATAACATCGCACGTGTGTACGGAAAATAGACTCATGAAGAGATGGGCCACATTTGTTGCTAATGATTTACATGGAAGGTAATAAGGTTAAATGTAGTTAATATATGATATATATAAGACATAATAATTACTATTTATAAGTATATATATTAAATTCCTTTTATTCCATTATTCGAGAAATAAGGAAACAACGTTCATGTGTGTGTATGGCCTACCGTCTTCATGAACGGTGTAATCTATCACTATACCCAACTTTTATATATTATTATAAATAAATATATAATGAAGATATATATTAGAATTATATTATTTAACCTATTATATATATTTTATACCCGGATCAATGTAAAATTATAGATATTACCTAACTAAAAGATAGAAGAAAAAAGAAGCAATTATCACATGAAATAGTGATTTCAACAAATAATTTTTAATAACCTATTAATAAAATAATATAATTGAACCATATGTTATGTGATATATATTTTTTTGGTTTTATAATAGATTTAAAATAAAACCATATTTATTATATATTAGTTTTGGACACATACTAAGGATTTTGAATCTGAGGTAAGAGTTCCTCGTCTTACTTTTAGTTTCATGATACATATGCCATATTCAACAATTATTTATATAATGTTGTGTATATACTATCCCATTGATATGTAATATCATGAATATATATTTTTGAATGGTATTTATTGTTTCATTTTATTTTATTTATTTTATGGGGAATATGATTCAAATGTTAACAATGTGGTATGGTTTTATTTCAAAATCACATCATTAATCATGATTTTTTATATTTATGTATCCCTTATAGGGATTATTTGATATGTTTAAATTAATAATAATATATTTTATACTCCTAGGGTTAATCATATAATTTATAATTATTTATACCATTTTTCATCCCCTTAGTTCTTAAAATGATTGAGTTAATTTTTATAGAAAATTTAACTTCATTTCTCTGTTACATAGAAAATCTATTTTCTTTGAAAATAATTTTTTATAAAAATGTTTTCAAAAAATATTTTAACAGTATAAAAATTATTAATTAAAAAAATTAAAACCGTTTTTTTACATTTTAAAATAATCAATGGAAACTTAATGTCATTTTTCAAACAAGGATCTTTTTTTCTTTTATAAAAAATTTAAAAGGAATCATTTTTTTAATGTATAAAGTATGAATGAATTTTTCCAAAATCAATAAAAATAAATTTTTTAAAGCTTAATTTTAATATTTAAAATGATGTTTTCTATGAAAAATATTTTCAAAATATCTTGTAAAATTTTAGTTTTAAAAAAATTAAAGTCAAAAGTTTATTTACCTCAAGAATATTTATAATAAAATTGTTATGATATTTCTATCAATAAATGACTTAATAACCTTATTGTAATTATGCTCCAATAGAGATATGTTTTAATGGTAAATATATTTATTATTTCTCCGGATATTTTATGATCAATTTGATTAGAGATATTATATTTTATAATCATTCCCTATATTTCTATGGGTGGTTTCTGATTATGTTTATTGATTGGGATAAGTATTAACATTAAATTTTTTTTATTTTATTTTTAATATAAGGTTTTGTGTTTATTATGTTTCACCCATTTCATATGGGGAATGAATTGGACTTATTATGTTATATGTGTGTTCAGGATAAATATAGTACCTAGATCATTGAATTCCCCCATGATATAAATTATTTGGCCAAATTAAATGGGTTTTTATACATAATATTATTATATATTTTCAATGGTGTTGAAAATATGATTTAGATATCAAGAATTATGAATTCCCTCAATAGTTGATTAGTTATAAATGTTTATGAAATTAATTAGTTAGTTATAATATCCATGGATATGTTTTATGTTCTTGTGAGAATTTATATTTCTCTATTTGAAAATCTTTTATTCCTATAATATTATTCTCAATTAATTGTTTAAATAAAAGTAATTTCAGTTATTTTCCTTTTTATATTGATTATTATTATTTATTCCTGATATATTCTATTGTACACATACTCTTACTGAGTGTCTGAGTGGACCCCTTATGTTTTATTTTCTCAAGGATACTAGGAAGTTTTTTTAATTTATATATAGGTATATTCTAATAGGATTAATGATGTTCTCAAGTAAATCAATTTATTTAGTTAATTTTCTAAAAATGTAATACGAATTTCTAGTATATATATTTTACCAAGAATAATAAACTATTCAATCCTTTATGGTGAAATGTCTTATATTTAGTGCCAATGTAATAATACATATAGTTGATCTGAGTTATTGTAATCGGGGTCTTTAAAATCCAATTGTGTAAAAATAAAAATATCACAGAAAAGAAAATAGTGATTGGATGATTGATGGTCTGAAATCATAATATTAGAATTTATGTTTATTAAATTATATATTGTTGATGTAAAGCATGATTAGTCAATTTTTTTCAAATGATTAGGCTTGAATCATATATTTTTTTATTTCATTAATTATATTTGAGTTATTGATAGAGAAATATGAAGAGTAGTCATGTTGTTTGTTACTAATTCATTTATTGATAACTTGTGAGTTCCACCTATATACTCATTATGTCATTTTATACCTCTTTAAATAAATATATGAAAGGGAGGAACAAGTTATGTATCTTGCAAGAGTAGTGAGCTCTTCTTAATACTTTAATCACATACTAGTGAGGTATTGATTTATTAGTATATCGATTTTTTTGATATGTCCCCTTATATGTAATATATTACATGTGAACATAAAATAATAGTGTATCCTTTTCCTTATAATGTTACATTGAATTTAACATAATTATTTATTCAAGGTTTAATTTATAAATTGAATATATGATACAAATAATATAAATAAATAAAGAAATTATGAGACACTGTAATTCACCCCCACTATGTCCTATAGTGCGTAGTGGGACCACATGGTATAAAAAGTGGTATATGATCCACTAGGTGTTTTTTGAATCATTATAGAGTACATTATTAAGATATATAACATTCTTAATTCTAATTGAGTACCATTATCTTATGGGAGAAAATATTAAATTAGGAAAAATAAAACAAGATCACATCAACGATCTCTTGGGCCTGATGTATAACAAGTAGTCATTCATTTTATTCATGTTAGTGATTCTCATGAATAATCTGTGATTTAACTAAATAAGAACTTGTAGAAAAAAAATTAATGGTAAAAAATCATTGTATAGTGCTATATCTAGTCATGTTTATTTGATGTTGATGGGTATTTTGATTGAAAATTGTGTTATTGGTAGACATTCAATCAATTATAAATAAGATAATAGTGGAAAAGTAAGAAAAATAGTTGTTTTTATGACACTTTATTTTGATATATGTTTAATACATATGTTTTTATTAAATCCTAATGTTTCATATTAAGAAATGTTATTTAATTGACAATATTATCATTTCAAAATAGTATTAGTTGAATATATAATTCCTTAATTATTAGAAGAGAAATTATAATATTTAGTGCCTAATTGTTTAAGTGTTATTTGTTTTTATTTTCATATATTTCATAAAAAAAGTTTATAATTTTATTTTCATTAAAAAATATTATATTTTTATGTTTCTTTATATGATTTTTTTAGACTCAATTATTTAAATGTGCGATAATTATATTTCAAATATCAATTGATTATAAACATATTAATTTATTTTTTAATATTGTTATTCATTTAGTAGTTTGTTTTGAAGAAACTTGATACAATCTAAATTTTTAACTTAAAAGTGATTAAATTATTTACTAAAATCAAAATCATATAAGATTATTTTTTTATGGTAACTAATATAGATGATAATTATTTTCAGTATTCATGATATATAATATATTTTAAGAAAATAAAGATTATATGTAACATTATGAAGTTTAAAAAAAATCCAATAAATCTTTAAATAAAGAATATTTTAAAAAGGATGAGTTTACGCATAATATTTGTTTCAATATATGTTGTTGATTAACATTTATATAGTTTTTCAACCATTATGAATACTTCATAAGTATGATGTTTTTTAAATTGTGAGTAAAAAATAGAACATATTTTGATAATAAATATCATAAGTAAGACTTTATAATTTAAAAAATTCAATGTGTACTATATTTTTTAAATGAAAAAAATCATACATGTGATATTTTTTCCATTAATTTCAATACATAACCTTTTCTCCCCAAGTCCATATATAATAGATCTATGATTAGAAAAGTTTAGTAATGAAGTAATATAAAATAATTCTCTATAATTCCTAATATATCGATTGTTTTTTTAGTTTTTTAGAATTCTAGGAATATTGATGTATAATATCTTTTTCTGTTCTATATTTAGTGTGTGAAATAATTTTATTTTTTAAATTTGGCCTTTATATATGTTTTAAAGAGTTAAATCTGAATATAAATTTTGGTATAATAAAATTATTAAAACATTGAAGAAAAGTAAGGGGTGACCTTCAAAGTTGAATTTATGGGGCGTTCTTTGTAGATTGAAAATTTGAGGATAAATCAAGAAGTGTGTTTACTTACAATATTTACCAGGGAAATTAAATTAGTGGCACTCAAAGAAGAAGAAGAATTGTTTAAAGCTACCTTGTGGAGCACTATGAATAGAATACATGAGTCCCCACTAGTGATAAATTTCATTGTGAGACCTCTCTTTATTCATGTGATGGAATCATTTGAAAAAATGGGATTTATCAAATGATATCTCATTGTTAGTCCTTGGACTGACTGAAAGTTATTTTTTATTAATACCAAGAGAATTCCAAATTACACTTCACGGGGGACGAAAATAGTGAAGTCCAAGAGGGTCCTTCCGAAACACATTAACACACTCCAAAGGAAGAGAGTTAAGGCTGTCAAAAACCACCAGCGTCTCCTCAGGTCGGCCCCAACGAGCCAGCTCATCAGCCGCAAAGTTAGACTCCCTCAGACTATGGTGAACCAACCTTCCCTGATTGGTCTCTACTTTACACCGGTGACATATATACATTGAATCCCATGAGATGTCTTGATATCCCTGGAGAGATCTGACCAGAACCTTCGAATCTGATTCCACTTCTATCACTGGGAGCCCCTTCCTCCTGCATACCATCAAACCTGAAAGAAGGGCTCTAAACTCTGCACCCATAGAGTTACCTAGTCCATAATAAGCACTAAAGGCAACCAGAACTGAGCCCCAGAAGTCTCGTAGCAATCCACCGCCCCTCTT
Organism: Viscum album; assembly: GCA_963277665.1. Classification (NCBI taxonomy): domain Eukaryota; kingdom Viridiplantae; phylum Streptophyta; class Magnoliopsida; order Santalales; family Viscaceae; genus Viscum; species Viscum album. Next base: position 1,820,491,759 of record OY728153.1, on the reverse strand, counting down.
AAGTTCTCCCACACATGAGCCATCCACGTTCAGCTTCCACCCATGCTTTGGAGGCTGCCATTTAACCCACTGTCACCTATCCAACCTTTGTCCAGCCTGTCCACTAACCAGACCCTCCAACATAAGTGATTGAACACCATTTTTGAAAAGGGAGGACAGCTCCACTATAATGTATTTCATCCGGATCTGAAGATACATCAAGGACCTCTCACCACCCAACCTTACCTGGTTGCGAGCCTCCCAAATGGTCCAGCAGATGGCTACAAGAATGATGATGCACGTTGTTTGATCCCCCGACCTGCCATCAAGCCTAGAGAGACAAAACGAAATGTAGTCACGAACCGAGTGGCACTCCCTGCATGGAAACCTGAACCGATCAATCCGAGCCCAGAGGAGAGAAGCCCAGTGACCCTGAAAAAATAGATGGACTGTAGACTCCGATCTTGGCTTCTTGCAACAGTAGCACCTTGAGGCCATGCTGATCCCTCTCCCCGGAATATTATCCTTCGTTTTCAAGGCTTGGTTTCTAACTCTCCATAATAAAAAATTCATTCTTGTTGGTAATACCTTTCACCAAGTATCTTCCTCCTCTCCAACCGCCGCATCATTACCATGCAGGATTCTCCTATACCCATTCATGTTAAAACGTCCTGAGCTCACCTCTGTGAAACAACATTTATCTGGATCATCATTCATAACCACACTGCCGAGATGGTTCATTTTCAACACATTAATATTTACATGCATGAACTCATAACTTCCACATACCTCCTTAAACAAGATGTCAGGATTCGGGCAGCCTTCAAACCAAAGCCTCTCTTCTGCCCAGGTATCTTTCCAAAAACTGATCTCCCCGCGACCAATCACTCATCTGGTGTGATCAACCAGTACGTCCAGATGAGAGAACATGCATCTGGCTAGGCTCGTCGCCCCACGCATGCAGAAATCCCCATGCCATCCATACTGGGCTCTGAAAAAACGGTCCCACAGAGTCTTACCCACAATCACCTCCCACGCTAGCTTGGCCTGCATTCCCAGTATGACTTTCTGAAGATCTTGTAACCCAACCCCACCCTCCTCCACTGGACCATCCATCCTCTTCCACGAGGCCCAATGACACCTTCCATCTCCCTTCACATCCCACAAAAAGGATGTAAGAATGCGCTCAATTCTTTCCACAGTTCCCTTGGGAGGACTGATGATGGCAAAAAGATGCATGGGAATAGATAACAATACACTGTTAATAAACATAATTCGGCCCCCAAACAAAAGTACCTTGTTCTTCTAGTTGATTATCTTTACCAAGATGTGATCCACAACCCCATTGAAATGGCTCTTCAGTATCCTCCCGCTGGATAAAGGTATCCCCAAATATACAATAGGAAGCTGTTTATGCCCACATCCTAGAACCCCCTGAATGGTCCTACATCTCCCCCCCGAGAATTTGTTGGATATGAACACATGACTCTTCTCATGATTGACTGACTGCCCACTCTGCTTCCCATTTAACCCCATAATGGCCTTAAAGGCTTTTAAAGTCCTGCATCCACCATTCAAAAATAAAAGTATGTCATCGGCAAACATCAGGTGAGATATAACCCTCGAGTTCCTTCTACCATGGAAATTCTTCAAAGCACCCTCTGCCATGCCCTTCTTCATATTCCTGGACAAGGCATCTTGAGCCATGACAAAAATAGTCGGCAAGAGCAGATCCCCCTATCGCACACCCCTCACAGATTTGAACAATCCAAAACACTTCCCCAGTAACGAAAATGAGATCCACGGAGAGGCAAATCATCTGAAACAAATGTCATAGAACTGTTCCCGAAACCCAAAGCTCCTCATAAACCGAAGTATAAAACCTCATTCCAAGTTATCATACTCCTTCTTCATGTCCACCTGTAGAATAATATTGGATCCAACCGTCCGCTTGTTCATATCATGAACCATCTCGCTCGCGATTCTAACCGCCCCCTATATACTCCTACCTTGTATGAAACCATGTTGTTCCTCAGAGACAATCATGGGAAGAAAAATAGATAACCTCTTGCTAATGACTGTCGCCAAGATTTTGTATGAGACGTTGCACAAGCATATCGGCCTAAAATGGTTGATGAGAAAAGGGTCTTTGATTTTTGGAATAAGGACCACCCTGGAAGCTGAGATCCCTTTAATCAATGGGACCCCTTGGAAGAAATCCTGAATAGCCTCCACTACACAGGACCCGACCACATCCCATGCAGCACAGTAGAACGAGGCCGGAAAACCATCTGGTCTAGGTGCACTCTCGCGCGGCATGCTCTCCAGTGCTTCCCTAATCTCCCTCTCCTGGGGTAAAGATGAGAGGTGCTCATTATCAGAACAAGTAATCGACATAGGTACACAGCTCAGAAAACTAGAATCCCCTAGAGATTCCCTTTCAAAACTGGTGGTATTCTCCCCCGCCCACAAGCCCTCGATGTGTTCCAGAGCAATCCTGCCCACCACCTCCACATCCGACGTGTAAGACCCATCCCCCTTTTTCAAATTGATTTTAATATTCCTCCTTTCCTTGATGCATGCATGGAAGAAAGCACTGTTGCGGTCCCCCTCCTTAAGCCATCTCACTCGGGAATGTTGCATGAAGTTCCTCTCCACCTCTAGCAACTTCTCTGCCAAAACCACTCTTTTATCGCATAACTCAATAAATACATCCTCATCCAACAAAGCTTGAAGAGACTCCTCCAATCCGTCAACCTATTCTTGCAGAGATGTCACCCCCACATTCAAGTCTGGTTGCACCACCAACCACTGCCTGATCTATTATTTGAGTCTTTTAAGATGATTCACCAGCCCTCCCCAAGAACTCTTCTTTTCCTACTCCGACCAGGACTTCCTCACCACCTGCATGAACCCATCGTTTTTATTCCATTCGCTTGAATAATAAAAACTCTTTCCAACCACAGCTTCACACTTAATATCAAGTAAAAGAGGTGCACGGTCCGAGAGGATACGCGGAAGATGATTAACTGATGATTTAGAGAAAAGGTCCAACCCATGCACATTGGTAACCCACCTGTCCAGTCGGCTCCAAATCCTATCCTGTCCTCTTCGGTTATTACACCACTTGTATTTATCCCCTTTGAAGCCTAAGTCCAACAATCCTTCTTCTAATAGGTATTCTTTGAAATCCACCATACCTTCAACATTGCACCCCATTCTTCCTCGCTTCTCTGAAATATCCACAATAGAGTTGAAATCACCTCCCACGAACCATGCCATAGATTTAGTTTGTACCGATTTTAGATGAGACCTGAGCTCCCTCCTCTCCAAAACCTTATTGCTCGCATAGACAAATGAGAACATAAGAGAAGCACCACCCATCTCCACCTTCATATCAATACACTGATACATCACACCTACATTCACCACCTATATACCATCCCTCCATCCATCCCAGACATGTGAATTCATTAAACCACCATGGAAATTGTTAGGAAAACCCATTTTCCTTGCGAACCCAGGAAGCTTGCATGAATCCTGTTTTGGTTCGAGAATCACCACTATAGAAACTTTGGCCTTCCTGCATTCCAAAGATAAAAAGGACCGCTTGGCAAGAGCTCCCATACCACGCGCATTCCAAATAAGTTAGTCCTTGGAGTGATTATTATATATGAAATAGTTTAATATTATAGGGAAGTAGTTTTTTTATAGTTGAAGCTAGATAAGAGATTGAAATTAATAGGAAATTATCTCAATCAATATTTTCCTTCTTTCACTCCTACTGTTGTTTAATATTTATTACTGTAACATTTAAAATTATATTGTTTTGAACATATGTAACTAAATATCAATTGGTGAACATATTGAAATGAACTGAATATGTACTAATTATTATTTATCTTGATTACATTATTTTTTGTTTTCCTTCATGGATTCTTTTCAGTTTCCTAATATTCTTCCTATTATCTGACCAAAATTCTATATATAAAAATTAGATAATTGATGTGTCATTTCAGGGATACATTTATTAATACTTATCTAATAGATTGATATATTTTTTTAGTTTTTATTATATGAATTGTTGTGTGACCTATTTCAATTTTTTATCTTTTTTTTATTCTCCTTTTATATCAATCATACATTGTTCTATATATTGAACGGTGATGAACAATTGAAACTCAAGTCATAACAAAAATAAAATATGTAATAATTTTTGATATTTTTATTTAAAAATCATGTTTAGATCATGATTTTACATTGGTCATGATTGAAAATTCAGATAAAGTATTTATTAACATAAAAACGTTTTCATTTTAGTGATAGCAATTTAATTTTTCTCCTTCAATTTAATGATTCAAAAAAATTATTATAAATCATGAATTAAAAGCAAATTCTATTTCTAAATGTATAGTATTCAAGTTCCCTATTTCATTAATCATAGATCATTATTATCCCTACTCAACAATTTTCATTAATTCCTTCATTTTTGAATCCATTTGTTTTAATCTTCACTTAATAACTATCTAATATAGTTTTGTTTTTTTATTTTCCTTTTTTTGTTTTCATTAATTTATTTTACTTCTAATGGATTTAACGCTATATTCTAAATCCTAGGTTTGACCATGCGTATCAATTTCTCATTAAAAGTAAGTTTTATTAATATTTTTTTGAGAGATTCAATTTAATCTCATAAAAAATTGTAATTTATTATAGATAAGGTGAAATGTCTCTATAAAAAAAATTAAAAACAAAAAAACATTATTATGATATAATGAAATTATTTTTTCGAATCCATTAATATTGGTTTAATCATTTAATTAATAAAGTTGAAAAATGTTGTAGTTTCCCATTAAAAATTAAGAAAACTAAAATGGAGAACATTTAATACCAAATATCATTTGACCATAATGAAAATATGATTTTACCAACCAATCCTTTGAATAAAAATATTGAGAGACCTAGACTTATGGAACTTATACATCTTATAATATCATGAAACTAGTAATGTTTCGGGTAATCTCATAGGTCGTGGATTTCTAAAATGAAATAATCCTGAAATGCTATGATGCCATAAACTAGTGTAATTCATAATTAAGACTCTATAGTGTTTATTAGTGGCCTCTCTTTTGTTGTACATAAGATAAATTTACAAGGGATCAGAGAAGAACAGTTTTCGTTGAAAATTTTCCCATTATGTTTGATACTTGTTTCCATGTTTTCAATGAAATGTTTATGAAATTTTACCATAATAATATAATAAAATTACTAAGGAATAAAATCACTATTTTCCCATGATTATTACAATATTTTCTAGAGTTCTTGTAAGAGATCTAATGCCCTTTGTTGATAGTGTACGACCTATCATCTTATACCAACCTACTTAATGAAAAACATTTATCATAATCTCTCCCAGTATAACCAAACCATACTTGAACTATCATATATTGATGATTCCCTTGACATTACATATTTAAAGTTAAAAAATATAGGTAATAAAAATTTTAAAAAATTAAAAACACAAATATTCTAGGAGAATAAATATAGTTATGGTAGAGTAAAATGATTAGGATTTTATAATTTATAATGAGAGTAAATACATATCTCTTAGGATGAAATTTAATAATTTTTCAAAGATACGGGTAGATGCTAGTATAATAATAATAATCCATTTTTGAACAATTATAGTCCATGATATCGGAACAAATGTATCTTATCATTAAGAGATCATAATGTTATTCAATAAACCACTTCCCTTCGATTCACACAAAAAAATAATTCATTTTTAATATTAAAATATCATTGATTACTCTAAGTATATTTGGAATATTTACTAGATAATACAGTAAATGTTGGGGATATTTCATTCTCTTTAAATGGTTATAGATTTTAAAATCAACACCCTGTTATTAAAAATAGGTAAGATGGCTTAGGACATAACTTCTATGGATATGGTAAATAATATTTGAATAATATAGATATATCCTTAGGAAAATTTTATTGCATTAATTATAAGAAGTTTTTTGAAAACTCCTAATGATATTGGAGAAAATAATGGGGATGTTTAGACCGAGAACATTAGTGAGTCTGGACATAAAAATCTATAAATGAACAAATTTTGAAATATTGACAGAAAGGTATAAACTGAACTAAAGGTTAGGTTTCCCCTTTAATGGAATAAGGAAAATTTGATGCCAAATTGTATACAATCATGGTTTCAAAGAATAAATTTTAAACTAAGGGAAAAAAGGGAGACCAAAAAATTTATAGAGATTCTCCTTTCATTCATTATCCCAAAACTGTTATGAATATAATAATGAACAAAATTTTTCCAAATTCAATGTGATTTTCTAGGATTTCAACATAAATATTACCTTTATGGAGGAATTGAAAAATCAATTCCTATTTAAAATTACATAACATATTTTTATCCAAAAAGAGAAACTAAAGATATTATACCCTCATTAACGTGACTGAATATTGTATTAACATCAATCGAAAAACATTCCTCCAAATATAAAAGTTGATATAAGATTTATAATTCATTGTAAAATTGGATAAAGTGAAGATAGGAATATTAATGTAACCATTGAGAAAGTGTTAAACTTATTCATAACTCCATGATTTTGTAGCTAGGTCATGGGGAGCTAAAATTCAATTATTTCTCACTATAGTTCACTAATATGTCTATCACTAAACCCATGTTATGTGTAGATGACATAATAGTTATAGTAGGGAAGATCACATTACCCACTAAATTCTTTGTTTTTTAATGAATTATGAAAATAAGGTTCCAGACATCATGGGTAGATTATTTATTGAAAATAGAATGGTTTTGATAGATGTATCCCAATATAAATAGATTATTTAGGTTAGTGATTATATTGAATATTTTAATTTTTTTCATGAAATCCACACTAGAAAAAGTTATAAGCTGATATATACAACTGAATAGGTGTTTAGACAAGGGATTAAAGAGGATATTTAGGATCCATTCGAATAATAATGAAAAGGTAACCTAAAAACCATTTTAACATAATTTATGTTGATACTCAATAAACTATTGAACATGAATAGTTAGGTATGATAAATAGAATAATTAGGAAATATATTTGTAAGAATCATGGAGTTCTTCAATATGAACAAATATGTAGTGTTGAAAACATTTGATATGTTTCTATTTAGCACTCATCAATCTATATTTGTGAGAAACCCCACTCTTTTGGAACCAATTAAAATATATATATTTATATCATTAATCCAATTCTATATGAACCTATTACAATTTGTATATCACAAATTAATTAATAATGAGGAATATTTAGAGGTGTGTTTTATCCATTTTGACATTGATAAAAATTCCAACCAACCCTCAGAAAGTGTTAAAGGATGGATTTCTTAAATAATTCAATGAAGGATATTAGAATTGTTACTATAGACATTGGATATTTCAAATAAAAATTTATAGTCACTAAACATACAAAATACTTAAGAGATCTTGAGAACAATACAAAAAATTCTAATAAAGAATCCAACTTTGAGTGAAATTTTGTTGGAATTAAGGAACATGTTATAGATGTTATTACAAAAGATTATAAGTGTTTCAATTTTCTTTTTATTGGGAACAATATGAGAATAATTATAGATATCAACATTATTTTTCTCAACTAATTCCACCCATTTTTGGTCATATATGTTAAATTTTATGAATATAAAAAGTAGTGGAGAAATAACATAGTCTTGTATCTAGGGAATATATTAGGAAAACAATAAAAATTATGTTTTTTTTATGTTTTATTATTTTAGGATGATTTTTCCTTATAAAATAGTGAAATTTTAATCATAATCAAAACAGATCCCCCTAGTGTTATTGGTTAAAATAATACAAAGAATCTCTTATAGAAGACTATAAATGTAACACTTCATAGGAGGTATCACATGATTTAAACCTATTTTTTTATTGAAATAAAAGTCAATAAACTTCTATATTATACACCCTCACATTCTAATAAATATATTTTACACCCCCCCCCCCCAATAACTCCTCTCTTAGAATAAATAGAATCATGTCGGTCCTATAATGCACTAATTCAGTCATTATTTTATTAGATATTTATGGCCACGTACTTTACTTTTTTTTTCTTTGATTCATATGCCTTATAATCAATGGTTAGACATAATGAATAATTAGTTTACTCATATAGGTATATTAATAAAAAACCAACTAGATCATAACAAGTTAAAGGAATGTGATCTTTTTTTGAACATTAAAGAACTTAAATCAATTTTATAGGGAGTTTTCTATTTAATATTTCACATGATTTTCTTAATATTATAGCTGTTTTAAAATTTACATTCTTCCCAAAATATTGATTTAAAATTGGTAAGGTGGGTTATTATTAGGTGCTTATTAAATCATGTTTGAAAGTATTATATTCATTTATATTTAAATCTATATAGTTAAAATTAATTTTATATAATAATTATTATATGATTTAAGTTATATGAAATTTTATTTGGAATAAAATTAGTACTTTTTTCTTGAATTATTGTTATGAAAGTTGTTTTTTTACCATCCCTAAAAAAATATTTTCTACTATTATAAAAATTGAATGTAAATGTGTATTTATATTTTGGATGCTCAGGAATTTTTTACTGATGTGTAGTTTAAAATTTATTATATATATGGGATATGTTCTGGAATTACTAAATTGTAAACTATTTATAACATCAAAATTTATAATTATTTTTCCACATTGATTTTTAATAGTATAGACTTTTTTTGGTTTTAAGTGTTGTAGAGAGGTATTCAGTTGTTTTAAATATTATATAATAATGAAAAAATCATAAATACTATAAAAATGTTTTTAGTTACTCTCACTTCCATGGTTTTAAAATGTATTTCATAAAGTAAACATATGAAACACTATTGACTGTCTTAAAAAATGACTATTTCTTTGCCTCAATTAATACATTTATTAGTTGATAATGTTTTAAAAAATTGGACAGTATTTTACTTCCTTTAGAGTTTAATATGTATCATCTTTAAACGAATGAAATTTGGAAAAATATTATTATGTCTACCTTGGAAAAAAAATTTGAATAAAATTGGTGTGTTCTTTATAATTTTAAATTAACTGGATTTTATTTATTTGATTTAAAATAATATGATTTTTATTCAAGTGAACTGAAAATAAACCCCTAAACAAGGGTGATATTCTTAATTTTAAAGAACTATTGGATTTGTAAAAATATAATAAACTTTTAATTAATAACTTATATATCAATTAGTGATATCAAATAATATTGGGCTACTAAATTATGTGTGCTTTTCTAAAAGGATAAAATGAAATTTTGATAAGAGAAATTTAATTCACAATAATATTAATAAAAATCCTTTTAAAAAATTCAAATTGGATCATATTTTAAAAAATAAATAAATTTTTTTGAAATAATTATCTTTTTAAAAGGTTTACATCTATATTTACTTTATATAATATATCAAAAAACATTTTTAAAAATAACCTATTGGATGGAATTATAATTGTTTCATTTCATATATAAATTTTTTTTATTGAATATGTTTGACTCATTTCATGTCGAAAATAATTTATTTAGTATGGGGGAATTTAATGTGACTTTATTTTGATACATTCTTTCCAAATATTTTAATGAAATTTTGATTTTTTAGAATCATAAAAATTTTAATTTATAATATTTTTAATTATTATAATTTTGAATGGGGAATGTAATTAATTAATTATGTGACTGAAATTGTTCATTTTTTATTCCTATTTTTTAACTATTATATTTATTATTTTCAAATGTTTTAAGAATTTGTGATTTACAAAACAAATAATGTTATTGAAAATTTTATTTTGATGTTTTTATGAATTATTTTTTCTTTTTGGGAGTATATTATTTCAATTTTCTAGGTTTATGTTTCAAATATTTATTTTATTAAAATAATTTAAATCATCATTTTTTCTATGGAATACATCTATTATTCTATTCTGAAGATGTTTAAAACAAAATAAATTAAAAAAATTAAAAAAATTGAATTCTTTTATGAATTTAGATATATATGAAAGATAGGTTTTTATGAATTTATGTGATGCATATGATAATATTCCCCATTATAAATCATGTGTAATATATTTTTTACTATATGATATAATATGTAACAATCCATAGTTTGAAAAATAAAATTAAGTTCATGAGAATACTTTATTCAATGTGAATAGTGTATGAAAAACACTTTATCCAATATATATTTATTTATTACATTTTATAGTTCATATAATTTGAAAAAAAACATTATATGTATGATATTTTTCATAATGGAAGTTGATACATAATATATTTTGAAAAATAATTTCAAATATATGTTTTTGATTATGAAAAAATTAATGTGTAACCTAATTTTTGTGAGAAAAAATGTATATGTGGGATAATTTTTTCATTATATTAAATATGTAACATATTCTCACTTATGAAATGAAAATGTAACATTTTTAAGATTGAAAAACGTTTTTCCAATTATTTAATGTATAAGATATTTATATTTTTTTATGTTCTTCAAAATCTAAGTAAAGTTTATACATAACATTTTTTTTCTAATGTAGATGGCATGAAACATAATTTCATTTGTATAATTTCATGGTTTGTTGAGAAATATAGGAATAAATGAAATTAAATGATTTTGGGCCCCAAAATTATTACAATTATGTTGAAATGTTAGGGGATGCCTTCAAATATAAATTATTGTCGCGTTTTTTGTGATTATTGGAGAATTCTTAGAAGATTGATCAAGAAAAATGTTAGGGTAAAAATATTATCAGTGGAATTTTAGTTATATTCACCAAAATATAATTATTAATAGTTACAAGATTCCATGTGGAGAACTAGGGATCAATGGAATAAGTTGATGTATTTGAGAAAATTCTTATGTGGAAATATTATTATTCTTGATGTGGATTCATTTTGAATTACATGATCAACATAAGGTTTTCTCATTGAGATTCCTTTACTAATCAAACATAGAACTGTGATTTGTGTTTCCCTAGCATTACTCACATAAATTAGATATTATTATCCATTATTATTCAATACATATAATAATAATACGCAATCAAAAATTATAATTTATTAGGTTCATTCAATATTAAATACGTAGTAATCTTATTTTATGAAATATCATCAATATCACCCACATTGTTCTTATCACATAGTACACTTTTTAGAAAAACCCTACATAAACCCATTCTTTATAACCTATCGAAATCAATCATAAGAAATGTTGTTTTCAGATAATTAGTAAGGTTATTCTTGAGGAAAATACCTTTTCATTTTAAAGTCACTTACTTAAAATATAAAATATTACAAAATATTTGGAAAATCATTTTTATTAAAGATAAAAATTAAAACATTTATAGGAAAATTCAATCCATGGAATAGTCATGACTTTAGGAAAACTATTCATGATGTAAAATTTAAAATAAAGATTTTACTCACACCCTTGGAAAAAGGTACCCCATTCCAAAAATGATAAAAAATATACTTTTAAATATATTTATTGAATATAACAAATCAATAAAAATGACATTAATAAATCATTGGAGATTATTAAAAACATTATTGAAAACATTTTAAACAAAATAGTAACATGGAAGTAAAATATTCTATACTGAATAGAAAAACTTGTATAGTTTTCTATAAAAAACATCCTTTTAGAAGTTTTTGTACATATATATAGTCAAATTAAATGAAAAATCAAAATTTATAAAAATAACTGTCAGTATATAATATAGAAAATTATTTGTGAGAGATAGACCTTATAATTTTCATCTAAAATTTATTCATAAACAATTCCAAAATACTGTTAGATTGTAACATAAAACCCTTATAACTATAGTAATTTTTTAATAATAAAACCATTGAAATAGATAACATTAAGAGAAATATTTAATACCATGAATATAAATATATTTATCATATTACATATCAAATGATATGTATATACACCATGTTGAATAAACATGTGTGTAATATTGAATATATCTCATAGAAAAAAAGTGAGATTATAAGTCCTTATGAAAAATTTAACACGATTCATAAGTTCTTTTAAAATAATGTATAATAAAATTAAAATTTATTTTAATTATATAAAAGTATAGTATTCATAGTTATAAAACCATTCATAGTTTACTATTAACATATATAACCCATTCATTAATAATTTTTATTTTTCATTATCATTCCTATTATTAATTGCCTCATTCTTCATATATGTTTTATTTTAGAATTTATGGTTATTGAATCTTGATAATGGTTTTATTATCTATATAATTTTAGTAATAATATAAATATATATATATATATTCAATATATATATTTATAATCTTCCAAAAAATGAAAAGATAGAAAACCAAATTGCATTGTTCGTGGAGATGGTAGTTTAAACTATACATGAATGTCTGTTTCATTTTCAAAATAAAAGAATGATAGATTGATAAATAATATTTTATCATTAATATATCATAATAATTTCATTAATATCATATATATTAATGTAATATTTTATTATATTTATTAATGTGAGTTGGTTATCGAAAATGAATCATATCATAGCACGGATGGGGTAGTCCACACATAGACATGAGCGATACTTTGATTTCCAATTTGATGGAATGGAGGTTGAAAATGGTTGTCCCACAATCATAATGATATAATAGTATTTTTAATATATTGTATTAATTATTGAATAAATGATCAAACATATTTATTATATGATTAATAAAAAATAAACTTTGAAAAGCCGATTAAGAGGATTAACCCTTCTTTGAGAGACCTCAATTGGATTATACCTTAAACCTTATTAGGATGGTCATAGGTTGAGAAATTAGGATCAATAATGAAATGAATTAATCTATGATGTTTTTCTTTTCGGTATTTTTTTAGTTATATAGATCAATGTTTGGTAATAATGGAAGAAAATAGGTTCCTTTTTATAAGTGAGGGTACATACACACATGGAAGTACTTAAAAGGATTAGATAATATATATTCATTTTCTTGAGAAAGTGGAACCCAATTTAGTATAATATAATTTTAATATATTATATTTTCTTAATATCTTCAACCTAAAATATTTATACAAGTTTATCATCCATTTTTACCCTTATCTTTTTGTTTAAACCCTTAGTAGAACCTTTTAACTGTAATAGGGGAAACAAAATTAAATTATTTTTACTATTAATTGTTATAAAAAATAGTAGTGGACTCATTAAAAAATTTAATTATAATTCAAAAATATAAAATCAATTTTATCAATTTCAATAAATATAATCCTATAAAATTAAATCTAAATAAATAGATAGAATGCAATGAAAATCATTTTTTCAATTTTTTTAAGAACCAAATTAACTTTACATTTATTCATTTCCTAGTAAAAATTAATATATGAATGATAAATTATTATTTTAATATATAATCTATTCTTTTCACTTAAATCATTTAAAAATAACAATTCACTTAGATTATTAAAATTGAAATACATTATGTTCATTTAAACATTTTCTTGAAAAATATCTTTTTTTACCTTCAAATGATTTTATCCTCACTCTTAACCATTAGATAAATAATTCTGGAATGATTATTTATATAATAAAAATACATATCATTAAAATAATTTTTTAGTAGTTTACAGTTTCTAAATGAAAATTTATAACACAAGGAAAAATATATTAATAAAAAAATAGGAATTTTAATCATTAATGATCTTCATAAAATTTAAGGATATATTAAAAGGAATTAATAAATAAATTTAAATTAAGGATAAATTTATATTTTTTTATAATTTGGATAATACTATTCATGTTAACCCATATTATGGTTGTGTTATATATTTTATAATATATTTTAGTTCATTCAGACCTAGTGTTGCATGCAAACAGGGAAATAGAATACCTAAAATTTATAGTAAATAAATATATATAAAATATAATTTTTTTTAGTTTAGCCCAATTAAGATAATTTATTACCTTTCAATTCCACCAATATAATGACAAATATATTTATACTTCTACTCCATGACATCCTCAAGTTCATATATAAGATACTTAATTTTTTACTCCACTATATAACCTTATTTAGATGAGTAGTCTTACTCCGTAGAACTCCTTTTCTACAATACAATATTTCTAATGAATTTTTCTGAATAGAAAATATCATTATTTGGTGGTACAATAACAATTTTATATACATTTGATGGATAAGGTATGTACTTTATTTAAAAATATAAATGTAATATATCATAATCCTTCAAGAGATTGGTGAAAGCATTAAGTGAGAAGCTACCATCCTTACCCAATAATGATTCACAAATAGGATAATATACCAAATGATTATTTTTCCTCTATTTAAAATATGATATCCTGATCCTATCTATAAACACATAGTAATTCCTTTAAGACAACTTTAAATTCCACATCTCACTAATGATTATTCGAAACATTATTTAGATTATGTTGAGGCAACTTGATGTGATCCAGAATGGATCTAAAATTTTCATTCATTTCCTAGCTCAGGTCCCAATATATTATGTTCTCCAAATTTATCCTAGAATTTAAGAGTTTTCCACTTTTTTATAGTGTTATTTATAAATATCAATATGAATACTCACCTAAATGCAATTATTATAGTATAATTTGACATAAGGAATTTGTTAATCCTAACAACCATTGAAATCTAGAGAACATGATTATAGAATATCCTATAGGGATTATAATTTTATCTTAGAAAAATTAACATTATAAATATTAGGGTAAATATTAAAACAAATAATTATATTCCAATATTCATGAACACTTCTCTATAACATCACGGTAAACCTTGAGTCTCAATTAGATACAACAGAATATAACACTTCGTGTACCATATTATTTATTTATCATATATATGAGAAATAATAATAATTGAAAATTGAATAGTTTTATTATGTGAAACAAAAAATAGAAAAAGGAAACTAGAAAAAAATAAATTAATAAGGCACAGAGGGTGATAGTGACGGAGTCGGAGAGAATCCATTCAAACAACCAAAACATATTCATTGTGAAGTTAAAAAAAATTAGAAAACAAAATAAGCATGTCATCATGATTACATTTGTAAGTGAGTAGATCCACCTAGATATTTCCATCTCGCCATGTATGAAAAACCTTGAGTTGTAATGTAGTAAAGATTTAAAAGACCTAATGGGGTAAATAATATTCCAGCTACCCTCCAGTTAACCTTTCCAATATTTAACTGCAATGGAAAAATATAAATCTACTCCTAATAAAATGGTTGAATGAGTCCGGCATAATTTAATACCATGAGGTAATGCTAGGTACTTTTCCTCAAATAAAGATCTCTCACTAGAAAATGCTGAGAAATCCAAGATGAATTAACCATGAAAGTCATGAAAATTCCATCTATGAGAAAAATTACTTACAAAAAAAGAACCTTCTATATTGTTCTGGAGACCATACCCAAATGACTTCCATTTAACCCATTTATAATAGTCCCTCATTCCATGAGAAACCTCAACTATAGAATTCCTAGACTAAATGATTAGGCTAAACACTATAGGAATGGAAAAATATTTACATAACATAATGAAAGTGTTGAGAATTTCAAAGAATGTGATCCTGATGTACTGATGTGACAAATGAATATTGTGGTGTAAAACAAAATTTCATGACCCCTATATAATCCATCAAACAGCATCAGTCAAGAAAGGCCTCCTCTTAGTCTATATACAATCATTGCCATTTGATTCCTAGATTCCCAGAAAAAAACCATCCACTTATATCAAACCTCCAAAAAAGTAATAGTAAACTTATAACCTAATACTATTGAAATTTAGCCAATTAATTATAGAGTAATAAATGAGAAATAGTTTCTGATTGGGCATTAATTCATAATTTTCTCTTTGAGTCCAAAGGAATACTAATTCGCTATAGGTTATCATCATTAGTGATTGCATTATTTTTAATCCTACAAATAAGAAATCAATATTTGGGAGAGATATTTTTCACCAACTTTTTGTGCCCAAACATTCCAAAATTAATGAAGAGTGAGTCAAAATACAAGAAAAGGAAAGGTATGTTTTATATAAGGAGGATAAATTATGAATTGGTGATTAGGAGACACATAAAATATAAATATTATGAAAAAACTCTTTTTTATCTTCCTTGATCACTGCATCTGTGAGGTAGTGTGAATAGGCTTCATTGAGGCAGATGTTTAGAACTAGAGATATTAGAATTAATTAAATATTTCTTATTTAATTATGTTTCAACGAAGAAATGTCTCTATTCCCAATATTCCACCTAGAATTATCCATGATTGGAGAAATAAGTCTCTTCAGGTTGATCCAGAGGAAGGAACCATCTTTTCTGTTGTACTAATCAAGAGTATACTCCCCATATTATATTTTTTATAAAATAATACCATATATAGAGCCCATAAATAACCTAAAAAATAGTTTATCCTAAAAACATGACATAATAAGTTCAATACCATTTAGATTGACACCCCTTCTTGAAAGGGTCTTTTTAGACATTTCCAAATATCCCAATGAGGACACCCTTCATGATGTGAATCCCAAATTAAACTATTAAGAATGATTTCAATTTTATTCATCAGATATTTGGAAAGACAACACATTGATAAAACATGCATAGAAATTGAATATGAAACAATATTAACTAGATAAATAATTTCCACAAAATATATAAAAATACTTGACCATCTCAAGATCCTACCCAATAACCATTTAACCTAGTTATCATAGTGATGAATTTTAACTGACATATTAAATAAAGGATCATTGTGATAATCAAGTTAAAATACTTGGGGAGAAAACAAATCCTCTATTGAATTTTCATTAACCTTCTAAAAGAACACTTTTTGGGGATATGAAATCCACTTTTATTCCTATTAATGCATTTTATAAATTCATTTTAATAATAATTTAGAGGAAAATTGAAATTACTAATTTAAATTTCCATGAGAGTAATAAAAAACAGCATATCATCTATAAATAAAATTTGATAAATAATTGTGAAACCATTCCACCCTTTAAAAATATCAATCAACCATTACTCAATAAACTTATTAAGATTTATAATGAGGACATCTTGGTCACTAATGAAAAAGATCAGAGAAATCAGGTCACCTTGTCTCAACCTCCTTGAGGATTTGAAAAAAATGAATCTCTTCCTCATAAGGGAAATTTAGAACCATGGAGAGGAGGATAGCCTATACAAAATATCAAAAAAAGATCAGAATAACCACACTTTTTATGTTCTTTAGTAATGGAATACCATTCCATTTGATTATGATCCTATTCCATTTCAATCTTAAGCATCAAATTAGATCCAATCAGTCTTCATTCAAGATCATTGATCATTTCATGAAAAAATCCCAAAACTCCCTAAATAACTCTCCTTTTGATGAAACCATGTTTTTTTTATATACATATAGAGTAATATGAAGAGATAATATTTTATTTAGAATTCTAGGCAATACCTTGTATTAAAAATTACACTTATTGATGGGAAGAAACTACAAAAAAGTATTTTGATAGGTGACATTCAGAAAAATATTCAAAATAGTTTCTAAGGTCAATTAGGGTAAAGGACCGGCCCTATAATTTTCCCAAATAGAGAACATTGTATACTCTTTGATAATTATCCAATAATAAGAATATAATTCACACGGGTGAAAATCAGGACTTTGTGAGATCCTTAGATTAATTGTCCTAACAGCTTCATAAATCCCCTTTTCATCCGGGAGTGAACTCATCCACTAAATTTCTAGGAAAAATATTATATATTGAATGTTATAAAAAAAGGAATCATGATATTTCCAATCTTTAATGGAACCATCTTGATAATGTTTTTGACATAATGTAACTCTAGTGAAATAATCCACTAGAATAGGACCCACAATACTTCTATCGCTGGCGAATAATCAATAGGGAAGGGGAAGGTTGATCCTTATATGATAATTATTATCCCAAATACAAGAGTGAAAATATGATGTAATTTTTTACCCTTCCTTATGAAATTTATATTTTGATCTATCTGTGGAAAAAAATTCAAGGTCTAGTAAGGCCTCCTATGTCCTAAACATTTTACTAGACATGAGATCATGGGAATTAGCATCCCATTGTGACTGTAACTAAAGATCAAGGGTATAAATCTCTTACTAGAGGATTTTATAATAAATATCTTGGCTGTGTAGAAATGAAATCTTGGAAATAATAGCACATTTGAACCTTTGTAACTTATTCTAAATTGTAACCAAATAAATCCCCTAAAGTGTCACATACCAATAAGAGGGCCATTTCTCTGAAACTATATAACATCATCCATCGGCTGGTATAGAAAACACTTTATTAATATTCCATGAATAATTCACATATAAAAAATAAGAGTTGTTTGATAAGGATCTAGAAAATTGAGTCAAATAGGAGCTAGAGAAGGTATAAATTTTGTGGAGATTACCTAAGAATATATCAAGATGTCTCCATATTATCTTACTTACCATTTGATTATTGCATCAGGTTTAGGAATCCATTGAGTATCCCATATTCAGTTTATTATTATAATTAATGATTGATTGGGATTCTAGGATACCTTTTTTGGGGTAAGGCCTCCCCATTTTCTTTCAAATATATCACGAATGTTATTAAAATACCCTCTGAGAAACCATATATCTAAGAAACTATTAAAGGATAAAAGTGAGTTCCAAATTTTATTTCCTCTGATCTAGGTCTCATTTTCCATAAAAATAGAATAAATATAGGACACTTCTTTATTATGTATCTTAATAGAGAGGTGATGGTTATATATTTCTTAAAATCCAATTAGAATGGATCATTCCAGAAAATCAAAATATGTCTATTAATAGGCTGACTATGCATAATGTAATTGAAATTAAGACTTCAAGCTAAGTCCTTCATGGACTTGGAATATAGTTTTTGTTCCCTGTTTTCTAAAAAATAAATGTAATTCTTCATAATATACTTCCTGATGAATTACCTTTTATCCATGGTTCCTAAACCCCTATAATTTCAAATGATTGAATAAAAAATTGTGGAATGGGAGACACCTAATTTAGGAATAAATCAAGTAAATATCCTAATAAATTTATACTATAAACATATTTTTATTTGGTTAGTTTCTCAAGGTTTCTTAGAGTAATATTAGATTTAACCACCTAGAGAAATCTTTAATATTGGATGACTGATTTATTTCCTCCCCAACTTCATTTCACACATGAAAGGCATTATGACTGGGAGTATTTTTAATAGAGGGAAAAACCTCATATGGTCATTTTAGGGGGTGACTAACCCAAATTAGGAATAAATCTAGGAGGTGTCATTGGATAATTTTTTTTGAATAAGTACATAGAAGAGGATCCTTCATTGGTCCTTAAAAGATGGTAAGGGAACACACGTGGGAAGGAAATGAATCCCTAGAAGGATCCACTGAATCCTTCAGATATGGAGAGGACTCACCCTGTAAGTGTGGATCACTAGGAGACTAAAAGGACTAAGAAAACACCTCTGCATACACCAAAAGTAGCACCGCTAGAAGAACAAGGGCTAGAAAAACATCTTGGCATTACATTGTATACCCCAAGGTTAAGATTTGTTCTACATATGTGAGAAAAATAGGAGATATATAGGTCGCAATATCTTTTCAAATTATCTCAAGATCCCATGGATTCGGGTCCAAAGAGGGGAGCTCACCAGTTCAAGGAGGATCCTTGGTTATAGGCTTGGACCGAATCCTTTAGTTCAAGCAAGAACAATCAGAATGTCCTTACATAAAAAAGTGGGTGAAGAAGCTAAGATTTAAGGGTAAAACAATTTATTTATAGAATAATATACCATTCCCTGAACACAAAAGAATCATGTGTGGGGGAGGAGAATCTAGATCAAACTCCAAACAAATGAGAGGCTCTATGGTGTTCTCCATATTTAGAGTTTCCTCTTTAGTAGAGAGGAATATAACTGACAATGGATTTGGAATGGTTGGATTCTGAAATCCAAGGGGGATACCATGGGGGAAAATCAAAAACCACAAAAATATGGATTACTATCTTCAATGACAATCAAGTTTTCATTTAAGAATAATAAATATTTTACAATCAAAATACCTCCCCTCTCCAGGCAAAGAATTGATAAAATCCCGGTCCTAAAATTAGTGAATGTAGAAATAATTCCTGGAAGAAATGGACATCTCTGCCACACCTATTATGTCCCAGTAATTGAAAAGGATGGAAAATACCCCCTTAGAAAGCTACATTAACCAATCATTAAAAAAGGCACTGACGATGGTATAAATGTTCATCAACAAGTTAAATATTTAAAATGAAGAAGGATGGGTAACCATCCACTAATTCCCATTCCTTCGGATCTATGGATATAGGAGGAACCAATATAAGAGGGGTATGAGAAACCTTGTGAAAATCCCTAGTGACCACCAATATAAGTGTCATATATAACGAAGAAGGATCCAAGGCACTTTGATGAGGAGGAATCAGGGATAAAATAGGATATTAGAAACTATATAAACCACCTTTGGAGGACGAATCATGCTAGGGGAAGTAGAGGAAATTTCCCAAATGATTGATCTGGTGATCTTCTACCAGGTGCGAAGGATCTGAGTCTGAGCCTATAAAATAAAATGGAATACAATATGATGTGATGGTTATGAATGTTGGAATGTTTTAAAATTATAATTTCACATGAGACACATACTTATGGGGAACATTTTTCGCAACAAAAATGATCAAGGGTGAAATATCCGCTAATGATAATGAAATGTTGTCACATAAAAATGTGATTCAATAAAACCAAATAGAATTATTCCCTTATATGCATTGAGGAGTCCTATGAAAAAAACCTCGATGATGGTTTCCTATGTTTATAAAGGTGTGGTTAATGTTAGTAATATTCCATTAGAAATCTATCTCTTAACCAAGACTTATTAGAATACCAATAACAGTTGTACATACTAAAAAATATCTATCATCATGTAATCCATTAGAAAGTATCCTTAATGTCTTTATACATCTTTTTTCTTATAGGATTAATATTTAATTATAAGATATGAGAAAAAATAAAAAGGTCCTTCCTTAATTATGGTTAATAGATACACATACTATGTTTCTAAACTATAACATTCCTCAGAATCAATGTGGAACTCCATAATATTATTAAATTCTTTTTCATATCTACATCTTTATCATATGACTCTTTAATAATAACATGGATAAATGTTTGACCTCTCATTTTAGAATATAAATATTTATCCCCTTATGGAAGGTTTTCAATATATATACATTTCACATAAATAAATATTGGATCAATTTTCATCAACATCATTGATAAGCTAGGATGATCCTTTAAAATCCAAGCAACAACCTTCTTTTTCACCTTCCATGTGTATTAATGTACTGATAAATCATAATCATTAATCAATTCCAACTCTATCTTTTATTTCAATTTCAGCTATTTTTGGGTGAATATATATATATTAAACTGGTATGATCATTATATTTTTCACACATACCTCCATAATGGTAATTACTCTGCATGATTAATACAATGATTTACACTACTAATTCAAGTCATTTGTTGGGTAATTATTTTCATGGAAATTCATTTGGAATTAGGCATATGTTATCACCATATCAATATATATAAGAAAACAAATCCCATCCCCTAATTTATTTCATCATTGTAAATAAAAAAAATATCTAAAATTTGGTAGTGTGAGTTGAGGTGCATAAAACTCCCTTAACCTCAAAACAACCATGACAAACTATTCATAAAGAGTCATTAATATACATTTTATCGATGAAAACTATATATCTCAATCAAATTGGTTGGTCTGGGATAATTTTCAATGACTTCTCTCTTATAAGGATATAAGTATATACTCTCATTTTAGACCATATTACAACAAATATGACTTCTTTTATAACCAAACTTTACCCTTGATAAATTTGGTGTATAATTTCTCCTTCTTTAGGGTCTTCAACACAATTCATTAGTGATCTTATTGATCTTATTTTCTCTTTTATGACATAAGAATATCATTAATAAAATTTAACATAAATTTATCAAGTTATTATATAAATAACCACTTCATTAAATCTATGAAGATAGAGGGTAATTAGAAATTTCACTGGAATAAAAGGAAATTCCTAGTCTAAATACCTTATATAAAATGATATTTTATGTATGTCCCCTATTTTGACCCACAATTGATAGTATCCTTAATGAATATCAATCTCGGAAAAGTATTCATCCCATCAAAGTTGATCAAACAAATCATTAATATAGGAAAAGGGTACTTATATCGACTCCTAATTATGTTCCTGGTAATAAATATGGATTCTCAATCCTACACATTTATTTATAATGGAAAGAATATGTGAACTCTATGGTGATGTAGTTAGATGAGTTAATAAAAAATTAAAATTATAATACTTTTTCATCTTCAATTCCTACAACTCAATCAACGATATTCTATATAAATTAATAGAAGTAGGTGTACCACTAGTTATTATTTATATATAAAAATAAACATCATCAATTAGAGGAATAATAGAAAACTCTTCAAAATTACATCAATAAACACTGTTAAAATATTCATATCTTCAATGTTGAGTTTCTACCCATTCATATGATATAAATATTCTTAATTAATATAAATCAAGACCCATAAATGGAATTAACTTCCATTATAATTTAGTGTTTGTCAACACACATATAAATGATCATATGTTGATTTATAATTTCATATGTAAATTTTTTATTATATAAATTTATATGGTATCTATGTAGATATATCTAATAAAATCTCACAATGATATCAAATTACACTAAATTAATATTTCCTATATTTTTCATAAGTAACAATATTACAAGCATTAAAATGAAATCAGCAATACCAGGGTAGTAGATAAGGGTTCCTTAACTATCATGATCCAGTTTTTGGATGTTTAAATTAATGTCCATACCATTTTACTAGAATCAGATCATGGATTTGATAATTAACATGGATGACACCCAAATTACTCAAACATATTAAATTTAACTATAAATTGTACATGATAAAGTACATTATTCCCCCCATAAAACTCTTGGTTTTCCAATAGAAATTTATTTCCCTATTCTATTTTTTATCAAAGATAATGTATATTCACATTCCTTGGAGATATTTACATGGGTTATTATACCCATATTCTTGGCATAAACTATGATGAATATTATTTCTTCTATGATTATACTCAACTAAATTCCCATGAGAATCCATTTTTAACTTTTTATATGTGTCAATAATCTCATCCAAGTTGAGGTTGTTAATAATATATGAAGATATCTAGTTAGATATATTCAAAAGGTTTTACATTACCACTCACATTTTATTTGGTTACTAATGAGTAAAATAATTCAGTTTTTTGTTAAATTCATCTTTAACATGATTCCACTTAGTTCAACCCAATTTCTAAAATGAAAATGAATACTTTGAGAAACAATTATTATAGTGGAAAATAACATAATCCTAAGAAATCATTCCTATGATTTCTAAATCATGACACATTCTTCTCAATATATGTCACTATATGTTTTACATAGGAATTCCATTGTTGTTATATATTAGAACCCTTCATAATGGTCAATAATTAAAATTAAAATTAATCCAAGCATATCCCATGACAGACTCTAAATAGGTCTGAAGTCATTGGATCCCTATTCATGCACCACTGTCAATTATGTTAATACCAAATCTGTCCCTTTAGAGTTTTTACCCCAAGGTGCGTCTGTGCCAAAATCATATCCACATTAAATTTTCAAGAAAATTATTATATTCAATAGATTCTATAAAATATATTCAAAACCAAATCTTATTGATGTGATCCTATATGTAGATATATCCTTAGTGTTTTAAAAACAATTCTCAAATCCTTTTCTCCAAAAATAATTAAACCCTTATATGACTCTAGCTGAGGTGACCCAAAAATTACATATATAAATATTATATAATTATATATGAATATACAATTATTATCACAAAAATAAATTCTCTTTAACTATAATGTTTTATTTTCTTTGAAGATAAGAAATATAATAATCTTTCCTCATGAAATATCATTAACCTATCCAACAGTGTACTTCTAATATTTTATAATTCAAAAACATTTCCTATATAAAACCAATTTACATAACATGGGGAAAGAAAAAATAAGAAATGGAGACATCTGATGCTCAATACAAGAAAAAATAGAAGGCATCAGTCAATGATCATATATGAGCATAATATGAGAAAACAGGTCTAAGAATATGAGCTAAAAATTTAAAAATCATACCCAAAAATTTATAGATAATAATCACATAATAATTATTTGGAAGATCATAAGACATAAATCCTTGAAAAATCAATGTCCTTGAGTTGTGAGTTTATATCATATATATGATATCATTTTATTTAGAGTGTAATGAAAATTGTGGCATAATTATATTTAAGGAAAAAAATTTTTCAAGGCTATTCACTAATACATTCATCACAATCATGGATTTGGACAACCACTAATGTACCTGCATTGGGATTGGGATAACTACCTGGGTAACCTCTATTTTTTTGGGATAACTGCTTGTATATCTTTTGTAAACCTAAAACACTAATCATTACCAAGATTATTGGTGTTCTATAATGGAAAAACTCATTACATAATAATAATATATTTATATTTATGGTAATAGATCATGAAATAATTTATCATTTTATCATTTATTAACCCACGGAAAAGAAAAATGGGTACATTAATTTTTCATAATCACAATAAAAAAACTGTATAGAGAATGAATAAATATGGTATAATTGTATTAAATCCTAAATTTGTGATAGGTAACATCAATTGATGTTTTCATAGATGAAAATACATATAAATTATCTCTAGAACATTTCTTGAGGAAAATAAACTTTTTATTTTAAAATATCATATTTAAAATATAATAATTTCCATAAAATTTGGGAATAAATATTATTTTAAAATAACCACATAAACATTTAATATAATATTCAAGGAAAACAAATGTTGGGTTTACATGAAAATGTGTTTTTACTTTAAATGTTTAAATAATGATTCATTTCTAACCATTATTAAAAAGTAACTCATTTGGAAATTGAAAATAATATTCTGTATAAACGTATTTCTATAAATCGAAACATGGGTAAAAATTACAATAACAAAAAAATTATAATAATAAATACATTCATGATAATAATTTACAAAAAATTTGGACCATGGAAAAAATAATTTCCTGACGAAATAGAAAAAAAAGTACATTTTCATTAAAAACATAATATCAATATTTTGTATACTAAGAGAGATTAAAATGAAATATAAATATTTTCATCATTATAAATAACCAGATTAGAAGAAAAAAGTGATTCTTTTTAGAGATATGTCAAATTAGTTCATCTTTAAAAAATTAATCACAAACAATTCTTCAAAATGTGATATTATAACATAAACCCTTTATCATATTTGTCACTTTTGAATCATTACTCTCTTGAATGAAATAAATAAAAATTAAACTTTTTATACCATTAATATATTTATATTCATGATATATTATATCTTAGGGGTAATATATACACAACATTAAGAATCTAGTAGTGAATATGAAATATGTTTCACTGAAACAAAATTGAGGTGAGAAACCCTTACCTCAAGTCTAACTTAGTTCATGAGTGATATTATCCACTGGTATAAATGATTCGAATACATAATACATATATACTATAATAATATCTTAATTATAATACCATTTATGGTTTAATTATTATATCTTTTTACTTTTCATTAATAATCATTCATTATAATTTTCATTTCACATGTTAACCACTTTATTTGTAATCTATTTTTCAATTCATAACTTATACTCCTCAAATATTGAACATGGTATCATCATATCTAAAATTTGAGTCATGATATATATATCATATATATATATATATATATATATTTGTTATTTACTTATTTTGATTCATTTTAAAAATACATAGATATAAAAATGAATTACATTGTTCATTGAGACAATAGTTCATATATACTCATAAATCTTGTTTTCATTTTATAAAAAATGAACGGAAGAATGAAATATAAAATTAAATAATTCTGAAATTATAATTATATGAAAAATATTATAAAAATATTTATTAAATGTTATATTATATCCCTCTATGTGAGGTGATGGTTGGAAATGAATCACATCACTACATGGAGGTGGTAGTCCACATGTACGTGCAATGGATACTTTCAATTACTATTAAATTGAAGAGGGGTATAACTTGGATTTCACATAATCATAATAAATTATAGGTATATTCATGATATTTTATTCAATATTTTAATAAGGATGCAACATATTTATTAGAATTATAAGTAGAAATAAACTCAGAGTAATCGGGTAAGACGATTACCACTTCATTGAGGGACCTCCTTTTTCTTACATCTTAATCCTTCATATGACTGTATTATGGTTTACATAGATAATCAATAAGGATTTTAAGGAAGATTAAAATTTTTGGGTACATATTTTTAAATATATAGGGATAAATGTTCTTAAATAAGGGAGGTGAAGTGGTTATGTTTTATAAGAGAGGGGAGGGTCACACATGGAATTAATTAAAAAATTTAAATAATATAATGCCACTTTCTTATGAAATTAGCACCATATGGCCAAGAAATTAAATTAAGATAATATAATATTAAAATTTTATCACCAAAATATATTTATACATATTCGTATCGAATATTTAACTTTATCTCTACATTTAACCCCACCCCATCTCCCCCCCCCCCACAATTAACCCCTTTAACCTTACAAGTGGGAACACATTTTTACACTATTTACTATTAACTGTGAAAAAATATAAGGTGGATAATTAAAGATATTTAGATATCTTGAGTCAAAAAAATTCACCCTTTTTATCTAATTTGATACCTATAGATAACATAAATTAATTTTTATATAAAAAACAAAACACAAAAAAAAATCATTTTTTTTATTTCATTTTTAAGAATTAAAATAATTTTAAATTCATTAAATTAATAGAAAAACTATTATATGATTTTAAAAATATTTTATCTAATATAAAATCATTAAATTTCTTTAATATAAAAAAATAAATAGTGATTAATATTGGTTATTAATATAAAAACAACTTTACCACATTCAAATAGTTTTCCAAAAAATAATTGATTTTACCTTCTAATGAATTTATCTTCATTACTAATAATTTGGTAACTAAAGTATGAATTATTATTCATGAATTACCATACATTAATAAAATCAATTTTTTTGGTGATTATTATAATTGTTTATATAGAAATTCATAACACCTATAAAAATATATTCCTCGAAATAATTGGTCTTTTAGTAATGAAATGAGTTTATTAAAATTTAGTAACTATTCCTTATGAATTAATAAATAAAAATAAATTATAGAATAAATTTTTATATATATTTTATAATGTGGATAATCCTATTCTTACCCACTAACCCAATATATTGGTTATAAAATACATAAAAAATCATGGTTCATTCAGACTTGGGGGGTTACATGTTAAGAAATCCATCAAAGATATAAATTTGTTTTCAAATAAATTACATATAAAATAATTACATTTTATAAGGGTGAAACACCTTATAGAATCATTTAATAGGGATCTAGAGATAGAAATGAGAGTGAAATTTATAGATAATACTCTAAATCTATGTTTTAAATTTTTGATTCCTATTATTGTTCAAGATATATGCATTGAATATGTCTTTTGTTTTTGTTCAAAAAATGTGTAAATAAATTATACTATAGGAACATATTTGAATAAATTTAATGTTAAATTATATTTCATTCTATATTTTTCATTATTTTTTATTATCCTTATTGGGTTCTTCTATAATAATTCCATTTTAGCCAATACTATAGTGAATATTAAAAAAATATAAGTTAGAAAATATATTCTACTGTAATGAGAAATTATTTCCTACATGGCCAACAAATCAATAAGTTAATGTGGGTTTTATTCAAAATACAATAGTGTCATAATTTTTTTCTCATTTTTATTATCCTTCAAATTTTTATAATCATTATTCTAAGTATAAATGGGTGATGAACCATGATCACTCATGTCCTTAAATAATTTAAATAGTAACTTGACCTTAAAAACTTTATTTAAATTTTTAACTAAATTGGAATCATTATTTACCTCTAGTTTTAGTTTATAAATTGGTTTTTGGGTTATTTAGTTGAATATAGTTGATGGATTAGTGATAAAAAGTTTATTCAATTTCCTTCTTTCAAATATTTAGTGTAATTTTAATAAATCATGATATAAGAACAAAACCCTTTGTCAATTTAGATCATATTACATCTATAATTAGTTATATTTTCACCCTTACAATTCCTCTTTTCAACTTTTTTCTTTCCATAATTCATCCATTTCATTTAATTTTAAATCTATTCAATTTCACTTCATCACCATATTCGTCTATTTTTCTTCTTTATCTTCTATTTTCCCATTTTTGTTTTTTAATTTAGTGGATTGAAAACTATATTCATTCTCCCGATATATAACCTAGATATCACATTCTAGTTATATTTGGGTTTTACAAATTTAATTTTTTAGAGTTTCATTTATATGTCATAAATTTTCAAAAATCATTTGATGAATATAAATCCAAGTGAAAATGTGGATGAGTTATTTTATAATCACATGTAACTTTTTTTTCAAATATGTGAACATAAAAATTAGGACATGTGTTCTAATAAAAAATAATAAAAATGATTCAACATATTTATAACCAATGGTTTCATTAACTAAAGAAATAAATTCATAAAGTTAACTATTTATGCCTTACTAAACAAAATGGTAGCATAAGAAATTTTGGTGAAGCAGAGGATCTCTATTGAACATTCAAAAAAATATATAATATTATTATTACTTGTGATGAAATATTTTTGATATACTTTAATTGAAGAAAATATATATGATGATTTATTATCACTTTTAGTGGGGAAATGTAAAAGTGGAAATTGTATATTTGAGGGTAAATTGTGTTTTCCCAGTTAAGATGCCAATTTTGGTCTTGAGTGGGGAGTGAATAGACCTTTTAAAAATTAAAAACATATTATCAGAACTAAAACCCATTTTAAAATAATTAATCAATTACAGATATTATCTCTTATAGTAATAGTGTAATGAAATTCAGTGTTCAAAACATAAAATGAAGTGGAAATAAAAATAGTGAATAAACTATTATCAAAGTTCTTTAGGATAAATAATCTTACTTTTACTCTTAAGGCTTCTATATTAATTGGTAATAAAGTTTCTCACTAAAGAAAAACTTTTTAATAGTGTAACAATCCTCAATCCCCTTACTTTTTTCTATCATGGAGGTAAAAACTATTAAAGTTGTATTTTTTGGTTTAGACAATAACCTTTCCTTTTATAGGTATAGACTGAACCTGACATACTAATCATTTGGGTACTATGGTCACATACTAGGAATGTACTTTTTATTGGGAGGTAGAAAAGATAAATACATAATTTTTATGATGATAAATAATAAACCAATGGTAACAAACATAAAATAAAATTAGAATACCATAAATACTAGAAATAATTATAGATTAGAAGTTCAATTAATATGAAACATTACTGAATCCTCTATAACTTTTATAAAAGAATCAATTTTGAATTTCCATTTTGATCACATCCATGAAATAATATTCCGATGATAATAGCTTCTATGAATACTTATCTCTCTGAAATTCTCTCTCATGATTAATTTTTTATTATAACATATACTCTCATGTTATATGGTTAAAATAGATATATATTGTTACTTGATCATGTTTTCATGATCAAGTTAATAATATGTTCCATATTTTTTAACATCACTATATTTTCATTCACATGGTAACTTCATGAAATAAAATAAAATATCTACATAGTTAAACTGTAATATGAACATGAAAATATAGTTTACCTATATTTTGAAATATCCCAATAGAAATCTTTCAATAAATAATTCAAAATCCCTTTCAATGTAATCATTAGAATATATATTAAAATTACTAAATAATAAAACAACTAAATTAAATTATACATAGAAATAGTGATTTAAAATATTAAAATAGTAGTGAGATGAGGTATCATAATGAACTGAAAAATAATAAAGTAAATAATTTTAATCCCCATATTAGTTTGGTTCATAATTATCAATTTCCATCTTTGTTAACCATCATTTTTATGTCTATGTAATTATCATTTTATATCTATGTGTCCATAAATTGAGTTCTTTAAGACCATTAATTTTCATATTCTTAGCCATCAATTTGAATATGTCTGACCATTATTTTAAATTTATGTAACCTGGATTTGTATTTTTGTAACCAATATTTACCTTTTCCATAAATGTAATACAAATTATTTTATAGTAATGTAAATAAAAAATCACATTTTTTTAAAGTATGTATATGTCCACATAAAGGTAAAATAAAAAGATACACATTGTGTAATAGTAAAATGAAATTTCATATAATAGTAGTAACTATGCAGTATAATGGTATTTTACAATATACCATGATTTAAAAAATGAGTTTTAAAAATGTTTCAATGATTTTTTGTAAAGGAAGTATAAAAATTGTATACACTAAAGAATGGGAAATAAATATTAGTGTCAGGGTAAAGTAATTTTACAAAAATCATTAAGATTATAAGATTCACATAATTAAAGCATAAAAATTACAAACCAAATGCATTTTCAAACTTGTGATTTAACATAAAATGAAAATTATGTAAGGTGATTAAAAAATCCTATATAAACAACTAATAAACTTTTAATTTCACCATATTAAAAAACATAAAATATTTGTAACATCTTGTTACCTTAATTAGCTAACTTTACACCTTTTTTAAGTTCTATTTTTGTTAAAAATGCTTATATGTGATTTTTTGGGGTTTACTATAGACTGTAGAACTGGTACACATCATGTACCTTAAGTACACATCGTGTACTTGGTGATGGTTTTAGGTCGTGAATCGGGAGGTCATATTGTGAGACGGTACATACCGTGTACCTAAGCTACACATCATATAGGGGTTAAATAGTAGTTTTAAAACCTGAGGCTATGAGTTTTCAGTGTACTTATCTAGTGTGGCCTATACATCATGACCCTTGAGTACATGTCATGACTCAGCCCGCACCCAACCTAATGTAATATTTTTGGTAGATTTTCTTGGTCTTTTTTTTCCATACTTTGTGGCTCTCAACCTAGAGAATATTTTTTCATTTTTGAGAGAATGAACTATTTATGGTTCGAAAAAAATGGATTGGGATCTTCGTTCTTCTTGTGGTGCGATTCCCGGCGATGTGTACCCCCTCTTTATTCAAGTTTTTCTCTCCCTCTCCTCTTGGGTTTCCAATGGATCATATAGGGATTCATGGATCCATGTCTTTTGTTTCTAGAACTTGCTACTGGGTGGAGTTTCTAGGTCTTCTACACCTTTTTTCTAATTGATTGGTTCTATTACGAGTGTCATTCTTTTGAAAACAGTAGGTGGTTCTATCATGTTTTGAAAAATTGATTACCATTGTAGTGTTTGTTTGATTTCAATTTCTAATTTAAATTCAAATGATCATCCTTGCTATCAACTTCTTTCATAAAACCCAATTCCATTTAATTAGGATATTTGAAATGGTTTTGGCCAGGAAACATAGAAAACCCACAATTCCATTGAATTGGGGTGGGTTTATGGAAATTGGGTGATTAAATTGTTGGATTTAAATTTTGTATTTAATGGAATTTTTTTTCAATTAAATTGTTGAATTTAATTCGGGAAATTAATTTGAAAAATGATGGAATTAGTTCCAAATTAATTTCAAACTTTAAAATGTCTTGAAATGATTTGACAAAAACCTAGTGGCTTTATCTTGTGAAAAAAGGCATGTTTTTTAATAAAACCTATTTCGGTTTTAAATGGAAAGGAATTGGAATTTTTGAAATGGAATAATGGGATTTATTATATTTTTAAGTTGTCTTAACATAATTCTCCCATCATGTATGAGAGAATGAAATCCTTAGGTGTTTTGTGAGTAATTTGGATACACTCTATGCTACAAAAATATTCTAAAACATACTTTCGGTGGGTCATATCCCTGACAATTTGGTGACAATTCCCCTTTGTCCAGTGTCATAGGGATGTGTGTATACACATTTTGATGATTTCACATAGAGAGTGTAGAATCCTATAACTGGTTAATACTATGTACCTTTTGGAAGATGACTATGTTAGTCACTTGTTTATTTATATTTGAGATATAAGTGTATGCCAATGTTTGTTGGAACTGCTTTACATGACTACTAAATTTATATAAACTATTTTATATAAATGTTTTACTTAATCCATTTTTTTAGATGTATTCCATATCTTGTAAAGAAAATCTTGTTCTTTAAATGTATTTTCCATCATTTTGAAAATGTATATCTTGTTTTTTTAAATATTCTTTTAAATCTACAAAACTGTTTGTTCTAAAAAACTAAAATTTGTTATTTGGATAATCTATATTGGGAATAATTTATGGGATCTGTGGTGGTATCCTCCTGGGCATAGGATAACACCCTACTTTTTCCTTCATGTTTCTTTTGACTTTATTCTTCCACACTCAAGCAGAGAAAAGGGATTTATTAGAGGTGGATCCAGATGTAGAGCTTTGGAAATGGTGATTTGTGTCCTTAGGGACCTTTTGGATTTCATTCTTAATTAGTAATTTTTGTTTTTGTAATTTTATTATTATGCCTCTTAGTATTTTGGTACTTTTTCTCCTAGTGGAGTTTTCTAATTGATATGCATATTTTCTTTTACCATTAACTTACGCATTCTTATGGAAAAATCATTCACACTTGTATATTGCACGATGCCTGGTGCTAGTATCTAGCCCATGGGGATCAGAAACACCCTTCGGGTCATTTCAGGGTTGGATCTGTTATTGAGTTACGAGGGTACCCAGGATGGTTCATGAAAAATTGGTATCAAATGAGGTTGTTGGTCCTTTTTCTTGAAGTCAATATGCATTTTTTGAGATCTTGTCGAGACTTATGTAGTATTTGTGATTGAGTGGTTGGCCAGATCTCACCGAAATTAACCTTTAGTCATCTAGGGTTTTAGGGAAATAGTTCTTTTGGATTAGTTCTAGTCTTCTCCCAATAGAGATTTGGATAGGTTGAAATCGAAATCTAGTTTGTCCCTTCTCTTGAGAATATTTTCTCTTTCTATAGAGTTTGAGTGTTAGTCTAACGTTCTCCATTTATCTACTGATATTTTTTTCAACATGCCTCTGAGAATATGTGTAAATCATATATAGGAAAATCTTGTTGCTGAACCCCAAAAAGAAAATCATATTGTTGATCCAAATATGGTTGAGGTGACTATGCACAATGACTACTCTCTAGGATGAGGACCACCTATAGTTCCCACTCAGGTTCTAACTGTGGATCATCTCGAGGATGTTCTTCAAAATTATTCCAAACAGTTACTTTAACATAAGACACCAGATTCAAAGGATCCACTGATCATCAACATGTTTAGGAATGGTTGTTCAAGATATATTGTCTATTGGAGTTCTTGGAGACACCGGAAGTGATCAGGGTGAAGTGTACCAACATCATGCTAGAGAGACCAAAGAGGATATAGTGGGAAATGATGGAAATGGTAGGGAAACATGAGGGATTACATTAGAATTAATTCAAGGTTCATTTCACCAATCAATTTTATCCATAGTCAATGTTGTTGGATAAGGCTATGGAGGTCTTCCAGATTGAGGAGGCCGACCAAATCATGACCGAGTATTCAAATAACTTTTCTGAGCCAGTATATTTTTCTCCTAAGATTGTATCTTATGATAGGATAAAGGCTCGACAATTTGAGTTAGGACTTTGATAAGATATTCATTCTCAGGTTTTATTGATAAATATGACCACTTATACTAATGTGTTGGATAGGGTGATGATGTTTGAGATGGACTCGGTTGGCAGGAGTTCCATTTTCTCCCAGTGGTAGTGTTATTTTCTTCAAAGGAAAACAGAAGCATGATGATACTCATGGAATTTGTTGACAGTAGATTCATTCCAAACATCCTATAGCTCATGGAGGATGTTCTTTGAAATTCTACTGGTGTGGAATTCCAAGATATTCTAGTATGGTTTCCACTGAGGAACACGATAACAATAGCTACTACGGACGTTCGGGACACTTAAAGTGGTTCTTCCATTACTTATCTACTCCACGTAGTGGGATAGGATCATCATATACTCTTAACGCTATGGGGAAATCAAATATTTCATGTTGAAACGGTTTCTATCCACAAGAATCTAGAACGAAGATTCTTCACATAGTGGAAGAGTCTCCAAAGGAGGCAGACATGGGTCTAGTGACTGTGAGAGGTACCATTACCATTTCCTCATCATTATTGACTGCTCTTTTTGATATGGGTGTATCTCACTATTTTATTTCAACCCATATTGTTAACATTCTTAATCTTCCAATGGAGAAACTATCTTGTGAAATGTATATTACTACACCCCATGGTACGAAGATAGAGTTGGGTCTTCATAGTACTGCATGTGTATTCGAATTTATCAGATGTTGATCTTTCTTGGGGTTTTTTGATTCTTGATATGAAATAACTTAACGTCATATTCGGGATATATTAGGTCATTTCCAAAAAAGAATGAATTTATTGTTATCTTCCATGGGTCTAATTTACTAAACCTAGTGGTGTGCCTCTAGTCTTTCAAGGATAATGGGACCCAAGGTTAAGAAGAGATTTAATTACTTATCTAGAGTTTTGGAATTTTATATTAGTGTTTTCTTTTGACCTAGAGAAAAATTTGATGGGAGGTGATCTTCCTTCAGTTTTCATCGAGTTTTCCTATGTTTTTTCTTTGAATTTGTCTTGTCTTCCACCAGTAAGAGTGGTTGAGTTTTCTATCTACTTAATGTCTGGAAGTCAGCCAATCTCTATCCCATATTACTGCATTGGACCAACTATCCTAAAAGAGCTGAAGTCTCGGTTGGATGGTCTTCTTAAGAAAGGCTTTATTCGTCTTAGTGTGTCACCTTGGGTAGTTCTGTTTCTCTTTGTTAAAAAGGATGATGGTTCTCTTCATGTATGTGTAAATTATCGAAATCTCAATTCTGTTACAATAAAGAATAAATATTAGTTTACATGGATTGATGATCTGTTTGATTAGCTAAAATGGGAGAAGTGGTTTTCAAATATCATCATTTGATCTGGTTTCCATCAGTTCAGGATAAAATAATATGACATTCCGAAGACCACCTTTTGGAGTAGGTATGGGCACATTGATTACCTTGTCCTTCTCTTTGGAATGATAAATTTTCCTTCAGTTTTCATGGTTTTAATGAACAAGATATTCCAATAGTATCTTGATACCATTGTGGTAGTCTCTATGGATGACATTCTTGTTTACTCCATGTCTGAGGAGTATCTTGTGCAACATCTGAGAATGGTTATAAATCTTCAAAGAAATCACTTCCTTTATACCAATCATTCAAAGTGTGATTTCCAGATTTGGGAAGTGAAATTCTTGGGACAGATGGTGTTTGAATAGGGTGTATCTGTAACACCCCGAGATTTTATAAGATATATTATTTTTAATTTCTTTGTTGTCTTCTATTATACACTACACCAAGATTAGATTGTACTATACACAGCTTTGTATTATCTTGCAGTATACGCAACACTATTCTTGGCTCGTCTTACACACAATTTCATGTTCGTTTTGTGGAAATTATTCTACATAACATTAAGTATATGTTTTTTTAATATTTAAATGAAATAAGTTTTGATTATGTATATGCAACACCAAACAAAGTTTTCACTACATGCAGCCTTGACTTGGCTTGCATTACACGCAATCAATACCTTCCTCAATAGCATGTGTAGTACGCATTACCGATTTTCACTAAACGAGATATTATTATAATATTATTATGAACTAGTTGTTATGAATAGTAATACCCACTTTTTGAAATGTTATAAATTTAATCTTTCAAAATGGACTTCATTTTTTGGATTTGGAATATTTAAATTAGCCTAGGGTGAATTTTTGGTATTTTTCTGAAAACTTTCAATTTTTAATGAATAGTGAAAACACTGGGTTACTATTTAAAAACCAACTTTTTATATAAATAATTATTTATTTCACTTAAATTTATTTTAGGTAAAAATTGATACATAATACTTATATAAGTTCAATGTAATTAATTGGTGTCATTTTATAATAATTTTAGATATATAAAAAATTTATTGAACTTTTCGCCATCTTTTACCCACCTCCTAGGAGAATTTGAAAATTTACACAAAACTTAATTTTACCGCTTCTGTGAGTGGAATTTCGAAAATCCGAGAGACACGGTTAATATCAAGGATTAAGATGTGGTTCAATAAGATAAAAATAATTTTTGGTGAATAGTAACTTTTTACTTTTATTAACCACGGTTAAAAGTAAATAGGGTAATTAAGGGTAAAAATGATATTATTATTACCCTAACACATGTTTTAATTATATTGGATAAGTATAATTCGACCAAAAACAACCTAAGGAATAAAATATTTCCCTTTAGCTCCACTTGGATTAGATTTGGATGTTTATTATTATTTTATTTAAAGAATAGTTAAAATAGTTAAAATCAAAGATTAATAACTAAATCATTTTTAATATAGGGATATACTTAAGATAAATTAGACAATAAATATTCATTAGGAAGATAAAAATATTTATTACCTAATGGTATTTTATTTTTAATTTTTAGTAATTAAATAATTGAATTTATTTACGACACAATGGTCATGCAGTAATTACCTAAATAATGAAATATTAAAATAATTGATATTATAAATACCCAAATATATGTAATTTGAGGATTTTTATGAATTAAACTAATTTTATAGGTTAATAGGACATGTTATTATTGATTTAATTAACATTTTTCTATCTAATCATGCTGTTATGATTTTTACAAAAATCAATTACCAAATAGTGTCAAAATTGACATGAAACAGTTTTTAAAGAAAACATTATATTATTAATTGTTATTATTTTCCTAAAAATCTAGGGTTTGGTAAAATGACTTAGATAAGGTTATATATATTAATAATGAACCATTCTGGGTTCGTTTTTCTTGTTATAGTAAGTTTATTAACCATGTAGTGTAGAAAACGAGAAGACACGAAAAAAGTTAAATTATTTAACTTGGAGCTAAATCTAAATGATAAGGTTAAAATAGTAACCTAAACATGTCTAAAACCTATTGGTTGAGCTTATTTAGACCCATCCCCAATTTAGCTTCGAAATAAATCAATTTGTATCTATTATCAACCGAATATAACTTTATTATAAAATAATATTTTAATTTTTTTCCAAAGGTGCCCCTCTCCTCCCTTATAAAAAGGGAATCCCTTCCCTCTTCTATTCACAACATTTTGAGCCTTTAAGCTCTAACAAACCCTGCCAATTCCTCTTCTAAACCCCTCTAGTTACCTCATAGAGGTTCTGGTCTTCTCAAAAGACCAACTCTAGTGCCCTAAGAATAAGTTTAAAGGAGGTGCGTTGAGGAAGAGGTAATCTCTTCTACCGACTATTTCAAGTTTCTTTCTTCTTATACTTCTTCTTATTTAGTTCTATCACTATAAATTAATAACATCAGTATCACTAATATACATATATATTATTATAAATATGAAACAACCCTATTTCATCTTCTATCCATCCTAGGGAAAATGAAATCACCGCGCGTGCGTACATACGGAATACCGTCTCCACGCCGTGGTGTAATATTTTTTCCACCACCACCTTACTTGGATGGGTATAATGGTGTAAATAAATATTATTATTTTAAATTTATATTGATTCTGAAATATTATACATACACTTCAATACAATTCCACGATCATGGGAATGATATCATCGCTCGTGCATACGTACGGACTACCGTCTCCACGAACGCGATGAGATTCATTTTCAATGATTAACCATTCAAGAATGATTATAAAGTATATATAATGAATAATAATGAAACATATGACATAATGAATCTATTTTATTTATGTATACATATATATATATATATATGTGTGCGTGTGTGTGTCATCTACTTCCATTCAAGTAAATAAAGAAAAGAAAACAGCGTCCATGCGTACGTACGACCTACCATCTCCATGAACGGTGTATTTCATTTCATTTATCTATCTATTATATATATATATATATACTGAATATATATGATATATAAATCATTATTTAAATTATTTATGTAATTAAATCATGATATAAGTAATAATAATATCAATAACAACAAGTCCAAACACATACGAGAAATAAAACATGTTACCCAAAATGGTGCTTTAACATGGAATTTACAAAAGAACGGCTAATATAAATTAATAAGTGAACCATATATGATATCATAATAATGAATATTATTCTGTAATAAGTCAATGAAATTATTTAAAATCATTATACAATAGGTTCAGATACGTACGGAGCATATCAGACTTATAGTAAGGGAAAATCTCACAATCTCATTTTTATCCGAGATTGTTTATACTTTAGAATTTACTAGGGCATATTTATCATCCACATCCATGTTTCCCCAATATGTAATATTATTTCCATCCACCTACAATTTTTCAAATCCCATTTTAGCAATTGGTGAGTTTTTAGTAAAAGATATGAATGGAATATTTTGTCATTTTTAGTATGAGTTACTTTCTGACTTTTCCGGCCAAAGTACAAGAAGAATGTTTTCTTCAACTTATATGGCCTGAATAAAATTTTAGAACATTATTTTCATGAATATTCCTTTACAAGTTTTAAAGTTTATTTTTAATCAACTTCTTGTCGTTTAAAATTGTATGACATGTTAATAAAGGAAAAAAAATTTAAATAGAAAAGATATTTTCCTCAAGAATGAAGTTCAAGTGTTTTATCAAAATTATTTTCCATCTAAGATAATATAGGGTTATGTTTCTATCCCTATTTTTAAATTGATTTGATTATTTTATGGTGGAATTATTTTTATGAAGTCCTTTTATCTTATATGGATTATGTTATGATTTCACGATGTTTAAGAATCCCATTTTTATTACATGGATTATGCTATGATGTATGATTTATTATTTTGTGGCACACATAACAATGGTTTTATTATGAGATGGGTGGGACCTATATCTCCCTCCAATGCATTGGGTAAATATTTATATCTCATGAGATAGACATGGCTGGAACGGTAAGTTAATCTGGTTCAGTGATACAGGACTGGAACGAGGTGTGAACTCTATTCATAAAGGAACTTTTTCCACTAAGATGGTCTTTGCAGCAATGCCTTGGCAACTATGGAAATCATATCATGTTCTTAATGGTTTTCCATAAATAAATGTTTTTTTACCATGCTATTTTATCATGATTGATGTTTCTTTATGATATATTCCTTACGTACTTCTACGATTTATGTCTTTGCTCATGATTTTGATGTTTAGATTTTATGTTCAAGTTTTTTCATTCAAATGTTTATGGATTGTTTTATGTTCTCTATGTTTACCCTTACTGAGAATTTGATCTCACCATTTTTATATTTTCTTTTCCCCATGATTTAAAGAAAGGTTTTAGGTTAGAAAACAAAAGGGGAATATCTTTATGGGAGATGTTGAAGATCTTTCACCACGATTAGAATATTATATTCCGAGTTTCCAAAGACACTAAACTATTACGGTCCTTGTGTGTCTGTTTTTGTTATGTATTAAGTATTCCACAAAAAGTATTTTAATGTATATGTACATCAAGATTTGGGTCTCTACAGTTGGTATCAGAGCGAAGGTTTAGTTAACCTTTGGAAACTAGGATGTGAAACCATTAGTGAAATCCCTAGAGATATTTCAAAGGTATGTCTAGGTATGTCCCTAAGGATAAGTATATGTATAGGTTATAGTCCTAGAATTATGGTAAGGATCTTAGAATTTAACCTTAGATGTTAGATATTGAAGGTACTTCCCCATTATTATGTTTTTTTCCTAGAATGATTTTTTCCTCTCACACTATTTTTTTGGTTTTAGAAAATGGCTGGAAATAGGAAGATTCACGATAATGTAGGATATGATGGACAATGGAATGATATTCTTCATGTGCAACAAAATGAAACAGGATTTTGAACTCCAAACATCGTTATTATGCCTAATGGGAAATCTCATAATATGATCAATAATATCAACTTTAACTCAACTTAAAAGAAAAAAGATGGAGTTTTATGATGATCATAGAGGAAAAAAAGTTCAATTTCCATCATGTAAATCATGTGGTAAGAGGCATCATGGAGAATGTTTCAAAGGAACTGCAAGATGCTTTGAGTGTGGAAAATAAGGACACAGAGCCAGTAATTGTAAAGGAAAAGGTTCTGTTAACACCATGGACAAGGATAATGGTATTGCTAAGACATAGACAATGGTTAAATATTTTAAATGTGGAATGTACGGGCATTATGCAAACCAATTCTCTAAGGGAAAATTTCCTGAAGAGAATCAGCATGGTCGTATGGGTAGTATTTATGTTGATGATGATGAAGAGAATACAAATGATATATGAGATGAAAGAAATGATGAAGCTTAGTCAGTGGTTTAAGAATGTAGTGTAATGATTGTAAGTTTATCAAGAATAATGTATGGTACTATGAAATAAAGAAAAATCTAAGGATTGTTACACTGTTGTCTTTCCTTGGGTTTTTGAAAGTATATGATGAATGGTACCGGTAACCATGAAAGGTTATTAAAATATTTTTGGAAGGTAGATGATATGTTCATAATGAAAGGATAATGAGATAATGAGATGTTTGATAGTATTAATGAGCTCATGACTGATATAAGGACAAAGTGATATCATTGTTTAAGTATATAGAAATTTTGGGAATTTGGTAAGTGGAAAGAGTTAACATTTGACAGCATTCATATTTTTTTCTAAGGTTCTATGGTAATTAATGTTTCAAAAGAATACATGATTAAGGTATTCACATGTTTGGAATATGACCAACAAGATATATCTTATGATATATTAGAGATAAATGATGGTATTCACATGCTTGGTATATGACCTCTCTATAATCATTTTCATTATACTATGAGATTGGAGAGACGTATTTTGGATATGCCTAATGATTGGAATGGATTATTTTGGACATAAGATAGTATTATTTAAAGATAGAACTTTTTTTTAGATATTATTTTTGTAATTTTATAATAATATTGTTTTAGAAAAAGGAAAACTCGTCGGATGGGTGACAACCCGTCGCTTCGGACAAGGTTGCGGGAATCGAACCCACAACCGAAGTGAGACAAGCCTTTATCACATACCAATGGCGTATTGGAAGTACCTAGTTAGTAGAAATAAGTTTTATTTTATTAAATGATATGATAGATGAAGTATAAGTCCATTTTAGGAACCATATACAATGGACTTATGTATATTTAAAAACATTCGCGAACCTTTTGTTTGAGATAGATGGAATGACCTATCATTATATCGCATGATCTGCGAACACTTCACAAATGAAAAATTCAACTTCATTTCTTTAAGAGATTAAGTAGAAATTGTTCAAGGAACGATCAACAGTGAGATTGTACCAAAATCAAGAAAGTATTTCCTCTAATTCCAATTTTTTCAAACTTTATGGAAATGATCTTGAAAACCAAAAAAGGTTTTCCTAGTGTCCTTATATCTGATGATTCATATGGTACCATAAATAATCACAAATTTATGGCTTTTTGATTGTTTTCTTTTTCATAGCCATGTCCTCTACCACTATCCATCAGAACTTGATGGTTAGATTTCTCTTCCATATCCATATTTTCACCTATGTTCTCTTATGTGGAAACCCGATGATTAGTTAGTTTGGGTAACCTTTACATTTCATAATTTAGTTTTTAAAGTTCAGTTTTGGTATTCCTTTTTACGATATGGGTTTCTATGAAAGAAACTTTCAAGTAGTAAACCATTTATAACCCCGACGAATTTCGAGGGCGAAATTCATTTTAAGGGGGGTAGAATGTAACACCCTGAGATTTTATGAGATATATTATTTTTAATTTCTTTTATGTCTTCTATTATACACTACACTAAGATTATCTTATACTATACGCAATAATGTATTAGCTTGCAGTATACGCAACACTATTATTGGCTCGTGTTACACACAATTTCATGTTCGTTTTGTGGAAATTATTCTACATAACATTAAGTATAGATTCTGTTTAATGTTTAAATGAAATAAGTTTTGATTATGTATATGAAACTCCAAACAGAGTTTTCACTACACACATCCTTGACTTGGCTTACATTACACGCAATCAAGACCTTCCTTGATAGCCTGTGTAGTACGCAATACTGTGTTTCACTAAACGATATATTATTATAATATTATTATGAACTAGTCATTATGAATAGTAATACCAACTTTTTTAAATGCTATAAATTTTATCTTTAAAAATGGACTTCATTTTTGGATTCGGAATATCGAAATTATCCAAGGGTGAATTTTTGGTATTTTTCTGAAAACTTTCAATTTTTGATGAATAGTGAAAACACTAGGTTACTATTTAAAAACCGACTTTTTATTTACATAATTATTTATTTTAATTAAATTTATTTTAGGTCAACATTGATACATAATACCAATATAAGTTCAATGTAATTCATTGAAGTTATTTTATAATAATTTTATATATATAAAAATTTTATTGAATTTTTCACCGTCTTTTACCCACCTCCTAGGAGAATTCGAAAATTTACACAAAACCTAATTTTACCGCTTCTGGGAGTGGAATTTCAAAAATCCGAGATATGCGGTTAATATAAAGGAGTAAAATGAGGTTCAATAAGAAAAAAAATAATTTTTGGTGAATAGTAACTTTTAACTTTTATTTACCACGGTTAAAAGTAAATAGGGTAATAAAGGGTAAAAATGATATTATTATTACCCTAACACAAGTTCTAATTCTATTTGATATGTATAATTAGACCCAAAACAACCTTAGGAATAAAATATTTCCCTTTAGGTCCACTTAGATTAGATTAGGACATTTATTATTATTTTATTTAAAGAAGAGTTAAAATAGTTAAAATCAAAGTTTAATAAGTAAAACAATTTTTAATATAGGGTTATACAAAAGATAAATTAGACTATAACTATTCATTAGAAATATAAAAATATTTCCTACCTAATGGTATTTTATTTATAATTTTTAGTCATTAAATAATTTAATTTATTTATGACACAATGGTGATGCAGTAATTACCTAAATAATGAAATATTAAAATAATTGATATTATAAATACCCAAATAAATGTAATTTGAGACTTTTTATGAATTACACTAATTTTTTAGGTTAATATGACATGTTATTATTGATTTAATTATTGTTTTTAGAACTAATCATTCTGTTATGAGTTTCACAAAAATCAATTACCAAATAGTGTCAAAATTGACATAAAATAGTTTTTAAAAGCAATATTATATTATTAAATGCTATAATTTTCCTAAAAATCTAATTTTAGGCCAAATGACGTAGGTAAAGTTATATATATTAATAATGAACCACTATGGGTTCTTTTGGCTTGTTACAGTAATTTTAGTAACCATGTAGGGAAAGAAAAAAAGAAGACATGGTAAAAGTTAAATTATTTAACTTAGAGTTAAATCTAAATGATAAGGTTAAAATAGTAACATAAACTTGTCTAAAACATATTGGATGAGAGTATTTAGACCCATACCCACTTTATATTAGAAATAAATCACTTTGGAGCTATTATAAACCGAATATGACTTTATTATAAAATAATATTTTATGTTTTTCCTAAGGTGCCCATCTCCTCCCTTATAAAAAGGGCACCACTTCCCTCTTCTCTTCACACCATTTTGAGCCTTGAAGCTCGGACAAACCCTGAACATTCCTCTTCTTAACCTATATAGTTACATAATAGAGGTTTTCTTCTTCTCAAAAGACCAACTCTAGTGCCCTAATAAGAGGTTTAAAGGAGGTGCGTCGAGGAAGAGGTAATCTCTTCTACCGACTCTTTCAAGTTTCTTTCTTCTTCTACTTATTCTTCTTTAGTTGTATCACTATAAATTAATAACATAAGTATCAATAATATACTGATATATTATTATAAATATTAAACAACCATATTTCATCTTCTATCCAACCTACGGAAAATGAAATCATCGCACATGCGTATGTACGAAATACCGTCTCCACGTCGTGGTGTAATCTGTTTTCCAGCACCACCTTACTTGGATGGGTATAATTGTGTAAATAAATAACTATATATGATTATTATAAAGTGATATTTATTCTGAAATATTATACATACACTTAAATAAAATTCCACGATCATGGGAATGATATCATCGCTCGTGTGTACGTACGGACTACCGTCTCCACGAACGCGATGAGATTCATTTTCCATGATTAACCATTAAAGAATGATTATAAAGTATATATAATGAATAATAATGAAATATATGAAATAATTAAGCTATTGGATTTATGTATACATATATATATATTTCATCTACTTACTTCCATTCAAGTCAATAAGGAAAAGATAGCAGCTTTCATGCG
Organism: Viscum album; assembly: GCA_963277665.1. Taxonomy (NCBI): domain Eukaryota; kingdom Viridiplantae; phylum Streptophyta; class Magnoliopsida; order Santalales; family Viscaceae; genus Viscum; species Viscum album. The sequence continues at coordinate 1,820,446,950 of OY728153.1, read as the reverse complement.
TACATACGGTCTACCGTCTCCATGAACAGTGTATTTCATTTCATTTATCTATCTATCATATATATATATATATACTGAATATATATGATATATAAATCATTATTTACATTCTCTAAGTAATTAAATCATGACATAATTAATAATAATATAAAAAACAACAAGTCCAAACACGTATGACAAATAAAATGTTTTACCCAAAACAGTGCTTTAACATGGAATTTACAAAAGAACGGGTAATATAAAGTCATAAGTGTACCATATATGATATCATAACAATGAATATGATTCTATAATAAGTCAATGAAATTATTTAAATCATTATATAGGAGTTTTTGATATGTACCAAGTATATCAGACCTAAGGTAAGGGAAATCTCACAATCTCATTTTTATCCGAGATTGTTTAAACTTCAGAATTTACTGGGGAATATTTATCATCCACATCCATGTTTCCTCAATATGTAATATATTTTCCATCCACCTAAAAATTTTTAAATCCAATTTTACACATTGGTGAGTTTTTAGTAAAATATATGAAAGGAATCTTTTATCGTTTTTAGTACGAGGTACTTTTTGACTTTTCTGGCCAAAGTACGAGAAGAATGTTTTTTTAACTTATACGACCTGAATGGATTTTTAGAACATTATTTCCATGAATATTACTTTACAAGTTTTCAAGTTTATTTTTAATCAACTTCTTTTCGTTTAAAATTTTATGACATGTTAAGAAAGGAAAAAAAAATTTGAAATAGAAAGGATATTTTCCTCAAGAATGAAGTTCAAGTGTTTTATCAAAATTATTTTCCATCTAAGATAATATAGGGTTCTATTTATATCCCAATTTTTACATTTATTTGATTATGTTATGATGGAATTATTTCTATAAAGTAATTTTATCTTATATGGATTATGTTATGATGGCACGATGTTTAAGAATCCCATTTTTATTACATGGGTTATGCTATGATGTATGATTTATGATTTTGTCGAACACATAAGAATGGTTTCATTATGAGATGGGTGGGACCTATATCTCCCTCCAATTAATTGGGTAATGATTTATATCTCATGATATAGACATGGCTAGAATGGTATGTTAATCCGGTTCAGTGATACAAGACTGGAATGAGGAGTAAACTCGATTCAGAAAGGGACTTTGTCCACTAATATGGTCTTTGCAGCAATGCCTTACCTACTATGGAAATAATATCATGTGCTTAATGGTTTTCCACAATTAAATATTTTCTTCCCATGATATTTTATCATGATTTATGTTACTTTATGATATATTCCTTACGTACTTCTAAGATTTATGTCTTTTCTCAAGATTTTGATGTTTAGATTTTATGTTCAAGTTTTTTCATTCAAATGTTTATGGATTGTTTTATGTTCTCTATATTTACCCTTACTGAGAATTTGATCTCAACCTTTTTATGTTTTTTTCCCAGGATTTAAAAAAATGGTTTTAGGTAAGAAAACAATAGGGGAAGATCATTACAAGAGATATTGAAGATCTTCCACCATGATTAGAAGATTATATTCCGAGTTTCCAAAGACACTAAACTATTACGGTCCTTGTGTGTCTGTTTTGGTTATGTATTAAGTATTCAACAAAAATTATTTTAATGTCTATGTACATCAAGATTTGGGTCTCTACAGTATCAGTTGATCCTAAGAAGTTGAAGGTTGTTATGACGTCGGAGAAACCATGAAATGTCTTCAAGATTTGGATCTTCTTTAGATTAGGTGGTTATTACCATAGGTTTGTGAAGGACATATCAAATATGACTTCTCCAATAACTATTATTAATTTGAAGAGGGTAAATTTTTCGTGGAATTATAAATCTTAGAGTTCTTTTGTTGATATAAAATGTTTGTTCACTACTGTACAAGAGTTGACTCTTCCCAAAGGCGGATAGGGAGATGTGGTCTTTGGTGATGCATTAGGTTTTGGCTTGGGCCACATTCTTATGCAGGGTGATAATGTAGTATCATATATATCTCATCCTCTTAGGCCACATAAGAATAATTATCCTACCCATGATATATAACTTGTTTATTTGTTGCATGGGCTTAAAATATTTTTGCACTACCTTCTGGAAAATTATTTACAGTTTATTCAAACCACAAAATCTTAAGATATATCATCAAATAAAAAGATTTGAATCTTTGGAAGAGGCATTGCGTGGATACATATAGTCATTCTAATTTAACATCTCATATAACCCTAGGAAAGGAAATGTCATTGCTGATGATTTAAGATTAAAACTTCCAACCAATGCAGTGAAACAATCTTTAGAAGAGAGGAATTTTATGGCTCTCATTTCAAAGATTCATATTGGAGTTCAGGAGGAAGGGGCTGATGTTTTCGTAGTGACTGTGTAGTTGAATTTTTCTATTCTCAATGTGATTCTTCAAGATAAACATCTTAATAATTAGTTCAATAGCACCAGAGAATCCTTTTATGGAGGGGGGGAATTTTTCAAGTGGTTGTTCTCCAAAGAGTGTGTTTTATGCTATCAGAATCACTTCATTGTGCCGTTAGTGGAAAGAAAGTAAATTATGGGTGATTTTAATAATTCTCAGTTGGATGTGATCCTAGGAAACACTAAGATGTTATATGGAATGAGGTTGTAGTTTTGGTGTCCAGGTATGAGATGAGACATTTCTGAGTTTGTCTCTCATTGCTATACATGCCAACATGTGAAGGTCGAGTACCAGAAATCTTCAACTTTGCTTCAACCACTTCCAATTCCAACTTGGATGTGGGATGAGATCTCAATGGGCTTTGTGATTGGTTTACCTCTTACCCAAAGAATAAATAATGCAACATGGGTTGTGATCGACAAGCGGACCAAGTTAGCTCACTTTATACCCATTCATGAAACATCCAAAGTTGAGGAGTCGGGAGATCTCTATATGAAAGAGATTGATCATTTTAATAGAGTTCCGTATTCTATAGTATCTTATACGGATCCTTGGTTTACTTCTCACATTTGGAGAGGCCTTCAGGCAGTACTAGGATCTTAGGTTTATTTGATAATGACCTACCATCCACAGTCGGATGGACAGACAGAAAGAGCTATATCTATTCTTGAGGATATGTGTCGTGCATGTGTCCTTGACCTCAGTGGGGGTTGGGATGATCACTTGGTTTTGGTTGAGTTCTCTTATAATAACTACTATTAGTCTATGATTAGAATGGAAAAATTTCCACCTTGTATGGTTGGCCTTGTAAATATTTATTGTGTTGGACAGAGGCCAAGGAATGTTCTTTAGTTGAACCATGCATGGTGGAGGAGACGATGGTAAGGATTAAGTTTATTCATCATAGGATGTTAATAGCACAAATATGATATAAGACTTATTCTAATAGATGTAGTAGACATTTGGAGTTTTCAGTTTGTGATCATGTCTTCTTAAAGGTTTCACCCCAGATGGGTCATCGACACCTTGGGAGGAAAGGGAAGATTTCTCCTCACTTTGTGGGACCTTTTGAGATTGTTTAGAAGGTGGGTAAATTTGTGTACCTTTTTCACTTCCACCATAGCTGACGTCAATACATAACATGTTCCATTTATTGTAGTTGAGGACGTGTCTATCTTATCCATATCAGGTTTTGAGCTAGATTTATCTTGAGATCAACCCTGATTTATCATAGACGGAGTGACCAGTCATGATAGTTGATTCTAATACTAAGGTACTTTGTGGGAGAACGATACCTTTGGTTCATGTACTATGGAAAAATGGATCTGATAATTACAGGACGTGGGAACATGAGGCACTGATGAGAGAGTAGTGGCCCCATCTATTTTTCATGGAAGCTTCTTCATAGGATTTTTGGGTGAATATATTTTTTATTATGGGGAGGTTTTAACATCCTGTTACCTTGATCATGCAATTTTCCACCATTTCTAAGTTCCCATTTGGTTAAAACTCCTATTATGTGATTTTTCTGGGTTTACTATAGATAGTATAACAGGTACATGTAGTGAACCTAAAGTATACATCGTGTACTTGGAGCTAATTTTAGGTCATGAATGGGGAGGTCATGTTGTGAGCTGGTACACACCGTGTACCTGAGGTACACATCGTATAGGGGTTAAATAGCATGTTTTAAACTTGAGGCAATGGATTTTTCAGCATACTTATTCAGAGTGGCCAACACATCATGACCCTTGGGTACACGTCGTGACTCTTCCTCAACCCAGCCTTAAGTGATAAGTTGGGTGGTTCTACTCAGTTCTTTTGATTCCAGAGTTCATGGCTCTCAACCTAGAAAAGTTCTAGTAAATATTTTAGAGACTCAAATCCTTCTTAATCAAACCAAACGTCTTGGTAACTTCATTCCTCTTGCAGTATGATTCCCAAGTAAGTGTTCCCCCTTGTTATTCTACTTTCTCTCTTCCCCTCCTCTTGGGTTTTCAATGGATCATATTCTTATTGATGGATCCATGTCATGTGGTATTAAATATTGATACTAGTTAGATTTTTGAGGTCTTATACACCTTCATTCTCATTGACGGGTGTCGTTGCGAGTGTCGTTCTTTGGTAAAGAGGTAGTTGGTTACGTCTCGTTTTCCCAAATTGATTACCATTGTATTTCTTGGTTGATTTCAATTCCTGATTTAGATTCAAATTCTCAACCTTTCTTTCAACTGCTTTGATAAAACCCAATTACTTTGAATTGGGATATTTGAAATATTTTTGGCATGAAAACATGGAAAACCAGTGATTCCATTTAATTGGGGTGGTTTTACAGAAATTTAATGATTTAAAACTTTGAATTTAAAGTATGGATTTAATGGATCTTTTTTCAATTAAATTGTTGAATTTAATTGGTAAAATTAATTGTGAAAATAATGTAATTAGTTTTAAATGAATTTTAAACATTTAAATGGCTTAAATTTATTTGATAGAAACCTAGTGGATTTATAGTGTGATAAAATTCGTGTTTTTGAATAAAACCTATTTTTGTTTTAAATGGAAATGAATTTGAATTTTCTAAAATGTAAAAATGGGAGTGATCATATTTTTAAGAAGTATTAAAGCAGTTTTCCCATCATGTAAGAGCTCATTCCAGCCTTAGGTAGTTAGTGAGTTATTTGGAAACACTCTACGCATTGACAATGTTTTAAAACATACCTACGGTGGGTAACATCCCCTACGTGTTTGGAATCCTATAACAGGTTAATACTATCATACATTTTGGAAGATGACCATGTTGCTCGCTAGTTTATTTGTACTTGAGATATAAATGTTTTCCAATGTTTTTTGGAACTACATTACATGCCTACTGAATTTATATAAATTGTTTAGTATAAATTTTTAACTTAATACATTGTTTTAGAAATATTCCATCTCTTGTAAAGTAAATCCTATGCTTCAAATTTATTTTCTATTATTTTGAAAATTTATAGCATGTTTTTTTAAATATGATTTTAAATTTACAGACATATTTGTTCTAAAAAACACAAATCTTTTATTTGGATAATCTATATTTGGTATTTGTTATGGGAGCATTTGTGGTATCAATATGGGCTTAGGCTCAAACCCTACTTTTTTACTTTGGATTTTTTTTAAACACTCTTCTTCCATGATTCGGAAAAGGGAAGGGATATCTTGGAGGTGGATCCATCCATTGAGCTTTGTACATGGTTAGTTGTATCCTAAGAGGACTTGGGGTAGTTTATTTATTAGTACATTGGGTTATAGAATTTTATATTTTATGCCTCTTGGTATTTTAGTAATTTTTCTCCTAGTTGAGTTTTTCTATTGATATGCATACTATCATTTATCGTTCTCTTTAGTATTCTTCTGTCAAAATCATTCCCACTGGTATGTTGTATGATTTCGGCTGCTAGTCATTAGCCCACGGGGATTGGGAACTCCCTTTGGGTCATGTCAGGGCCAACCTGGTTATCGGGTTGCCAGGGTACCTGGGGTAGTTTGTGAAAATATCTCCCTATTAATTAATTACAAAATTGAACATTGGATATATTTAAGAAATTTAGAAATTCTTCATGTTCATATTTTTTAAAATTTATATCACCCATTAAAAAATTTAATAAAAGGTAATTTAAAACATTTTATTAACAATAAATTTTATATTTATTAATAAATGTCAATTGCATAATGTACACTTTTTTAGCATGAAGAAATTTCATAATATTTAAGAATCGCGGATATTCATAAACATTTATAAGTGAAAAATCATTCCATATCCCCTTAAAAATATATATATATAATTAATTTTTTTCTAAAAAATACAAGATAAAATTTATCTTCCTCATCAATTCATATACATAGATTTCTTAGAAATAAACATAGTGAGTAATAGAAAATCAATTAAACTATAAAATAATCAATTAAAATTCATAAAAACTATATTAGATTTCAAATTTGGTAGAATAATACCTATAGACCTGAAATAATCAAATATATTTCAACATGGCAAATTATATTAATTAAAGATAAATCACTATCATTATACATTCAATAATTAATTTATCAATCATCAGATAATCTAATGGTTTAGTAAAATTATTATCAATTTGATTTTCTAAGGAAATAAATTATATAATAATATCCCCCATTATTAATATGATATAATAATAAGATAAATTTAAAATCCTTAATTACTTGTATAATGTTATAAATGGATTTTATATATTTTAATAAATGATGTGTTATCACATTATATATCTTCTTTATCAAATGTTACTTTGAAATCAAATAATTATTATTTGGTCAGTATAACATTTTCTGAAAAAATCGCTTTAGAGATATACTCATCTTCATATGTGTCTAAAGAAATTGATATTTTATTAAAACTAAATAAAATTGTGCATTTACCAAATAAAATTCTTTTACCCAGTCATCTCTTTAAATCAATCCAGTAATGATCAAAATCATAAATAAGGTTAGGAAGTAAAATTTGAAAATTTTATATTAAATTAGAACAAACCAGTTGTAAATATTATTTTAAAATATCTAATATTTATTTTTTAATTACATTAATTGAATATTTTATGGATTAGATTAAATAAAAATAACCCTCTATATTTAAAACATTATATAATGTATAGATTAAGTAAAATAGAAAAAAATAATTGAATATCATGCCTCTATAGTGATTAACATCAATGTTTTTTCAAATTCATATATATCTAGATTGTAATATGTATCAATAGTGGTCATTATATTATTTAAAAACATAAATATTAAATTCATAAACAATAAATCAAGAATATTTAGATTTTCCAATAAAATAAATCAAATTTTTTTAAAAAACATCAATTCTATAACAAATTTAATTTCACTAATTAATCTCATTTCAAATTATTTTTTCATAAAACATAAAAATTTAGTACTTGGAAAATAATATCTATCACCAAATATAATTTCATCAATATATATTTGAGAAAAATAAAATTTTATTTTCAAAATTGATAATAGAAAATTTTAGATCAAAATTTCTTTTATTAGAATCATTTGACAACAAAAATAGTGTGTGGCTATCATACTAAGGTCATGGATCATTCTTGAGATTGTAAAAATATTTACATAACATTAAATAATGATTAGTGCATTTCCTATTTTCAAATCTAGGTCATTGATTAAAAACCACACAGTAAATTAAAACATATAAAAATAAAATTCTTACATCAATTTAAAAAAATAATGATTTAAAAAACAAAAAAAAAATATATTCTGAAAGGTTTATTTCCAAGTATCTATGGAAATATATTCTTCAATATTAATTCCTTATTATTTTAAATATCCTTTGTAAACTATACTTGTGTAATTTTTAAAAATATTATAATATTTATCAATTTTATTTTGAAAAATACTCTTATTTCCAGAAGTATTTTATATATATAGAATTCAAGTTTATTCCAAACATTATTTCATTAAAAATTTTTGAATTCATCATGGATCATTAAACCAATTTGAATTAATCAATTATTAGTCAACATTAAGAGGTAAAAAATCTTTCATAAAATTTAAATTGACACGAAATCTCAATACATATGTTTTCTAATTCCAAATTTAAAATTTTCTAAATAATGATGTGTATGACATTTCAAATTGATAGGATCGTATTATGAAGAGATTTTCTCCACCTAAAATGTTACATTATTATTTTATGGATTACCTTTACCAAAGATAAAAAATTTTAAATTTCCCCCCATATCATCTAAAATTGAAATCAGTTTCAAATTAGATTTAATACATTTTTCATAAAAATATTATTTCAAACTCATAGTTCTATTATTAGGCACTCTAATCATTAATGTTATTATTATATCCCATAAAATCTCTTTCATTATCTTCAGAATCAAATTTATCTCATATATACATAGTATATAAAATAAAACCCTTGAAAAAAATCTATAAAATATGTATTTATGGGTTTTTTCTATTTAAGAAATTCATATGTAGTTTTTTTCTAGATTTTTAATAAGAAATATAATTAAAATATAGTAATAAGTATTTAATTATGGAGGAGAAAATATTTTAGAACAAATAATTTCATAAAAATAGTTCTTTAAATTTCCTTAATGTTTATATTACACCTCTATATAAGGGCATATTGTTTTGGTGTTCTAGGGAGAAAACAATTATTAATGTATCAATTATTTTCTGAATGAAACTAAAATTCTAGATTAAAAAATTGGCCTCCTTTATCGAATATCACTAAAATTATTAACTCCACTTTTGATCTTGAATCAGTTTGGAAAAATCAATAAAAATGATAAATGTTTCAATTTTATAAGTTAAGTAGTAAAATCAATTGAATCTATTGCAATCATCAACAATTACCAAAACAATATTTTTCCATTAAAACTAGCATTATTTATTGGGAAAAATAAATCAATCTTCAATAGTTATAAACATATTATTATATTAACATTATTTTATTTTTTAGATTTTATTTTTGATTCTTAAAAATTAAGTATGATTCAAAAAAAACGTACTTAAATTAATCTCTTGTAGTTCATTAACCTCTTCATGTCTGAAAAGTTTTAATAGTTTCAATAAATTTAAATGTTTAACATTTTATTCCAAAGAACATTATCTATTTTAAAAAAATAATCACTTTACATTCCCCTTCATTTTTTCATAACATTCTATATAGTGAATTCTTCATTTTATATTTCCATAAAATAAAAGACAATTCTCTTTTAAAACTATATATTCATTTTATTCAAACATAACTCTCATTATATCCTCACAATTATGTGATATATTTAATAAGTAATGTTTTAATCATTTTATATATTTTACATTTTAAATAATAGTTTTTTTTAAACACCATATTCTAAAAAGGTGTTAATAAAACATTTAAAATTATCTATAAAAGTGACCAGACAAAAATAACCTTAATTAAAACATATAAATATCTAAATTTCATAATTATTTTCTTTAGAACAATTATTTTCCATATATAATGAATCTATGTTACATTTAAGATATATTTAATGAAATTGATCATGTAAATTATTGTTTTCAAACCCATGCCATCTTGAGTCCAATTATACTAGTGGTAGAATATTTAGTCACCAAAATATATTTCCAACATATATTTGTAGGATATCAGTAAAAATATTTCATTTAGATAGAATAATAATTGTAACCAAATGATTTTGTAATTTTTAAGGATTATTATTTTTAATGTAACTATACATTCTATACATAAAACGTTTTAAATGTAAAACTTATCTATTTATATATTTACAATTTAATATCTATTAATCCTTATGTGATGATTTTCACATTGAAAACTATATTTTTTTTGTTATGTTTTATCATATATATCATCTTATAATATTATTTATTTCCATGAAAATTTTGATTTGTTTTATTTTAATATAGAAATTTAATTCTTAGGATCTTCATTTTCATTATTAATAACTTCAATGTCAACACATATTTTCCCATTTAAAATGGAATCTATATTTCTTAGTTTCTTATATGAATTTTCAATTTTTGTGTATTTTTTCAAACTTTATACATGTCCCCCAAAACTATGTTATTGAAATACCTTTATCTCCATTATTTTCAAAATTAAAATCATTAACTTTTTTATTTTCCCTTTTGATAATATCACTCTATAATATTTATTCTGACACTTCTAAATCAGCTTTATTTTTCTCTTCTTTATTTTTTAAAATAATAAAGTTATTTTTTTATTATCCAATTTAATTTTAATAATTTACTTTTTCAATTACCTTTATAACTTTACTATTCATAAAATATACTTTTGAAACCTTAAATGTTTTTCAAATTAATTATTTAGAATCAATTTTATAATATAATTCATAACCCAAACTAGATTCAAAGTCCATAATTACCACATTAATAGTTTTTTCTACCAAAATACGGTTGGATGATTCCCTACCACTCTCAGAATATTTAATAATTGAGTCTCACTCTTTTTATTGTATGTTAACACACTCTTGTTCAGGGTTTTATTATTTCCATAATTTCCCATATTTATAGCCAAATTTCATAATAATTTAAATAAAAATGTACATTAAACATAAATTAAATAAAATTATTCATTTTACACTCCTCATTGGGAATAATTATGTGTGATTTTATAATAAAGGAAAGAACTGATTAGTTTATTTAAAAAAAATTGTATAATGTTTTTACTTTTTCAATTATAATATTCCTTATATTTTAGTTCTTTATTAGTGATCTCTATACTCATTCCATAATAGTTATATCAACTAAAGCCACTCCAAGAACATTCATTCCATTCAAAATACTTGGAAATTAGTGTAATTTTTGGGTCATTGATACATATTATCTTATTTTAATGTTCTAATACTCTAAATGTAGTATTCCATGCTTTTTATGTTATGTTTTCTAAAAAAAATTTCCAGTTACATAAATAAATCCCTAAATGTATTGATTTGAAAAAAAAATGATACATGGCTATAAACCCATCAATATAAAATATAGTATTAAATATTAATTATATTATAATTCAAGCTAATGTGAGCAATTTTTATTTGTTATATCACTAAAATGGGATGGTTGATTCAGTGATCATCACTTTTTTAGTTTCATTATTAAATAAAAAACATTAAACTCAAGTTAATGAGTAATAAATCCACTAAAAACAAGTGAATGGGAACAAACATAGAAACAAGAGAATTTAAAAGGTTCAAAATAAGATACGTTATTATGCATCATGATTTTAAAGTAATCAAAAACCACACAAACCACTCGAAAAGGATCCTTTAGTTGGATACAATAAATAGGGAACATCGTTTCATATGCATAAGACTATAGTCAATTGACAGTTCATGTTTTCCTCAATCAAACAAATGATATAAATGTTTTTATAACAATACTAAAACCTTTCCCCGACGTTCTTACACAAAATCATAAAAACATGCCAAATGTATTTCTTCTTACATCTAACCACATGAACATAAAACCTTATACCCTTTCTTAATCATGTAAACCTCTAATATATGAAATTAATATGATAACATACATATGATGATATCAACCACAACCATATATCTTTCGCACTTGTATCTGATTACATCGACCAAAAACATCTTTTTTAGGAATCAAAAACATTCCTCCAATTATCTTATAAAAATTAAATATTTATTACAAAATAATTTAAAATACACTGAACATAATAAAATATCCTCTTATATGATATAATTTCAAATACTCATGCGATCAACTGAGACTAATATCATTTTAAGATCTTGTGTGATGGGATTTGTCTAATAGAATACATCAAAAACATATGTGTGTACTTTGACAAACATCCCCAAATCTAAAACCCTAAAAAAGGATTGAAATTTACACATATAAATGGGAACTCAATTAGGAAACATAAGTCTGATGTTCTTCATATAACTTTGTAAAAAACATTTTACAACTGGACCACCAAAAATTCATAAACCTCATTCCAAAACTCCTCATTTGTACTTAATCAGGGATAATAAAACCATTCAGTATTCATGATTTTTATGTCTTTAGAAATAGTAAAGAATCACAATATTTTTTAAATTGACATAATGTATGATGGAAGATGTAATAATTTTGGTATAAATGATAAAACTATTTCTCTATCTGAAAAGATTAGAATGGTATAATCTGTCAAAAAGACTTGGTCTGATAATCTTTAGACGATTATCTATGTCTGGTCACTTTTATATACCAAAAATTATAAGTAATTTATGTTATCAAAAACTTTATGTATATAACATTTATCTATAAAATAAAACACCTAATGAAATACTTTTTACAACAAGTTACTTTTCAACTACTTTTGAATCTTTGATGCACATCCAAACTTCATTATCAAAATACTCAACCCCATGGGTTTTGATGTTAACCAAGGAATACAAATCCCAGAAAATATTTAACTCAATAAATGTATTACATGTAATTAAATTATGATCTTATTTGATAGAAATAATTGTAGGAAACCAAAATTATTGATAAATAATACCTTGTTGTCATGACGTAGTGATTTAAGAAACATTTCCTACACCTCTTCAGAAACATATTATTTTATATGAAACTTCTATCAACAAAAATAATTTCAACTTGCAAGAAAAACATCCTATATAAACATTAAAAACTATTTTAACTATTCACACAAATCAAAATTCCAACATACCCCCTTTAAAAACTCCTCCAACAAACATAATATTCCTTAATATGTATAGTAAATACAAATTGATAAATGTAGGTCACATGTTTTCTCCACGTTTGAATGAAAAATATAAAGTAAACATTGATAGGGGAAGGAAAACACATTCCTTGGACATGATGAGAGTGTGGTTATGAATGCATGATCAACGTTAGTTTTCTAAATGCCTCATTTGGAAATTGTTTAGGGATCGGTAACTTGCTCTATTATAGGAACAAACTGTATATTCAGTTCATTTCTTTCCATATTCTCTTTGATGAAGTTTTATTTTATACAAATGTTCTTAGAATGATAATATTGAATATTTATTTAATGATATTTATAAAAAATTTATTATTACAACCCAATAGTAGGGGTAACAAAATATCTTTCAAAGAATCATTTAATTATGTCTTCTTGCACAATTACTAAATAATTTCTTGATTGCTGGCCACACAATTAGCTTTAACCATGTTAAGAGTCACTAAATTTCATTTCATATTATGAAAACTAAAATAAAATTCTCTAGAAAATAAAACTCCACTGAATATGTAAATTATTATATCAACAAAACATGACCAATATTTTTATGTGTATCCAAGTAGATAGAAATTTATTGAGTAGTTATATTTTATTCCAAATTCAGTTGACACTTTTAGTGAACCAAGAACATGTTAACACTTTGATACATGACATATAATATAACTATATACACATTATCATTTCTTGAAGCTATTAGATATAAAAAACATTCAAACAACTCTCTAAACACATTTGGATCAACCAAATATCATTCCCTATCTTTCAATAAAAAATCCCATACAAATTGGTGCGGAAATAGGGTTTTAATTTTACATTCAAAACTCGTTCATAAGTTCCATGGCACTATTCTCTTGAGATTGGATAAATACTTCTTTTTGAGTGATTTATAAAATAATAATGTACATAATTTCACATATCATTGATATTTTTAAAAACTTATTAATTTCATGAGAAAATTCTTTATGTGTTTATTGATCATTCCCTGTGAATATAATATCATTAATACAAATAATAACAATGGGGAAAACCTATTTATTTTTGTTTTTTTCAAGGATTATAACAAAAATTTATTAAAATTCATGTTTCTTTTGTTTGTATTCAATCTAAAATACCATGATCTCATATCCTGATTTAAACCATCTATTGTAATCATTAACATTCACACATAGATTTATTCTTTTAAAATAAATAATCAACTGAGTTATTTATTATACACCTCCTCATATATCTATATTTCACGAAAAGTTGACTTGACATCCATCTAAAATATATTTTATCTTTTTTCTATTGTGATAAAATAAATTATGGCCATTTCAATACATTATAATGTGGAATAATTATTATCAAAATAAATTCCTTCTATTTTTTAGTACACACTAAAATTTGGTCAAGCTTAATTTATAATTAATTCTGCTTCCTCATTCTACTTGATTCATAAAACTCATTTCTCTCTATTGGATTTTTATTATTTCTATTGGGTAAAAGTTCCCATGTATCATTCTTCTCAATTTGATCCAACACTTCATTTATGTAATCAATCCATTCATGATACTTGAAAGATTATTTAATATCTATTTTCTCAAACTGAGATTATAAATAAGTATGTTGAACTAAACTTGATTTTCATCTTATTTAAAACCATTTTCCTTCATTATAAATAATATTTCAGACTACCAATTTATTTTGTTCCCTTAGGTTGCATGAACATAGTTATTCTTCATCAGTGGACATTGTTGATTCATCATTTATATCTTAAAAATATTCATCATTATCACCACTATTGGAAAAACAATTATATTACTTAGTAGTAGAAACATCGTATTTCTCATATTTCATATATTCAATTGTCTATGTATCTTCATTTAATCTTGTTCTAGGACTATTACACTAACAAAATAAATTATTATTTTTATTTAATATAAAACCCTAAAACTATTATATTATGAATTTATTAGGGAATTATTTCATTAACAACTATATGATTAAACTTCACATGATTCCCTCACAGGACATTGATAATGTAAGGACTACATATCACCCTTAGGAAATTCAAAATCGGGGTTCCATTATAATACAGAATTTAACGATTCAATATAATGTTTTTCTTATTGAATCATTATTTATGAATATGGACTACTTCTATGATAACTCACCTTCAAATTTATCAAGACGTATTATGTTTAATAAATATTATTTTTTCTATTTCTACCAAACTACTATTTCATCCCCCAACATCTATTTTTATGTTTTGGAGAATTCGGTGCACTAAAATCATGATGAATTATATTATTTCCAATATAGTATCTTAAAATCACATTCATATACTTATCACCAATGTCTATTTGAATCATCTTCATGGAACAACCACATTTGTTTCATAACTTCTTCTTAAATTCTGAAATGACATGAGATCCTATAACGTATTTTTCAAAAAAAAATATATGTAATGCGACTAAAACCATGAATAAAAGAAATTAAGTACTTATATCTATTTTTTTATTTATTTCCCATTGACCTACAAATATATATTATATAATCTCAAAGGGATGAGTTGATTGTATCTCATCTTTTTTATGTTTAGATTTTGTAATATTCCATTTTTGACATATTGAACAATACAAATATATTCATGTAATTTGGTTAAAGATATCACATATACATTACCTCTTTGTTATAATTCTAATATTCCATTAATACATATGTCCTATTTCTTATGTCATAATTATTTCTCTTCTATCGTGATAATATATCATGAAAAATATGCATCGCTAAATTTGAACAAGTATCCTTTGGTTCATTGGCCTCTTTTTATAATTTTCCAGTATTATATATTTTTC
Organism: Viscum album; assembly: GCA_963277665.1. Taxonomy (NCBI): domain Eukaryota; kingdom Viridiplantae; phylum Streptophyta; class Magnoliopsida; order Santalales; family Viscaceae; genus Viscum; species Viscum album. The sequence continues at coordinate 1,820,431,396 of OY728153.1, read as the reverse complement.
ACAACAAAATCATATATTCTATGAACCACTTCATTACCTTTATCTCAAAATTATGAAACACTTAAAAGATTTTTTTTCAACCCATCAACAAACAATGTTATTCTGTATTTTAATTTTTTTCAAAAATAATTATGGATCTAACCCCTTTTATTATTAGTGACTCGTCATTTACAAAAGTCATTTTACATTCTATATAATGTTTTAGACTATTAAATATCTTCCAATATCTTTTAAAATGTAAATGAAATTCACTTTCAAATATCCACATTCATTTTCCTTTTGTCTCTTTGAGAGTCCTTTCAAAAACTATGTATTTTTCTTGCCTTTTTCTTCCTTCACATGTGGCTTTAGATATTTTTTCAGATAAGAGTTTGTGATAATGTAATATAAAAAACATCTATTATCATGAAACTTAGGATTATAGAATAATTCAAAACATATCTCCAAATGATGATATCTATTTTCAGTTTTTTAAATTGATTTCAGGTTTCTATCATTCAATGGTTAAACTCCCACTCAAAGTCTACCACCTGTTCATCCTATGTTTATTATAGTATCAATCGTTGAACTAGAAAATGATAAATGAATTCCCAAATCCTTAACAGTACTAAAAATAACATTAGAAATAATAGTTCCCATTTAAACTTACATACTATGTAGAGTTGTGTGCATAATTTTTTTCAACTTTCCTGTCTTCCACTAGGGTACATTATCATGTACCAATGTTTTAGTAAACTCATATAATATTATTCATCTAATGTTTTTAATTATCCTCCATAATATAATCTCCATTTTTACTAGTTTTTTGTATAGTGTTTTAATCAAAATAAATATCAAGATTTTTAACTCTTGTTATTCTGGCTACACGCACGGTCTTATTAACGTTATTTTTGTGGTAAAAATATTCATCCATTAAGTTAACATTTGGGTGTTTTTTTATTAAAAATTTTGAGGATTACACTTATTAGAACATAAACCTACTTCTGTAACTAATTATTGGATGTTTCTGATTCCCTTTACATTTTTAATAAGTTTTTGTTGAATAAGATCTAATTATTTCTCCTTTACAAATACCTTTACTGCAATATTTATGTTAATATTTTTCTCTCTATAAAGTAACATTTTTAAGTCATAAATCCCTTAAGTGACATGGATTTAGCATTATGAAGTGATTCTTTATTATGTTATGAGACATTTTGATTCTTCAGCTTCTTGATCTCCTTATCAAGTATTATAATCACTTCTTGACATTCATTGAACTCTATCTTGATAAAAAATTCCATATGAATCTTATATTATTATTATTTAGAGATAATTACTTTATCACTGGTGAATTTTTCAATATTCACATTCTAAAAAAATTCAAAAAACAGCATCACGGGATTTTTTAGCTCCCACTTAACTATCGTCCTCTTCCTCACATTTGCTGAAAAAAAAAATTTATTATATTTAGATAACTTATTTTCTTTCCGATTAAAAACTAACATTACCTTCTTGGATTTCATTATTCTTTATCACTAACTTTATCCTCCTTAATTATTAAATAATTTATATGAAAATTTTATATAGCTCTAATGCTAAATCACCTTTGATGTAATATTATTTTTTAATTTCATGTTCCAATTTTTACCTTTTTAGAAAATAATGAATTAATTTAATAAATTTTTTAATAACCTCTTCTTCAGTTTCATATTTATTAGTATCTTCATCGACCACAACTTTCTTAGATTTTATTTTTTTGGATTCCTTAAAAAATATTTCTAAATCATCTTTCACCTTCTTAATTATATTTTTTTCTCTTCTCATTTCATATATTATGAGAATTATATATAGATAGTCTAGATATAAAGAGTTGATAGGGATTAGTATTTATATTCAAATTTATCATGATGAATATGTAATTTTGTTTCAATAGTTTTTGAATCTTCTAACATCATGCTAAAAAATATTGTGGTGTATACAATTTCATTTACCCTTGCAAAGAAGTCACTAACAGAGTCACCTTACCCCATAATAAGATCATAATACATTAATATCTATATATGATACTATATATAAATCTCTTTCATATTTCATTCATGGATGTTTACCAAATTATCCTAGATTCCCTAATTCATTATAATTCCCTTATCTTTAAGATACATTATTTCAAAGAGTGATATTGTTATGGAATTTCTTACTCCCCGTGATTATCCAAATTATTCTTATTAGTATCTATTAGGGGAACACCCTATAATGGAATGTAAAACCATTTATTGAACCCTTAAAACCATAAATACAAATGTAAATAAGTTAATCTTACATTATATATTTATAGATGTGTTAGTACATTAAATAAAAAATAGGAATATCCAATCATTGAACAATGTTATGAATAACCATTAAAACATACCACATCGTTAAAATTCATCAAAGTTTCAATTAAGTAAACCATTTCTCTAAAGCAATGTGAAAGGATCAATTTTTTTATTTGTGATCACCAAGAGGTAGATTGTGTGAAATAATGATCTATACATTTTATGTTTCATTATTTAAAGAAATGACCTTCTCTTATGAATTCATATAAATAACTACTCTAAAAAATAAGAAAACAAGAACAACTAAAAAATGTAAGAATTTAAACAGTTTTCTAGTAAATAAGAGTAGTTATTCCTTTGAATAGTTGTTAAGTAAACCAATACCATACAAAAAACAACAAAATAATCATATGGTAATTTATTGAAAGAAAGTAATTTTATTTTACTTTTATAGAAATATATTCAATGAATGTTTCATGTTCTAATTTCCCAAAGAAATGATATAATAATGTTTTTGTGACAACATTTTGATCTTTTATAATATTATTCACTTTTTTCACTGTGAACCTTGAACATTCTTCAAACATTCCTTTATTAGAAGTACTCCATCCACTTAAAATTCTTGCACAATAAGTTTAGCTAATCCTTTGAATAGGTGGGATGTAAACCAATAGCACACAAAAACATTAAAATAATTATTTGGGAATATATTGAATGAAATTAATTTTATTTTACTTTAATACCAATATAGTAAATAGATGGTGCATGTTCTCCTTTCACAAAAAACTGATATAATAATGTTTTTGTGAAAACTTTATGAACCTTTTCTAATATAATTCACTTTGTTTTCATCAGGAAAAATGAAAATTCTTCACAAATTCCTTTATTTTAATTACTCCATCCACATCACATTCTTTCACAATAATATTATCAATTCCTTTGAATTGTTCGGAAGTAAATCAATACCACACAAAAAACTGTAAAAAATAATTTGGGAATTTATTGAAAGAAAGTAATTTTATTTTACTTTTATACAAATACAGTAAATTTATGGTTCATGTTATCCTTTCACAAATAACTGATATAATAATGTTTTTTTGAAAACTTTAAGAACCTTTTCAAATATTATTCACTTTTTTGTCACCGTGAAACTTGAACATTCTTCCTCATTTTCCTTCTTAGAAGTACTCCATCAACTTCACATTCTTATCAGTAGCTATTAGGGGAACACCATTATAATGGGATGAGAAACATATTTAGTAGCCTTAAGACCATGAAACCCAATTTACATAAGTTAATATAACATTATATATTTACAGATATTTTATTTCATTCAATAAAAAATCGGTATCTCCAATTATTAAACCATGTTCTGAATAACCATGAAGACATAAAACATTATTAAACTTCATCAAAGTATTAATGAAGTAAACCATTTATCAAATACTATTTGAAAGGTAAAATTTAGATATTTTTTATCACAAATAATTAGTTTGTTTGAAATAATGATCTATACTTTTTATGTTTCATTATTTAAGAAATAACCTTCTCCTATAGTTTCATATAAATAACTCCTAGAAAATTAGGAAACAGGAAAAACCCCAAAAACATAAGAATTTAAATGGTTTAATACCCAATAAGAGTATATATTCCTTTGAATTGTTGGGAAGTAAAATAATACAACAAAAAACTATAGAAAAATCAATCGTAAATTTATGGAAAGAAAGTAATTTTATTTTACTTTTATACAAATATAGTCAATCGATGGTGCAGGTTCCCCTTTCACAAATAACTGATATAATAAAGTTTGTCTGCAGCTTTGAGAACATTTTATAATATTATTCACTTTTTTATCACCATGAAAATTGAACATTCTTCACACTTTCCTTTATTGTAAGTACTCATCAACTTTACATTCTTGCACAATATATAGAAAGAAATTTTTTTCTATCTAGTTGAAGATCATCCCACAATTATATCCGATAAGTCTATCTTGTGTGCTTAATCTAGTGTCTCCTGCAGACTGAAACCACATATGTCATGTTGTTAAACTAATTATGTCAACACATATCTCGTCTAATTCCCTTTATCTTGTTCAACTGATCTCCTATTCACAACATCTTTCAAATATTAACTTATTGAAAACTATTTCTTGTATCCTTATGACTAATTCATCTCCAAATTATTCATGTAATAAACATGATAATTTTACAGTGCTTTTAAAAACATTAAAAATATCATGGCACACTTATTGGAGCATCCACCCCCTTTATATAGGCATAGTTACTCCGTTATTTTAAAGAAACATGCATCCTTGATTTCAAATCTCCAACTAAAAATTTCTAGCATCCCACTAGGATCTTTGACTACATTCAAAATGCTTTAAATTTAGGATGTTCTTAAGACTCAATGATAGAATTCTTATTCAAACTTATTTAATAATCACAAATAATCATGTTCCTCCTCCATAATATTTTTAATTTTGAGTGATCTAGTTTTCATCATGGAATTTAATATCTACATGAAAACATCATAAAGACCTTAGAAACATCAACCATTCCATTCGATACTATGTTACACCATTGTTCCCACTAATTAAACATGAACATATGTTCTTGAAAAACATTTTAGGAAAATATTTAATGTAATTATCAATAATATTTTTCAATATGATAACATGAATCATAAATATTTAACCATTTTCAATTCCAAGAAATATTTGATAGATGAACTTCATATGATAACAATTGTTGAATTATTTCAACCACAACCTTTTATATGAAATCATTTTGTATGATAAATTGGACCACATCCTTTTGTTTGATGACTTGGAAACTATATTCTAATCGTATTAAAAAACATTACCACTATATACAAGTCCATCCAAAATATATTGAATATTATAAAAAACATTATTACTGAAAACATCATACATTTTTTACCTGATCGACTCATATGGATTCCATTATAAGATATTTTTCAATAGTTTTCGTAAAATAAAATTCCAGAAAACAATTATTTGTACCTTGAGAAACATTCTATGATCATAAACCTTCACAAAGGAATGATTGGAATTATTTTATAGTGATAACATGATTTGAAAAACTCAGTCTAATGTAAATCAAATAATTTCATAATAAAAACGTTTTATAGTTTCACTATCATGTCTTTATAAACCTCAAACCAAGAAACCCCCATTATACGTAAGATTGGATCAAGAAATATTTTATTAGTGGTAATGTTTTGAAAAACATTGTATGATTTTTATAATTTAATAATATATATAATGGGACATGAAATCCGTCTTGGATAAATGTTTGGCATAAAGCTTTGGACAATAATATCAGACCGGTACACTCTTGCTAATATACTTGGTCCTATAATCTTGATCCAATAAAAAAAATTGATCAATTTTTTAACCAAAAATGATAAGTGATTTATGTTATCTTGAAAATTATGTATAAAAATATAAAGTTTAAATAGAAACATCTCAATAAATGCCCTTTTATAATGACTAAATTCTCAACTTGTTCAACTATTTAGAAATAGCTCAATATTATTAGTAAAAAAAAACATACATGTCCATATCATTTATTACAATAGAATATAGATTATTAAAATTTATGTTATATGTTCTATACTAATTATCCAATGATCATAAAGTTTTTACTACCTTTATTCATACATTCATCATTGGAAACACCAACAGTTATTTCTACCAATAAATAGAGATTTTTTAGTCTCCATCCATAATTTACATTCTATATGTAAGATCCTAACACCCACTTTTGGGTACTAACATACCATTTTTGATCATATTTTTAACACCCCTGAATGATAAAGGGTAAGATGACTAAATGATATGACTCCTGTCAACAAGGTGTACCTTCCGTTTCGGGAGCTTGCCTGATTAGAACTCCATAGTTAAGTGTGCTTGGGTTAGAGTAGTGATTAGGATGTGTGGCCTTCTGGGATGTTTCTTAGGTTGTGTGTGAGTGAGTAAAAACACATTGTAAAGGAGATGTGTATTCCTATGGGGACAATAATTAGTCAAATGACCCATTCGGGCATGTGGGTGGGCCCTAAGGTGGGGACCATGTGTCTATGGGAAAATTGGTTGTACCTGGTGGGTCTGGACCTAACTTCCATGTTAAGTTGGGGTGTTTGTACTATCACCAGGATGCAGTTGTCAAATTTGGTATGAGAGTAGTAACCCAACTTTAAGTGTGGTGCAAAGCCTAGGTTGCGATGTACGGCCCACAATGAGGATGTTGTGCTCTAAAGGGGGTGAATGTAACACCCCAAATTTATAAAGGGTTAAATTACTAAATGATATCACTCATTTCAACAATGTGTAACTTCATTTTTTGGAGCCTTCCTAATTATAACTCCACTTTTAAGAATGATTGATCTGGAGTAGTGGTCAAAATGAGTGACCTTCTGGGAAGTTTCTTAGGGTGTGTATGAGTGAGGATAAATCACACTCGAAAGGACATGTGTTGTCATGTGGGGACAATCCTTAGTTATATGACCCGTTCAGGTACATCGGTGGGCCCCAGGTTGGGGACAACATGTTTGTAAGGCAACTGGTGGAACCAGGCTGTCCAAGACCCAACAACCACGTTAAGGTGGGGTGTTTGTGCTATCATCGGGACACATATGTAAAACTATTTTGTTTGGATATTATCTGTAAGTTTTTTTCGAGGAATTTTAGGTGATTTTTCACATTATATTGTCTTTGTCACATTTAAAACATGGTTAAACAAAACTATATGGATCACCCTAAGAAAGATTTTTCTATATGTTTGAGTTCCAATTAAAGGTTCATGATTTGGTGCATGGTTACTAATAATCATTAGACTACCCATAAATCATTATGTTTTGAGATGTTGGGGTTATACATGTTTGTAACATGGTTTTTTAAACCCTATATCTAAACCACGAAGTTCATTGAATATCTCAAAAAGGGTCAATGTATGGATGTTTTCTTTTCAAACCATGTAGAAAAACTTTGTGAACAAATTTAATTATTCTATATTTTTACATTAAGTCCTACGAAAAATCCATTTTTACTCATTATTCCTAAATTTGAAAGGGATCCTAATAAATAATGCTCCAAAATGATATTCTTGGGATTCCATTCCTTCTGGTGATTGATATTGATTGTTCATTGGTAATTGGATCTACATTCACAAAGGTAAGTTATTTTTTCTCATTATTTTTTTATTATTTTAGATCTACCCTTATACTATTTAATGGGATAACATAATGTGGTTTTCAATTCAAGACTTATATTTTATATCTTAATATTATTTTGGTTCTTATAGATATGTCATGGTTTTGGGATTTTTTTCTAGATATTCTTTTGTTATTGTGTGATCCTTGGGAATCATTGATGATTATCCTTTGATTTTTCTATCCCCTAATAATCTATTATTGGATACTATGTGGGTGTTTATTGATCTTCATTTAGGAAGGTGGTTACATAATGTAATATCAATCAACTTAAATATTTGATTATTGTTTATTTTAAACTAGTTTTCTAATTAATTTATATATCCTTCATTTATTATCTTAAGAAATGATTGATATTAAATGGTGTGTGTGATAAAATCCCTTGATAGTGGCTTTTGAAAAATATGAATTGATTTTTAAAAAGTGAAATTGATTTGAAAAGATATATTTGAACTATGGTTTTTCTATGATGTAAATGAAATAAATGTTTTTTATTTGTAATGAGTTTATTTTTAATGAAATTATTGATTTTGATCAGACCCATTGATGTTGGATATTTAAATGAAATGGAAGTTTTTAAAACTATAACTTGGGGTTGATTTAAATCCATTTATTACATGATTTCAGATTAAATTAAATATTTCATAGGCCATTGTATTATTTATTTATCCCCTAGAAGAACATGTGATCCTATATTTTTACTTGGGAAGAAATATATATTTCCATTTATTAAATCTTCTTAGAAAATTATTATCTATGATAATGAAATCTGAAAATTGATGAGGGTTGGGGGTTCTTTCTTTTGGGTGTTCTACAATTATCCATAGTCTTGAGATGTAGTGAATGGGCACACTTTGAGAAATATTTCACATGGATGTATGAAAATCCTTGCACTAACCATAATCCAGGACTTCTGACCATAGTGATATGATTTTAAATGATTTATACATTCCAATGTATGATAAAAATAATTAAGATGCCTATTTTAATATAAATAATTATTCATGCATTTTTTTAAAATTCACTCTAACGGGTTAACATTTTTAGAAATTTACTTTAAAATAACAGTATATTATCCATTGAGTTTTTTTGTACACCATTTTTTTATTTAAAATATTAAATGATTTACATTCCATATATTCCTTACAATTGAGAAACATTGGATTCTTTTTATAGATTACGTATGAAATCCATGGTTATATCCCACTTATATTTTTTTTCTCACAACATGAAATTTTATTTGTGTGTTTGTACATTTTATTATTCCATGTATATGAAAATGGAAATCCCTACTCAGAGGTGGAGGTGTACTTGATTAGTAGTACCTTGGTTTCAGTAGTAACTAGTCAATCATATGATCCAGCTATTTCTAAGAGATTCTTGTTTGATGTATTATTTGTCATATCCGATGAATTTAGTTGACATACTATTCTAATACTTGCATCTTTCAACTTGTTGAACATTTTATATTGCATATTTTTTGACATACTAACTTCTTTAAATTTTATTTTAAAAAAATAATGAGTAATTATTATGGAGAAATCATTCCCCCTTGTATTATTGATTCCTATATGTGAGTTTCATGATCTTGGAGATCAATAACACTCCTATGGTTGTGTAATAATTTATTAGAGTTCATTTTTTGGTACGTTATCTAATTAATTTCATTAATAATTAATTTCATAGGAAATTTTGGCCTCTTCTTGGATGTCGGTATTCTACTTTTGATTTTTTTGCTAGACTGAAGACTACATTATCAATTCATATAAGGTATGTTATGAGAGATGGTTTTGCCATATCTCCTCATAACAAATCTTTTATATTCTATGGTTTTTTGGGAAAAATTGTTTTTTCGGAGTTTCTTAATCTAATTCGAAACATTTTAGAAATGATTTATATGAGATTTGTGTTTACCATTTGTATTATGATTGAAAATGTAGATGATATTGAGTCTCTTGAATAATTTTTTCCTTATTATGTTTTTTATTTTTTTAGTATCATTCCATCAATTATACATTTTAACAGACCTTGTGAGTGAGATATTGATGAACAGTAATAAGAGAACCCTCTAGTTTATCAGAACCTTATAGAGGTTATTATATGTTTGGTCTATGCAATTTGTAATATAGATTCACCTATTACTATTTAAGATATCGTGTATGAAACCGATAGGGATAATGATAGAGATAATGGTCATAAGTTACATCATATAAATCTATCATATTTATAGAGTACTAGTGACCTTCAAGAGATAGAATATTAGTTGGAGATGTTTGATAAACTTTTTATGTTTTCTGAGATTCCAAATTCTATTAAGGTGAAGTATATCATCATCAAACTTGAGAGTCCTATAAGAAGGTAGTGGGATTTAATTGTCTTGGATGGTAGAAGGCCTAAAGTGTAAAGGTTTTACGGAACTTTTTATAGACCATATATGTCTAAAATAGATATTGTTGACTCTGTTGATGATTTTTCTGAAACATTAAAAAGGTGATCATGCACTGACTCAATATGCCAACTATTTTTGGGCCTTTTTATTTCATGCCTAAGGTGGTACCAAATAAGAATATGACCACTAGATGTTTTTATAATGGAATTCATGAATATAATTAATTTTAGGATTTTCACAATAATCTCGCCTCATAGGTGGATGTTCTCCATACAGAATTAATTGGAAAACATAACAAAGATGGTAATTCATGGTTGGCAGGGGTTCCTACCACACTCGTTTGTAGATCAAGTTATACATTTTATTAGAATAATAACTAAAAAAGGATATTATGAGGGAAATATATAGAACCCTAGGTTGGATTGACCACTCAAAAGGGGATAAATTAGGGGTTTACTTTTTAATAATAGTTTCTTTTGAATAAAACATCACGATATTATTGAGATTCTTGATCAGCTCAATGATATCACATAGCCTCAACATGTATATAGATAAGATATTATATATGATGACACATGGTATTTATATGATTTATTACAATGAAGTACTTCTTAACATGATGGTTAGTCCCTCCAACATTGATTGTCCACTATAATATTTTTATCAATTAAAAGTGTTTTGTTATAAACTGGTTATACAAACTAGTAGTCAATCCTCTATGTGAACATGGTTATACCCCAAGAAATACAACTCTTATACCTATGTTGTCTAGACACTCAAAACTTCTACTCCATGATTGGTTATACACCCAAACCAAGATCCTCTTTAGAAACTAGTTAGACCCCAACCACACCCTCCTAGTTGTAAGATTCATATTCTTCTATAAGTTGATCTAGTTTTACAAATTCAATTTTCATTTTTGGGTGATATCCCTCTATAAGTATTTTTGATATTTTATACTTTTGTACACATATTAGAATACCTTTTTATATTTATATCCTTACACTAATATGTTTTATCACCAGTGTAACATCATTTTCCTCAGTAAAACCATACATGGGTAATTATATCTTCATTGTGTTGAAGTCTCTGGTTCAATTAATGTGTGAAGGTGATGCAGACAATATGAACAAAAAAATTTTATACATGATTAAACTTGAACTATTCATATTATTCTCTTCCTAAATTATTGATATTTTTATATTTATATTTTCTCAATATTACCTCAATTTTACTTCATGCATAAATTTTGTGGAATTACCATTCCAAAACTAAGTACACATAATCTTCTTATTATTTTATATAAACTTTATCAATTATTTTTTTCAACGATCTTTTTATAATTTCAATCAAACTATTTTATGCATGCATTGTCTTCCTTTGGGAAACAAATCCCATCATCACGTAAACCCAAATTAGTGTGGATGTCATAACACTCTAAAATTCATATATGTGGTGCAAGTTAATACTAACATGCAATATAGGGCTTTGAAAAAATTAGGGTCACTTAACAGAACATATATTTTGTCCTTTTCAAATATGAACACACTTCTTCAAGTGAACAAATATTTCTTCAAGGAATAGTTATTCATGAAAATGATGATTCTATTATGAAATCAAGTATTTTTTATTTAAAATAAATCAATTTATCTTTATAATCATCAATAAATTTATTCTATTTCATGTAATTGAGTAAGGACCATTAAATGACTAATCCTTTATGAAATTAACGATATTTTACATTCTCTATTTCTCTATAGAAAATGAGTGCTTTGTGATATTTGAATGGCTACAGTTCTCATTAATCCTTGTGAATTATTATTTATAGGTAGAACCACTACTTTACACTGACAAATCCACTGAAAAAGATTTCATGTCAAGAATCCTTCAAATCAAATTGATTCAAGGTTTGATCTAAAATCTGGAAAAATGTAATGTTTTATGAATACATTAAATCACCTAGTATTTTGGGATTTTCAAATAATTTTACCCCAAAATCATGGTGTCTCACTGTATAGGGTACTAGATTATTTCATCACAAATTTGGACGCATGTGCATGTAATAATATTTCATGTATCATCTCATGCAAGAATATGGATTGGAAACATTGGTTGATCCTCAACAGGAGCTACGTCTTCATCTAAACACATGGAATCACATCGTATACTCATGAAAAAATGATCTACTGTATTATAATCTCAAAATTTCAGCCATTTTATCTTGGATTGATGATGTTAATCATGGATGTCAGTTAATATTTGATACATAATCCTTTAATGAATTGTGAGGTTGAAGATAATTCCATGTGTTTATCGAACGACTCATATAAACTATGTCGAATGGACATACTATTATCTAGATGTTTCAAATACAGATGAACAAAGTGTGATGAAGGTAAATCAAACAATGATTTTTTACTCACCCAACCTAACTTTAACAATACATAATTATACAAGGAATTTCAATATTTGAGTAGTATAGGGTTTCTCTCAGAACCATACTATACACATACAAGCTTCCAAAGTTTATGCCTCCCTATGAAAACCCCCTTCCCAACAATATCCATGATCAACTATACACATCCTTGTGTGTTATGTAAAATAATTATTCATTACCAATTGAAATTACTACATGCATTTTATAGACGTGGTGTTCTTCATCTTGTCATGCCTGCAATGACTAGCCATCGATACTTCCTACCACGTGGTTAACCATATATGTCCCACATGTGGTTGTGGTGGTCCATGGATGACTTATGGATGGATGATTTCTCTTGGTTTACAACCATCATAAAATAAATGGATTATTTATATGTGTATAATAAATTATTTTTTCCATTTTCATACCAGTAATCATGAAAAAAATACTATTTTCCATGGCCTTTATATTCCTTAAAACATCATTGAATTATTCTTTAAAATTATTCAAATAATTATCCATATCTACCGATGAAGTAATAGGGATATTGTATGACATTCATCAAGTTATCTTCATTAAAATTAGTTTTTTTCATGTTATTCAACTTGTTAAATATTATAGATATTGTGAATTGTCTTAGTGTAATTGTCACATATCAATATACATTATAACAATTCAAAAATAATCATAATTAACATGTATAATTTCGCATGAATGATATCAAGATCCATTTTATGAATAAATAAAAATTCAAAAAGAAACACCACCGCATCACAACTCCCTAAAAACATATATAATTATTAGAAAAATGATTCAACACTTACATTGATTAAAAAATATTCCCCTTTTTATTTTTTTCAATATTGCCTCACAAAAATTATATTCATTGTGTAGTTTAACTTATCCCCCTTCCCTTATTGATAATCAAACACAATGGATCAGTGGGCATATTCTTATCTCATAATTTTACACAAAAACATGTTCTACTCCCTTATATGATTTTTTCCTAAAAAAATCTGATAAAGATATGATATCATAGGGTTTTCATAGAAAAGAAAATATTTTTTATCAAATATAATTCCACAAGGGCTTACCCATTGTATAAAAAAGGGAGATATATCCAAGATTTTATATGCTTTCCATAAACTACCATTCAATTGAAATAATGATTTGAAATTATCAATTAACATTTTAGGTGTTTCAAGTAATAAGGTTATTCAATAAAATGAAAACCCATGCACACACTTCAACAAACACATCAGAAAGATCATGTGAAAAAGATATATCCCTCATATTTGTTTAATATCAACTACCCCTTGATAATAACTATCAATTAGTTAAATGTATAGAATTTTGATGTAATTTCATAACTAGAAATTAAACTTTAAAAGGTTATTTAGAAATTCCAAATTCAATTTGTTGTGATGATTTAACTACTTTAACTCATCAAATATCCCCCTCATAAGATACATACATATCCTTTAATTCCATTCATGTCCGTATAAAAAGAATATATATATATATATAAGAAATAAGGGGGAACCTTCTTGTTATTTAAGAGTAACAATCCAATGAAGAGTTGCCTCTCAATATAGTTCACCCATCTCTCTCAATCCCATTATAGAAATATTTCATTGGAATCATATTTCTATTAAGAATTTTACCGAATTAAATAACTTCTTTATTACATTGAATGCATTCCTTTTGTGGAATAAATTTTCTTACCTCAAAAATTAAATCTAAATTCTTTCCTTTTTCTTTTGAAATTTCTTTAGCATTATACAATTTTAATTGGTTTGGACAAACAAATAATAAATTTTCTTTACATGATCAATATTCTTAGAATATTCACATGACTTAAAACTATATTTTTATTGAAACATAATCCCTTTCATGTCATAGGGAGTATCTCCTAGGTTTCTTATCAAGAATTTCTCAGTTACATGACCCTCCTATTCAAATGTTACAAACAAATTATTCTATGAATTTTTTTCGTTTTATAATTGATAGATTTGACGAATTTATGATCATAATTTTATTTATTTTTTAAATTTTTGTCTTATATTCACCATTAAACCCCATTGATTCATTAATGTTTTATAGAAATGAAATTTTATACCAAAAATCCTATTATTTGTTCCCATACCTTTCATGAAAACAATAAAACCCATTGAACATTATTATTTAACTAGGATATGCATTCTTACCATGATGCATTTTTTTTGTACTTCATCAATGTGGTATTTCTTTTTAATAGGGGTAAGTTATTTTCTTAACATATTCCTCTCCCCCTTTGTTTTAGAAATGAATCTCTCACATTCCATCATGGTATAACTTGGTTTAGATTTATTTTAATCACATGATCTATTAGAAATAATGGTTATCCTTTGACAAATATTAGGTATAGATCTATATTTCTTGTTTAGACCCTTCAATTCCTCAGCATTGGAGGATTTACTTTTACACATATATGAATTAGTGAGACCTTATTTACATATATTTTGTTTTCTCCTTTCATTAGGTGTTATCTTACCTTAATTTTGTATTCTATTATTTTTATGAATTTTTATATTATTCAATCATTCAAATTTCTTGTTCCAAAACATCCAAAAACACCAAAAACGACTTATTAATCATGTTACCTTTTTTGGGAGTATTCCTTCTAAATTTCACAGGGTGTGTACCATTTTATTTTTGAGTTAAACCTCCACCATTTTAGAAAATTCATGGGGAAAAAACCACATAAATAATTTCTCATCCACCCTTCATTTCATAGATTTATGAAAACAATAACTACCGACACTTTTTATCATATTTTTTTAAAAAAATTACCATTTATTGAAATAAAATTAGTAAAATGGTTTAGTTTATAGAATATCATTATCTTCCTATATTGATCTTATCATATCATCTCTTTCTTCCTTCATCATATTAATATGTTATTTATTTATTTATATTTATTATTATAATGAATTTCTAATTTCCATTATAATGTTTTCATTAACCTCTATTTGAGTATTGTTATAATCCCAAAATAATTAAAAATGTATTTCAAGTGCATCGAATGATTATAAAACTAAAATCATAATAAAATCCTTCTAAAAAAATTAATTTTTAATTCTTAAATTGCTTCATCTTATAATTCATTGTAATGATTAATTATCTCATACACTGGATAGAATAGTTTCTGAAAATAATTTTATACTCTATAATTGATAGACATGATTCTTATATAGAATTAGACTCTTTTTAAATCCATGGTAATTCATCACGGAGACCCTAGAAAGTTCAAAAAATACAAATTACCAATTATTTGGGAACGTTTTTATATGTTCATTGATTTTAAAATTAATATCAATAAGTGGTACATCATCATTACAGCTTCAGTAGGCTTCATTTTAAGAATCATAATCAAAATAATTATTACAACATATACTAGTTTTATTACCCTCAGTTTGTGGTGTATCAACAATTACTATAAGATCCTTATTAAATCTCATTTCATATATTTACTATCTATTCTTTCAAATATTTGTAGAGATATCCATATTAGTATCCTCATGATTAATTTAATTTTTCTCCATTTAAGGTAACTCTCCCATTTCCTCAATTATTCATTTCATATTAGTTATCTTGGATCATTAAAGGGAACCTTTATCTGATTTTAATTGTATAAAACCATGTCATATTTACCAATGAGGGGGGGATTAATTAGTGGGTTAATTTATAAAAAAAATTATTTGAATTCAACCTCTTAAAAATTTTAAGGTTATCAATCCACTCAGTTCTATATCACAATATCAACTCATATACTAAAATTATAATAGAATGTGTGATATATGGTATATAAAATATTTGATAGAAATAAATAACCCCTACCTTGTTAGTTATAACCCCAAAGATTGATTCTATAATATAATGTTATAATTAGTTATAATGTTTTTGGAAGATATTTTTTATACATCCTAATAGTATATCCTCCAGTTGATCCTGATCATACCCCATAGTAATAAAACTATTATGCCTCTGTTGTATAAACCCCCAAACCATATTCTACATGACTGGTTATACACCCCAACAAGAAATAACTTCATAAACTCATTATACACCCCCCTCCAATCATAAGAATCTTCTTAATCACTTGGTCGATCATATAATAAAATGTCTTATTTATTTTTTAGAGTTATCTTCCTCCATAAGCATACTTAATATTATGTGTGTGTGTACACCTATTGAAGTTATTTTGTTTCTCTAAATTATTTCCCAAATATATCTAATCACCTATGTATGATAGTATAATCAGTGATCCAATTATCAGAAAATTAAATCTCTATCCTGGTCAAGTCCAGACCAGAATCAATTTTTGCATGTTATGCAAAAAATATCATCGAGGTTATGTTTTCTAAGATTTACCTTACACTGTTAAAATTATTCTCTTCTTGGTTTTTAATCAATTTATTTTACTTTTATTCTATAGAATAACTCAATGAATGTTTATCCATTACTTTCATGTACTTCGTATCAAAAACCCTATTACATATAATCTTGTTATTATTTTATTTCCACATTATCAAATTCATTTATTCTAGGTTCCTTGTATCTTTTAAAAAAAGTAATCATGAATTTTTTTCCTTTGGAAAAACAATGTCCTCCATGTGAAGTCTAGGTGTCGTAGTTATTATACATGCAGGTATGTCACATATGTTCTTCCTCGTTCCTAATAGAGTCATTCATGAAAATAAAGTGCACATTAGATAACATATTATGTGTACTTATCAAACATAAACACACTTCTTCATGAAATATATTATGGATTCATGAAATAATTCATGATGAAAATGATTATTATGTTATAATATCAAGTTTAGGGTATTCCAAATACTTCTCAAAATACAAAAAAAAATCTTTCTGGAAAATCCTATCCTTCACGTAGATAAATAATAATCAAATGATTCCCTATTCTTTACACAATAAGAGGAATCCTCAGTGAACTTTTTCACTATAGAAAATGAGATCCATAATATAGAAAAATATATAATAACTCCAAAAAAAAGTTCCTCATTATTTATAGGTATAATCGCTACCTTGAAATTCTATATCCTCTAATAAAGAATTTTCTTAATGAATCCTAAAAATCATGGTGAGTCAAGGAATGATCTAAAATCACAAAAACAATTGTTTTTTTATGAATTTTTTATCTCACTGAGGATTTTTCTATTTCGAAAATAATATAACACTAAATATCACGTTCCATCTCCATACTTGAGACTGGATTCTTTCTTCATAAATTTTGACACATGTGATTTTCATAATATCACATGAATCTCTCATGTGTAAATATCACTTGGAATATCATTTTTTTTCTTATAATAAGATATTTATATTTGTAAAAATTAAAATACACATCATAGATTCCTGAAAATTTATTTTATGCATGATCATCTCAAATTTCTTCCATTTTATCATGGCTCAATGATAGTAGTCACAAAAAGTAAGAACTCCTACATAAAAAACCTATTAATCATAGGGAGGTTGATGAAAACATCATGTGTCGATCATATTTCTAATATCATATTCATTTAATATACCTACTTCCATATCTATGTTTTTAATAAGGATGAATAATATACGGTGAAGGTGAATGCTACGTTGTTTATTTAGTTAAACATCCTCTCCTGGGTAATATATCACACTCCATGGACTCTGTATATGAAATTATTTTTGGGCCATGGCTAATAACCACGCCATATACAAACATTATTTCATTGTCTATGGGTCCTTACACAATCTAACCTACCCATCATCATGTGTGCTCACATGTTCCCATCCTCATAGGCATTATACGTTTAGTATGCCTTCCCTATTTAAAGTTCGTCAATCATGAACTCCATGTGGGAACTATGCATGCTCTACTCTAACCATGGGCTATCCAGGTTAAATTCCTCACATGTGGTGGACCACTTATGTCTGACATGATGTTTTGGTGGTAATTGGATTACTTATGGATAGACTTTTTTAAGGACAATCCTATAATTATGTGATTAATTTAAAGTATAGAATTGAATTTCAAATAATTTTCTCACAAATAATCATGAAAAATATTATTTTTCATGGAATTTATATTCCTTTAAACATATTGGAATTATTATTTTAAATTACTCAAATAATTCTCTGTATATACTCTTTTGATTATAGGGATATTTCATTTCAATTATCAAATTAACTATATGAAATTAAATATTTACGTAGGCATTACCATGTAAAATGTTATCAAAATTTTGAACTCTCTGATTATAATATAAAAAATTAATTAATCCCAATAACTATTAATTAATAATTATATTTAACAAGGATAACTATAAAATCATGATATCCATTCCCATTTTATAAATCCATGACAATTGTATAATAATCATCACCCCATATCAACTCACTAAATAAATATTAACTCATTGAAAAAAAATGCAATAATTCAGTTCAAAAATATTTGTGGACTTTGGTTTTAGAAATAATCTAAATAGTTCATAATATCCAGTAAAGGAACAATTGTTTCCAATGTGTAAAAGCCATGCACTCAAAAAAATCCTACAAAAATAAACTAAATTCCTTTACATATTTTAGATTCATAGGTCACTTTAAGAGATTTTAATATTTTCTTTCCACTTTGTATAAGGGTACGAGCTTGAATGTAATGAGGGGAACTATGGTGTAGTCAATTTTTTCAAAGAAAATGTGTTTTTGGTCATAAGAATAAGAAAAAAATTCTACATGCAGTGGATCAGTATCCAAGTGAAGATGATGTGGCCCCTGTGACTGTGAGTGGTAAAATTACTATTGCTTTATGTTTAGTGACTCTTTATTTGATACTGGTTCCCCAAACTCCTTTTTATATTCAATTATTAGGTAACTATTTAATATTTTTATATATCTCATTTTATGTTATGGATATTTTTATGAATCTTAGGAAAAAGGGAGTGTAGTGTCTTAGATGCCCATATTGCACTATGTATTAATCAGAATTCGATCTTTTTTTAAATTTTTGGTTTACGGAATGAAGTCTATAGATCTAATTATCATTTTGGATTGAATGATTCCTCATAAATATCATTGTGAATATTATCTTTAGTGGGTCTCCTTTGTTTCCCCCCATGGGGTGTCTCATGTCTTTTGGGGATAATGTGACCCGAGGTTGAGTTGTGGCTAACCTCCTCTGAGAGAGTATGGTAGGATGTTATCCTTGAGTTCTCTTAAACTAGGGAAGGAATATTCAACTAGTTATCTTTCCCCAATTGTGTATCATGGTTTGTTTCCTTATAGATTTTTTTTCATTCCACCCACTACACCAAAATCATATTTTAATGATTGTTTTATTACATTAGTTTGTGAAACTGTTTATAAATAAAATGTAAATATTTTAGCTATAGTTTTTAAGAAACATCCTCAAAATATTAAATGAAATAGAACAAAAACTTTCTCTCCTCCCTAAATTCTTGTCCCACAATCTATGTACCCCCCCACCTTTCACTCACCCTCATCCTAACTCCCATGATCTTCCACTTAATCCCTCTCACTCGATCCATCACCAATGCAAGTGTTTTTGTCACCTGTGACCTTTCGGCCTACATCACTCCTATTTCATCCTTCTCATCACTCATCCCATGTAATATCACCACTCTTTCATCCCACTTTTTCTCAATCATCATACAAGGCACCCATATTTTCCCCCAATTGTTACACTACTTGCCCCACTTTTCCCCTATAGATCCCTCACACTATGTAATCACATTGATCCATCACCATACTTCCTCTACAGTTGTTCAGAATCCCACGCTATCAGTTTCATGAGTTACATATATCTCCCATAATAAATCACATGTCAATTAACATTCTAAATATTATTTTTGGAAACAATTCATATTGACTATTTTTATTATAATTTCTGGAGTATAATATAAATATACTCAATTGATTCATTATATATTATAAGTGATATAATTGGATTAAAATTAATATGAGTGTTAATTTTATGCTAATAATCACTTATCTACCCAATTAAAATCCATCATTTTATTTTTTAAATTTATATGATTGAGTATTTTGTTTTTATAGATTGAGGTGTGTTCTAAAAAAATATTGAATTGACTAATAAGATGTGATAAGTGATGTAATCAGTTTTCAATTATTGTTTGACTATAATGTTTATACAAACAGACACTTATTCACTCAATAAAAATTTCCTTCGTTCATTATATATTAATATAAAAATTTGATTTTTTTAAATGAATTTTATTTTATCATTTTATTCCAAATAAAACATTGATCAAATGTTGAACATTTTTCAACATTGGTATCTTTATTAACGTTTAGATGTGTTCATAAGATTAATTGTCATTATCATTAATGAAATGTGATGTAATGGAAGTATATTGAAATAAAAATAAATATAATTTTTGATTTAGATTAACTTACATTAGAACACAAGTTAAATGAAAATTATCCTCAATTTTCCATGATTCTAGAAATGTAATATAGGCTTATGAGTCAATCGATATTTTTTTTCAACTAAAAAATATTTTCTACAGAGTCACATAGGAGTAAGAGTTACATCATGAATATAATTATTTCTGTTTTTGGGCAGTTATAAAGAATAAATGGGATTCATGGTCATTTATTATTTATAGTATGATTATAAAGTTGATTCTCTCAATGTATGAGCATCAAATTCTCAAGGCTCTACAACAATGTTAGAATTTTGAGTTGGCATTTTTGATAATGATATTTGTTATTGAAACACATATGAAAATAAAAAAAACACATTATAAAATAATTATATTTGAAAAATATATATATTTATATATATGAGAAAATATTAGACAAACATGGAATCATTATTATATATCTATGGAACTTTAAAGATCCCATGTGGATATACAGTGGTGTATCAAACACTCACTCTAATGAATAAAATTATAAATTATGATGATATTATGTATATTTATATATGTAAGAGAAAAATATGTTTCATCTCCAATAGAGTTCTCTATAAATTGGTGTTATAATAAAGGAGTTATTGATGGTTTTTTCTGAATGCGGTCCCCATATTATTCTATATTTTTTTCTCTTTCTCTCATGTGTTTAAATAAATCATGAATTTTTTTATGTTAGGATATTTTTATACCTATGAACATGGTGGTTGACTAATATGTATTATAATTTATTTTTATCATCAACACTAAACTAAATATTATTTTTAATAATTATTTTTATTAAATTATTCATTATTCATTAAATGAAATATAATTTCTCCTATGTTAAAAGATTCTTTAAAGGAGTGTCAGAACATTTTTTTATATGGAAAAAAGTTGGTTCACATTAATGAGGAACACATATTAGTATGCTAAGGCTCTAGAGGATTTGGTAGATTTTTCAATTTCCAATCAAAAAATTGAAGGGACAAAATGATGAACATGACCTAAATGTAAATATAGAAGATGGATTAAGAGACATGATGTTAATAAACAATTGGTATTTATGTAATTCCATTCTTTTTTCTGATTTTATTTGGAATGGAGAATCGAATGTTACATAAAGTTTGAGCATTATTCCTAGTCAATAGATTGAACTCCTGATATCATTGAATATGTAGAATGAAATCCAAACCTTTATAAAGTATTCTACTATCATTTCAAGGAAACATAATTATAATCATAATATATCCATAAAACTAGATTAGGGTTCAATAAATATTAAATTTATATATGATGTTTTTTGGAACACATGAAAAAAATAAAGATAATAAAATATAAGTGTTCTATCCTATTAATTCTATGGAGAATATTGTAAGCGATAACATTACTGAGTAGAAAAATGTAATTCATGATTTAGTTGATGTTGGAAATCAGGATCTGTATGGAAGATGACTGAAATATTTCAAAAAAAATTAACTAAATTTATACCAAATAAAATACCAATACAGAATTAAAAATAATGTGGTGTCCATGCTTTTTTAATTTTTTTCATGATGAATTTACTAAATCTATGATCTGTGATTGTTTTTATGCTATGGAAAAAAATAACAGGCATGGTCTCGATTTAAAAAAAACAAGATTGCCCCAAATTATGAAATGACTGGAATAAAATGTTAGTCTTTTGGATGGATGAAAATGTGTATTTTTTCAAGTATAAATGAATATACTACAACAAGGAATCAGAAAAAAACACCTAATTTTTTTACTAATTTCCTTTAATACCCCTAGTAAAAATATTATTTATGTCATCAAAAACCATTGATCACATGAAGTTTCCTACTATAGATAATAAAAATAATGGGTTATTGAGTCATCCAAAACATTCAAAATCATTTAAGAAATTTGATTCATTACAAACAATATTTTTATACTGTACTAATAATGTGCGATTAATACTAGATTTTGACATATTTAACAAATTTGGGACTTTGAGTACAAGATATAGAATATGAAAGATTGTATTGATTCATTACAATTATCCTATGTGGGTGTGTTTGAAACAAAAATAATTTATTTTTTGGTGATTATAGAAAAATAATTCCTAGAAATGAAATTTATTTATACATTCATCCTTAAATTTAATAATTTTATGAGTTATGTAGAAATGGTGTTGAGACATATGATACAACTTATAGAATAGTGTTTAAAAAACAAGATACTATAATGTGGACAATTAGGGATTTCCTTAAACATGGTAACCTATTTGGTTAGAAAACTTATATGTGTTTGGATTATTTTTCTTGTAACATTTATTTTGAGCTAGAATGAATACCATAGAATAATAAATGTCTCTTCTTATGTGATCATTTATTTCTCAATACACCTCAAATATTTCGATTGAACAAGTAAAAATTCAATAGTCCATTAATCATAGACCACCCATGTTTTTTATGGGTTATAAAATATTTGAACTATTACTAAATATTAAAGGATAATTTGGGGTGGTGAATCATTTTAATGATATTTTGAATCAAGTTCAAAGTGAATCATCAGTTTGAAATGGAACCCATCAACAAAAGAGAAGAATATTATTCTTTAAGCATCTCTATTTGGAATTCAATTTGATGAATCAAAATATATATTTTATTCATATTTAGAAGAAATTTTGTGACACTATACTATTCACATTAAATATTTGGAATGTAAAATTAAAAGAACATATAAATTCTTAGAAAGAATTAAAAATAATGAATATAAATTGTGATCTATGACCAGATAGGAATGGACATTATGCTCTGTCAAAGTTTCCAACAATGATTATGAAGGAATATATATTACTTTTATTTCTAAAACATTTGAATGTATTTTATGGGTATTTAAGTTACTTTTAAATGATTTTTTACTTAATTTATCATTATTTACATGGATTTAAAATTATTAATTAGCATATTCTATAAAATCAGTTATTAGAATTGGAATTTCATACATTGTTACTAGAAAATGTTAATGTAGTTATGCTATAATTATTCAAAATATCTAGAAAACCCTATAATAATATGATCAATATAATATTTTATATATATATATATTGACACTTTTTTAATTCATAGAGACTTTATTTGGTTATTTTTTTATTTTCATAATACATTTAATTGTGAATTTGGTCATATAAACAAAATTAATAGGTCATGAACACTATTTATGAATCTATCCAACTGAGAGGTACATATTTATATGTCACTCATATTATCCAATCCACTATTTACACATCATTAAATATGTAACTATGTTTTATTCATTTTATTTTAAAGATAACTTCTTCATTTAAAATCATGTGTGAAAAATAAATCTCAAAATAAATGACCTATTTCTAAAAGTTAGTAAAAAGAGGTGTGTCTTATATATTTTCCAGATACTTGGATGATATTGAGTCAATATTCAATCACATTAGATGTGTTGAAAATATATCTGATCAATATCACCTATATGGGAAATAAAAAATCCTTCCTACTATTGATCTTCTAGTTGTGAGGATCTCAATAATTACGGTAATAGAAATGGAATTCTTACAAGTGCATGTGTTTGAGATAATAAAAAGAGAAATCTCATATTCATTTTTGATGATATCAGGATCGAAATAAAGAGATACAGTGGAAGTCTAACATGAAATTAAAAGGATGTAATAAAATCTATTAATAATTATCTTATAGAATGGTTTTCACATTATGTAATTTAATAAATACTCCCATAAACATTTTTATTAAGATGACATATATATTCCTTTAATATATTAATGTAAATTATGTGTTATATATCATGAATATAAATACTCAAGAATATTTTTCATATGATTTGATGTTTTTAATGTTAGGTTATATAATAAAATCAAGAAACATCAACTCTTATAATGTGTATGGCTTCAAATTTCATACATTTGACTAATAAGAGGCTTGAAAAACAAAAAAAGTGGTATATTTAGGATTTATGAATTGAGATACTATGGAAATATGATTGAAAATATCAAATTAAACTACCAAATTCATTTTCTAGAAGTTTTATTCAAATTTAAGTGGGATAATATTACCAGGGATATAAATATTTATTCCTTGCAATTATTTATGCAAACATATCTTACATTATTGATGTTAGTGACCATGAAGAAATTGATATATGCATCTTCACATCACAAGATATAATAGTATGTTATGAGTAAGAGGTCATGGGTGAAAGGTGGACACTAGTTGTTTATAAAAATCTAGATAATTGTATGATATGGGAGTTTAAGTTGATGATTTGACGTCTAATATAGAATCCCATCAATATTAATAAGTTGACTTATTTAACAATCAAGATATTGAAAATATTAGTCTTTCGATGGGGGATGAATCATAATAACAAATGATAGATTAGGATAACAACATGAATGAAAGATAAAATGATTTATTGTGTAGTTATCCATTAAAATATCAGATTCTTATCATATATATAATTGATTTCAAATTTTTGGAACTATTATCAAATTTAAATTTATTTTACAAATGAGTTATTTAATATTTAAAAATTCAAATTTAGATTTGTTTATATTTTTTCATTCAATAGAATACATATTTAAATTATGTTTATTATTACTGTGAATTTTATCAATTTCTAAAAAAACATTTATCTTAAAATTTCAAAATATATGTTATTAGGTTTTTTTACTTGTTTATATGATAGGAATAACAAATAAAAAGTGGTACACTAATTGAATTAGACTTCCCTTTGAATTTCCTCTAACCATTTAGACTTCATCTATTTTTTCCTCATGCTCCCTACCTATTGAATACAGGATACCCTATATCTCACTCCAATCAGCATCTTCCATGCTCTCATCCTACCTACAATCAACATCTGGAACATTATCTCCCAATTCATCAGGTTTTGAACATGATATAACTATAGTGAGGGAACAATTGGTCACTATTAATTATCCATAAGTATAATAGAGGTTAATAATTATAGGTATAATTTTTAATGTGAATAATGTTATTATAATTTTTTATACTAATAAATTTATTTTTAATTAAATATAGATGAAATGATACTGCTATGAAGAATTGTATTAGTTAAAATGTGTGGAATATGAATATCTTGATGATAGTTTTCCCCATTGACTATTATAGGGTCACCATATATTGTATTGTGCGAATATTTGGCTAGATCCTAGGATAGATTTTTGTTGATCTACTGACCCTTCCAATTACATATTGTAATAAGAGAAATATGCCAAAATCATGAAAGAATTGGGTATGAGATTTGTAGATAGTGGTATTTAAATATATTATTCCTAAATTTAATATAATTATTTATTTAAATTGAAATATTTTAAAAATGAATCTATTTGTGAATATGTTCTTCCACTTTACCATCACTGACATTGTCACACAAAAGTGGACAATAAAAAATTAGTTAATAAATTTAATTGTTTTAAATGGATATTTTGGAATGAATTAAATGATACATCATTGACCACTCAAAATATGTATGATAAATCACCTAGAGGGGAATATTGAGAGTAGTGTAATGTGTTTCTTGATATCAATTTCCATGAGAAGCACATTGTATTGAAGAATATATTATTAAATTTATATCATTTAACATATATATATATATTCCTATTAAAAGAATATGACTTTTCATACATTAAAATTAAATTATGTGTTATTTATTTTAAGAAGTTTCAATAACAAATATATCCAACTGAGCAAAAAAATCATCCCCTGTATTTTTGGATCGAAGATTTTATCAATAAATAAATACACTATTGTAATATTCCCATTGGTTCAATAATTTATATGATAATATTATATTTTTAAAATTTTAAACTTTTGGTTTATCACTTTTTATTATAGGTATATAATTAACGTCACCAATTCTCATAGACGTAAATCTGGTTAAATATTCATACAAAATTCTATAGGAGTTATGTGGATTATTTTTCTAATTTCATTGGGGTTAAAATTCCATTTTAATTGTAATGGACCACACAATCATATTTGATTCTTTAATAACTTATGAAATGAAAGATGTTAATAAAAATGTTCATTTATTGTTATAAAACTATTATTAATCAAAAATATGTGTTATATTTCATTAAAAACATTATTAGTTAAAAATATAGTTAACAATGCTAAAAAAATTAGTTTGATAACTACTTTAGTTAGTGATATATTTCTTATCACTATAGATCATAACTTATTCCCATTTCTAATTTTGGTGGTATGTATTACAATAAATTTGATGTATATATTTTTATTGGTAAAAAAAAGTACTATGGGATTATAATCCCATGCAGTTCATCTTGATAACCTAGGATGATCTAGTTAGCTAGTTCAACATTAAGGCTCATCCTGGTCATGTCTGTGAGATGGGTTCTAGACCATTACAGTCTTGGGTATTTGGAAAGTCAAAAGGGATATCTATAGTATTTACCCTATTTTTTAATTAATCCATAACTCTAGATTCTTATAGGTAGTTTCTTGTGATGAAAAATGAAATTGATCAATAAGAGAACACAATCCAGAAATATGGGACTCATATAGATCTAAAGGATGAAAACAACTTTTCGTAATAGAAATAATTAGTTCCATTATATCAAAATATGATTGGATGTTTCCCTAGTGGCATTGCATTGATGGATGGTTTGATTCAGTTGGTAAATCACAAATATTCATAATCATTTTGTATGAAACCATTTATTTTTTATGTTAAAATGAAAATATAATCCTTTTTTGGTTTTCAAGAAAATTTTCATATAGGTGTTGGGAGAATCGGGTCGAGAAATAGAATAATATTGAGAAGGGGTGATCTTGGTTCATCTGGTAATAATGGTTCTTGACATGGATTCAGTGGGGATATTGATTAAATAAACTCATTGTATTTAACTAATTATTATTAATTAGATATATGTGTTTATTACTTAAAATGAATTTTTTCTCTATATTTATGTCTTAATTTTCATCTATTCCTATTTCTTTGTCCTTTAATGAATATATTTTCTCTATGATTCATTTTTTGGGAATAATATCATTTATTGATTTTTTAACACCAATGTATTGAAATACTTCATTCCTCTAATATACATAGTAAAATATATTTCAATGGTGTCTAACTTGACACTTAAGGGTAAAATTTATATATTTATGGGTTAAACAAACACTATTTATTATTAATTATAGTGTAGGTTTAAACCACCGCTTCATTTTCAAAATAATTGGTATCCTAAAATACCCTCTAAACATAATAATAATCAAAAATAGAAAAATATTCAAGAAAGTTCCCAAAAATCACTTTTAAATAGGTAAAGAATATGAAGGATGATTCATGACACAAAATTTAGTGCAATTTTATTAAAACAGTCATATAACCCTTTGAAGGTAGATTAAACCACCACTAGACTCATGATTTATTTTATTAACTAGTGGGGGAGGTGGAGTTTTCTATCTACATGGTACCAGGTACCCAACCTATTTCAATTCCCTCATACTAAATAGAAAAATCTGAACTGATGGACTTAAAAACTCAATTGTATGACTTTTTTCTAAGTGCTTCATTCAAATTTGTGTTTCACCTTGGGTTGATCTAGTGATATTTTCTAAGAAAGATAAAAAATCCTTTAAAATTTTTTTAAATACTAAATTCTCAATCAGGTCCCGGAAAAGAAGAAGTATATATTTTGACACATTGATGATTTTTTTAGAACATGAATAGAGAAATGTGTTTTTGAAAAATTTATCATAATTTTAATCATCAAAAACATTAAATCAATGAGTATTATATCTCTATGATTGACTTTTGGATAAGTTATTACCATTATGAGTACCTTATTATGACTTTTTGTTTAACCAATTATCCCAATGTATTTATATAATTGATGAACAAGATTTTCCACAAATACCTTGTTTATTTTATAGTAGAATTCCTGTATGACATATTAGTTTACAAAAAGACTTAGGATGATCAAATTTGTATATACTTGGTTTGTTCCTTATAATACATTGAAATGATTCTATATATATTTACAGGGTTAGGAACTGAGACGGAATGTGATTATGAGAAACAATATGCCCAAAACTAATTTTATAAAAAATTAAATATATTTTACAATTTTTTTGGTGAAACACCTTAAGGAAATTGATATAAATATTAAATGACTAATTATATCATAAATATGTAACCAAATTCGGGTTAGGAATGTGGTGTTTACCCTAAGGGAAACATAAAGTGAGTCTGTGCATGAAGTTTAGGCCCCTGGATCATTAGTGGTACATTTAAATGGATTAAAAAATTACTAAATTCATTTATTCATTCATTTTCCCAAATTATATGTTTATAAATATATATTAATAGATAATTTCCCAGGGTTGGATCATAATTATAAAATCTCTAGTGAATCTCTCTTTCTTTCTTTATGTGGTGGATCATATCAGATGATGATAGAAATCTTGACAGGATCAGATCAGCATAAAACTATCACATTAGTTGCTCCAAAATATTTTCGGAAGACATGTCCTTCACCGACGATCAATCTATAATCATTTTAGGACTCTTTTTTCATTGTTTTATTCCTGTAGATTAAATGATTCAGAAAATCCACCCCTTTTCCTGGATCAACATGAGCTGCAGACTCTACATGTTCCCACATACAAAAATTAATTGGTTTATTCATTTTTGTCTAACCCAGGAATCCACTTTATTGATTTTTTTCCAAGAACTTTTGTCTAACATTGTTTAAAACATTGTTTTTTGGGATTTTCTTCCCTATTTCTTTTTTTTATTCACCTTTTGGATCCCTACAGTCATAGTTCGTCTTCCCTAGGATGTACTGATCTCAATATTACCCCAAGATTTGTCTCGGATTGATGAAATTGGAATAAAATATTGAGTGAAGCATAGATGTGGGAAACATGTGGGATAATGATGATCAATTTGATGGTTTTATTTAGGTTATTTAAAGGTTTGATCAATGGTGGTGTTCGGAACATACGGTGAAACGTCGATGAACCTCCAGTGGCTATTATCTGGTGAGCGACAGCCAAGTTCCCTCATTCTTAGCTTGATATGTCGTTTTTTGGTAGATTTGAGACATAAATAAAATTTTGAATAGAATATCCCATGGTACAGATCATATGTGGGATTTTATCAAAAACTAGAAAACACATCATGTCCAATAAAGAACGCATGGCATGTTTCCCCACCGATGGAGGGAGAAACTATTTGGGAAGTCATAAGGAGGAAATTTCATATAGTATCCAAAAATATATTTGTAGCCATTTCCCAGTTGGAGAACCCATGTGATGGGTCACAGGGATGGGAAGTCATGTGTAAGTACACAGAGTCTGGTACACACCCATGTACCCCATTATACAGACACGTCTCGGGTCCCAGTTAGCTAGGAGACTTCGTATAGACCACCCACAAGGCATGTACTGCAAAACAAATAGGAATTCAAATGCCAACTAGGGACATGTCTAGGATGTGTAGTGGGACCACATGCTATGTGAATCTCCTCCCATGATATATACCATGTGAACTATTCTTAGAAATATAGGAACCTATGTATCTCCTTCATTTGAACTTGGATTATTTCTTGTGAGTATCCTATCCTAAGTGTTTTTTCACATATAACAATATGGTTCCCTCAATTATGGAATTAGATATATGATGTGTGATATTCTAGGCATGACTCATTTTGAGGTGATGCTCGATGGTGGAAGTGATCAAGAGATATCACTAGAGGTTTCTTTCAAAGTGGAACACTTCTACAGGGTAGGGTATGGGTCCATGATGACATAGAGTGGGACCCTCTATCCAAGCTCATCATGGGTTCTCAACATTCTGAGTGTAACCCTACTATAGTATAGGGAATGGTTCCTTGATGAACTAGAGTGGAACCCTCCAACCGTGATGGTCATGGGTCCTCTACATTTTAAGTGGAAACATCATGTCATACTTGTGTATAGGTCCTCCATAACCTAGAGTGGAACCCTCTAGCCAGGCTAAGCATGGGCCCTCTTCCTTTATAGTGGAACCCTCCATCTAAGAAGGGAATGGGTCCTTGATCTTCATAGTGGAACCCTACATTCATACCAGGGTATGGGTCCTATGCCTAAAATTTGTGACACCTCGACTATGTGTCACCCTGACAAGTCATGTTTTGATGTAGCTTCAAACTCATGAGTAAGAGAGATGATTTACCCACCGATACACATTTTTGAGACTCCACCAAAACATTATGGTTGAGTAAATTCTTCCCATAGTGTATAGTATCAAGGTTTGTTGAATGATTCCTTGGACTTTTGAGTTCATGGAAGACACATGAATTTTTGGAAATCATTATAGGAATTTTTGACCTATTGGATACTCTTATTCTTGGTATGATCTGTGAGATGGAGGTCCCCTTAATCTCTTGTTTGGGCTTCTTTGACAGAGCATATGTGTGTGTGTGTGTGTGTGTATCCTTCTCATATATAATCACCTTGGATTTGGTTACTCTCCCTCCAAGAGAGGTGATGACACATGGGTTATGCCACATTATTCCAATGTTTATATTCTCATGGTTGCCTGAGTCTACTCTCAATGTGAGGACCCGAACCCAGTTTCCCAGAGCCAGTGATTTATTTTATTACATTAGCATTCAAATAAGGAATAAGAATCCCTAAGGGCCAAGTAGTTTAGTATTATTTGAATCAAGATACATAAATAAGTTCAAATTTATAATAATAAAAAAACAACACTAATTTATTCCATTAGAAACATCCATGCCTCCTAGATTATGCTTGCAAGTCATTCATAATTTACTTCTTCCTATCCTGGGAAAAATAAAACATAAGAAAGGGGTGATCTCAAATGCTCAGTAAGAGTAAGAAATATAGTGGAAGATATCATAAACATAATACATGGTACATAATTGAAAACACATGCCTTTAACAAGAAACTTGAACACATTATGGAAGGAATATGAGTTGAGAAACTAATGTCGTAATAAAACATAATCATGGGTGTTATACTAGTTTAATAACCACATGAAATTTCAATTACTAGATTCATAAGGAGGAAAGTGCATATTCTGTACATTCTAAAACATTTTTTCAAGTCCCCGTCCAAGATTTCTAATGATTAAGGCCTCGGCTAAAATCCATATATCAAATTGGGAAAGGCCTTGGCCAATTCCACATCTATTTGTCTCATGAGACCTACCGATGCATCGAGGGGCTACATTAGGAAACACCTATCACATAATAAGTCCAACGCATTCCTCATATGATTGGGGATCAACATAAACAACATATACATTCATATTGAAACTATTATATGAAAGTTAACTAACTTTCCCCAAACAATAAACATAAAACACTAACCATTCCGAGTAATATGGTGAATGGTTCTAGGATAGATCATACTAAATAGAGTTAGTCATATACCATTAAATAAAATATGTTATATGAATTTATAAATTATTAAACCCAATAATACCATGGAATCAACAAGAGTGTTGAATTAGATGAAAACAATCTTATAAAATCATTAAGTAATTCTTAAGATAATTACTCTTTTATTTTGAAAATAAGAGTTCTTTTGGAAAAAAATCTTAGGATAAAACAAGAAGTGAGGTAAGATAGTATTTTAATAATAAAATTATTGTTTTTATAAATATAATGGTTTCCAAAAATAGGTTAAATAGTGACTTAGAAAATAGGTAAGAATTTGAGAAATTCCCTTGAATCGGGCTTGTATTTTGGAAACAATTTTGAAAGTTCCTTTAAAAACGTGTACCTATCCATAAAATAAGTAAGTGATTCGGATTTTAAACATATATATAATACTCAAACAGAATATATGAGGAGTACATAACAATACATAAGAATTTCAATGAGGTAATCAGACAATGAAAGTAACCCGAATGAAAATTGAAGTTCGGGTGGAAAAACCCTTACCTTAACTCCAAATGTGTTCTTCTCTTGAACTTATGCTCCTGGAATATGAAATTATAATTATTAATAACTTCTTTAAGAATCTATTATACATGTATTTAGTATATCATAATTCTGTTTAGTTCATTTATACCCTTATTTCTAAGTTATTTTATTGAATTTTGTTGTTCCTGGGTGTTCATTTTCTTTATTTGCATAATCAGTTCACTTGTTTTTAAGTAATGGAGTTCATGTGGAATGGTTATAAATATCATGAATATAAATTATATATTATTTATGAACATAAATAATTGATAATGGTCATTTATATCATTTGGATACATGGAATGAGGTTGAATCATTTGATGACAACCACTTCGATTATTCGGCGGTATTTGGATTATTATAAACTAGTTTTGTCATATAACTTAATTATATGTACATATTCTGGTTAATTAATATTTATTAGGTTATAATACATATATTATTGTCTGTTTCAACCACAAATACGGTTTCATGACCTTTAATGAAGAATAAATTGAAGAATGAAACTCCGTTGTCCATAAAGGCTATAAATTCGAACCTCCTGGACGTTGATTTCGTTTATAAAAATAAAAGGGAGGGAGTAATAATATTTATGATGGTTCTTCCATTCACATAATATAATTCTAGTATATAGATTATACTGGATTTATCATGATCATATGGACAGAGGAGGTGAGGATAGGATAGAAAAAGAAGATAAATTGAAATCAAATCAAATGAAAAAGAATGGTGCTTTACCTCTTGAAATAACCTCCTTGAGAATCTTCTTAAGGGAAGGGGTTTTGGTCTTTTGGAAAGACCAGAAGATTCTTGGACATGGGGAGAGACTAGGTAAGGGTAATTGGGATGATATTTTAGGATCTTCAAGTCTTAGAGGAGTGAAGAGAGAGAGAGTGGTGAGGGGTTTTTATAGTGGTGGAGAGGGGTAAATTTTGAATATTTAATTCATTATTTTATTATTTCCCTCAATACAACCAATAGTATTGTTTCATGTGACCCCTAATAGTAAGAATTTCATGTAAGTTCCAACCAATTGGCCCTTCATCACTTTTAGTGCCATGAATAGTGTATTTAACTAATAATTTGTATATACGGCATTATATTGTATTTCACTATTCATCAAAAATTCTAGAATTTTAGAAAAATCCCAAATATTTTCCCTAACCATTTTTTGATGTATAGAATTCAAAAATGAAATCCATTTTTCAAAATTAATTTTCTAAATATTATTAATTTATTATTTAAATAATGTCATAGTTAATTCGAAAAATAACAATCTTAGAGTGCAATTAGTTTTATTTCTCATTGAAAAACTAATTAAGATCTCATTATCTTATTTCCTTAAGAAAATAAAATAATATTATTATTTACTATTAATAAGGGTCATATTACTATTCATATTACTATTCATAAGGGTATGTTATTATTCACTAAAAATCAAGTTTTTTCTGTCAGACTCTAAATGACTTACCGAACACAACTCTAGATGACCATTTTTTGAATTTCAAAACATAAAAGAGGCAAAGTTGTGTTCAATGGCTAGATTATAAAATTGAATTCTATATTAATTTTCAAAACCTTAGGATGTTACATTCTACCCTCCTTACAAAAATTTCGTCCTCAATATTCACAAAATATTACCTAAAATAATTAGGGTATGTCTTCAAAATAAGATCCTTAGACTCCCATGTTGCTTCCTCCATCTTATGGTTCCTCCATAGAACCTTTACCAGAAAAGTAATATGATTTCTCAATACTTGTTCTCTAGTATCAAGTATCTTGATAGGCTCTTCACAATAAGATAGACCGGGCTCAAGTTCTACTTCTTCCTAAGTGAGTACATGTGTTGGGTCTGGCATGTACTTTCTTAACATTGACACGTGGAACACATTGTAATCCTTGGAGAGACTTGGTGGAATTTCCAAATAGTAAGCTACAGATCCAATTCGGTCCAGAATTTCAAAAGGTCTGATGTACCTGGGACTTAATTTTTTCTTTTTACTGAATCGTATAATACCCTTCTATGGAGATACCTTTATGAAAACGTGATCACCTTCTTGAAATTCCAAATCCTTCCTTCGGTTATCAGCATAGCTATTTTTCCTACTTTGAGCTATTTTGATATGGTTCTGGATAATCTTCACCTTTTTCCGTTGTTTCTTCAACAAGTTCTGGGCCCACGAGCTTTCTTTCACCAACATCATCCCAAAAAGTAGGTGTATGGAATCTCTTCCAGGGTAATGCTTCATAAGGTGCTGTATGAATACTTTCATGGGAGTTATTGTTGTAGTAATATTCCACAAGAGGTAAATAATGATCCCACATGCCTTGAAAATCAAGTGAACAAGACCTCAACATGTCTTCGAATGTTTGAATAGTCCATTATAATTGTCCATTAGTTTGTGGGTGGTAGGCAGTTCTCAAAAAATGATCAGTATCTAGGGCCTTCTGAAGAATCTTCTAAAATCGTGATGTAAAACAGGGATCACGATCGGAAACAATTGATGAGGGTACACCATGAAGTCTTACAACTTCATTAAAATATATTATTACTAAATGTTCAAGTGGTAAATCTTCCCTTATAGCAAAAAAATGTGCATATTTTGTAAGAAAGTCAATAATGACCCATATCTTATCATTCGTTCTTGGATTTTTTTGGTATCCCCATGATAAAGTCCATCGTAATATCATCTCATTTTCACATAGGTATATGAAGGGGTTTCTTGACTCCACCAGGATGGTGTCTTCCTTCCTTCACCTATTAACAAACCTAACATCTCGACATGTAATCAGTAATATCCCTCTTCATGTTTTCCCACCAAAAATGATCCTTTATATCTCTGAACATCTTTGTGCTACCAGGGTGTATAGAGAAATTAGAGTTGTGAGCATCATCCAATAGTTCCCTCTTTAGCTCGGGAATATAGGGACACAAATACTTTTTCTGAATTTCAAAATGCCACCTTCATATGCAAATTCAGTCAACCTCCCATCAATTTTAGATTTAATTTTCTTTTTAAACTTCTCATCATCCGCCTGAGAACATTTTATATATTCTAGTAAAGAAGGTTTGGTAATAATTTGAAAAAGTAGTGACATGTTACCTTCCTTGATAATTCTTATATCCATCTTTACTAGATCCATGAACAGAGGATCCCTTCACCCCGCATCTTGTTTATAATTCTATGGTCCTTTCTACTCAAGGCGTCTGCCACCTTATTTTCCTTCCCAAGGTGGTAGTGTATTGTGAAATTGTAGTATTTGAGTAGCTCAATCCATCTCCTTTTTCTCATGTTGAGTTAATTCTATGAGAATATATATTTCAAACTCTTATGATCTATATATATCACACATTCCTCTCCATAGAGGTAATGTCTCTAGATCTTCAGAGAAATTATTACCACTGCTAACTCAAGATCATGAGTGGGATAGTTTTTTTCATGAATTTTTAGCTGCCTAGATGCATAGGTAATCACTCGATCATTCTGCATAAGGACACAACCAAGTCCTTTAATTGATGTGTCACAATAGATAACAAACCCATCATTCCACGATGGTAGGGTTAGGATCAGAGAATTCACTAACATCCTCTTTAATTCTTCGAAAAACTCTTCACATTACTTGGTCCATACAAACATAACCCATTTTCATGTGAGCTTGGTCATTGGGTTGGATAAACGGGCGATGTTCTGAACGAAATTCCAATAATAACCTGCCAAACCAATAAAACTATGTACATCAGTTATGTTCATTGGAGTAGTCCATTCTTGCACATCCTTTTTCTTCATAGAATCTATAGATATACCATCCGTAGAGACAATGTGGACCAGAAAGGAAACTGATTGAAGCTAGAACTTACACTTGCTGAACTTCCCATATAATTCATTTCTTCTCAGAGTCTTCAGAATGGTGCGCAAGTGATTTTCATGATCTTCATAGCTTTTAGAGTAAACTAAGATATCATCGATAAAAACCACTAAAAAGTCATAAAGATATTCCTTGAGGACTCTATTCATGAGATCCATGAAAACAGATGGTGCATTGGTTAGTCCAAAAGGCATTACTGTAAACTCATAATGCCCATACCTGATTCAAAATGCTGTTTTTGGAATGTCATCCTTTCTCACAAGCAACTGATGATATCCAGATCAAAGATCAATCTTCGAAAAATATTGGTCTCGATGAAGTTGATCGAATAAATCATCAATTCGTGGTAGTGGATACTTATTCTTTGTTTTAATAGCATTGATTTCCCTATAATAAATGCACAAACTCATAGACCCATCTTTCTTTTTAATGAAAGGAACAGGGTCTCCCCATAGAGAGACACTAGGGTGAATAAATCCTTTATCACTCAATTCCTCTAGTTGTTTCTTTAGCTCCACTAACTTCATAATGGTCATTCTATAATGGGTCTTTCATATGGGCCCTGAACCAGGAATTAAGTCAATGGAAAACTCAATTGCCCACTCTGGAGTATGTCTAGGTAAATCCTATGGAAAGACATCAATATATTCTTGCTCAAAAGGTACATCTTCTATTTGAACATTCTTTTCCTCACCCGTAGTTATTTCATTCTCTTCCTCCCTGATAATTGAATTCATATTAGCTACAAGGGGTGGGTCTAGATAATAATTAGGTGGTGATGTGTCTGCTCTAAAGATAAGGAACTCCTTATTATCATCAAAAATTGTAACCTCCTTCTTCTTACAATAAATTTTCGCATCATGGTCCGAAATCCAATCCATACCAAGGATTATATTAAATTCAATCATGGTTTTGACAATGAGATCAGCAGATAAAGAACATTACTATGCCCTGATATGAAATGATTCACAAAACTTTGTTGCAGCGATACTTCCCTTAGGAATTTTCACTGACAACTCCCTTGTTAAATCAAATTGTAAATATCTAATTTTCTTATAAAACTGGGAAGATATGAAACAATGAGATGATCCAGAATCAAATAAATCACTGGCTATGTTTGATGAAATAATCAAAGTATCTACCACCATTTTATTTGGAACTTCAACCTCTGCAGTTGGGATTTCATAAGCTTGTCCCTGATCCCTTGTCCTTTTTTGTTGAATATTTCCTTGATACTTTTGGAAAATAATTATCATAGTGTCCCATATCCCAAAAATTATAGCATTGAACATCATTGTCTCCCTTATTCCCTTTTCAATCACAAGTAATATGTAATTTCTGACCACATTTGTAGCATACTCCTTTTCCTTTTAATCATGCACCAGGGTGTTTCCTTCCACAATTATCACGTGGTGGAAATTCAACTCTTCCCTTCTTCCCTGTTTCCGTATTTCCTTTCCCAGGGTTTTCAGTATCCCTCTTCTTTTCTTAATTTCCCTTAAAGGCATATGACTTAGATAATTCTTTTTTCGTCTTGATAGCACATGAAACTATATCCTCATATGATGAAACCCTTTGGGAGACTAGTTCCCACCAGAGGAATGGATTTAGGCCGTCAAAGAATCGATCAATTTTGTTTCTTGGATTTCTTATGTATTCCACGACATGTATTCTAACCTTGTGAAGTTAGCTTTGTAATTTGCAACATTCTCATCTTCCTTATGCCCCAAATTCAAGACTTTACACTCTATATCTTCTCTTTGTTCAAGAAGAAAGTATTTCTCCAAGAAGATTTCATTAAAGTCCCTCTATTACATATACTCTATTTCCTCCTCATCCTTTGTGTTTTGGATTAATGACCACCACTGATCTGCATCTCCTGATAGACGATAGACTGTCATGACAACCTTCTCTCTTTCATTACATCCCAAGGTGAGAAATATCTTCTCAAGGGAACATATCCACTACTCTGCTACAAAAGGGTTTGTAGTCTCGTTGAATGATGGAGGCTTTTGTCGCATAAAGTGATCTAACATAGCTCCTCCACATGGTGGATCTGGATGCTCCATATAGGTAATGTTATTATTCATAACCTGAGTAAGTTGTCCCATTATAGTTATGAGTTGCTCAGCACCAAAGCTAACATCATTATTTTTCATCGGAGGGAAATCCCTACAGGGGACACGTGTGTTTGTTTGGTTTCCATTCCATTCACTTGGCGTAATCTCTAGATAACGGCATACACTAGATTAGGTTATGAATTATAATTTATAATCTTATATTAACAAAATACTTAGAAAAAAATTGAGATCCTATGCATGGCTAATCCCATATTCACAAAAATGGTTTCTTTGAGGAATATTTTACATTTCAATCCATTATAATGGCTTGTAAAGAAAATGTAAATTATACTAAGAATATCCCCCCATGAGTGTTGTAACCAAGAGTGTAGTAGGGCCCATTTTCATGAACGATTTCCCATTCGAGTCTAGCTCAAAGCGGTGTTTTCCGGTTTTACCCCTAGATACATTTGTGCCAAAGCCGCCTCTGCCTGCTCGTATCCAGACAAGGATGTATTGCTTGAAAGATCCACATAATCTATTACTTAAAAAATACCAGGACGTTATTGTATGTATATCCTCAAAGACTAAATTAGGGACTCTTCCGAAATTTTAAATTTTCTAAATCTAGTTTCCAAGTATTCTACTAAACTTCCTTTGATACCAACTATAAAGAACCGATTCCAGTTTCCCAGAGCCGGTGCCTTATTTGATTACATTGGCATACAAACAAGGAATAAGCACCCCAAAGGACCAAGTAGTTTAGTATTATTGGTAATAAGATAAATAAATAAGTTCAACTTTACAATAATAAAGGAAATACAACACTAATTTATTCCATTAGAAACATGCATGCCTCCTAGATTACGGTTTCAGGTCATTCATAATTTACTTCTTCATATCATAGGAAAAATAAAGCATAAGAAAGGGGTGAGCTAAAATTCTTAGTAAGAGTAAGCAATACATCAGAATATATCATAAACATAATACATGGTGCATAATTGAAAACACATGCCTTTAACAATAAACTTGAACACATTATGGCAGGAATATGAGCTGAGAAAATAATGCCAAAATAAAAAATAATCATGGGTATTATACTAGTCGAATAACCATATGAAACATCAATTACTAGCTTCATAATGAGGTAAGTACATATGTCGAACATTCTGAAACATTTTTTCAAGGCGTTGGACCTAACTTCTAATGATTAAGGCCTTGGCCAAAATCCATATATCACATTGGGAAAGGCCTCAGCCAATTTTACGTCTATTTTTCACATGAGACCTACTGATGCATAAAGGGGCTATAGCAGTCCCCACCCATCACATAATAAGTCCAATTCATTCCTCATATGATCGGGGAACAACATAAACAACATATACATTCATATTGAAACTATCATATGAAATGTAACTCACTTTCCCCAATCATTAAACATAAAACACTAACCATTCCGAGTAATATGGTGAATGGTTTTAGGATAGATCATCCACAATAGATTTAGTAATCAAACATTAAATAATATATGGTATATGACTTAATAAATGATAAAACCTAATAATACCATGGAATCAACAGGAGTGTTGAATTAGACGAAAACACTCTTATAGAATCATTAAGCAATTCTTTAGATAATTACTCCTTTATTTTGAAAAGAATAGTTCTTTTGGAAAAAATATTTTTATAAAACCATAAGTGAGGTAAGATAGTATTTTAATAATAAAATTAGTTATTTTATGAAGATAAACGTTTCCAAAAATAGTTTAAATAGTGCCCTAGAAAATAGGTAAGAATTTGATAAATTCCCATTAATCGGGCTTGTATTTTGGAAACAATTTTGAAAGTTCCTTTTAAAACGTGTAACTATCCATAAAATAAGGAAGGGTTAGGGTTTTTAAACACATATATAATACTCAAACAGAATATATGAGGAGTACATAAAAATACATAATAATTTCATTGAGGTAATTAGACAATGAAATTAACCCGAGTGAAAATGGAAGTTCGGGTGGAAAAACCCTTACCTTAACTCCAAATGTGTTCCTCTCTGGAACTTAAGCTCCTGGAATATGAAATTATACTTATTAATAACATATTTAAGAACCTATTATATATGTATTTAGTTTACCATAACTCTTTTTAGTTCATTTATACCCTTATTTCTATGTTATTGTATTGAATTTCGTTGTTCTGGGGTGTTTGTTTTCTTTATTTTCATAATTAGTTCACTTGTTTTTAAGTAATGGAGTTCATGTGGAATGGTTATAAATCTCATGAATTAAAATTATATATTATTTATGAACATAAATAATTGATAATGGTCATTTCTATAATTTGGTTACATGGAATGAGGATGAATCATTTGATGATAACCACTTCGATTATTCGGCAGTATTTGGATTATTATGAACTAGTTTTGTCATATAAATTAATTATATGTACATATTCAGGTTCCTGAATACTAATTAGGTTATATTAAATATATTATAGTCTGTTTAAACCATAAATATGGTTTCATGACCAGTAATGAAGATGAAATTGAAGAATGAAATTTTTTCATCCATGAAGGTTATAAATTGGAACCTCATGGATGTTGATTTCATTTATAAAAATAAAAGGGAGGGAGTAAGAATATTTATGATGGTTCTTCTATTAACATGATATAATTCCATTATATAGATGATACTGGAGTTATCATGATAATTTGGATAGATGAGGTGAGAAGTGGATAGAAAAAGAAGATAAATTGAAATGAAACCAAATGAAAAAGAAGGGTGCTTTACCTCTTGAAATAACCTCCTTGAGAATCTCCTTAAAAGAAGGGGTTTTGTTCTTTTGGAAAGACCAGATGCTTCTTGGACGTGGGTAAATACTAGGGAATGGTAATTGGGCAGAACATTGAGGAGATTCAAGGCTTATAGGAGTGAAGAGAAGAGGGAGTGGAGAGGGGTTTTTATAGTGGTGGAGAGGGGTAAATTTTGAATATTTAATTAATTATTTTATAATTTCCATCAAGACAACTAATAGAGTTGTTTCATGTGACCCCTAATAGTAATAAGTCCATGTGAGTTCGAACCAAGTGGCCCTACATCACTTTTGATGTCATGAATAGTGTATTTAACTGATAATTTCTATATACGGTATTTTATCATATTTCACTATTTATCAAAAATTCTAGAATTTTAGAAAAATCCCAAAAAATTTACCCTAACCATTTTTCGTCGTGTATAATTAAAAAAATAACTCCATTTTTCAAAATTAATTTTCTAAATATTATTAATTTAATTTTTAAATAATGTCATAGTTAATTCGAAAAATAAAAATCTTAGGGTGCAATTAGTTTTATTTCTCATTGAAAAACTAATTAAGATCTCATTATCTTATTGCCTTAAGAAAATAAAATAATATTATTATTTACTATTCATAAGGGTCATATTACTATTCATATTACTATTCATTAGGGTATGTTACTATTCACAAAAAATCAAGTTTGTTCTATCAGACTCCAAATGACTTACTGAACACAACTCTAGATGACCA
Organism: Viscum album; assembly: GCA_963277665.1. Classification (NCBI taxonomy): domain Eukaryota; kingdom Viridiplantae; phylum Streptophyta; class Magnoliopsida; order Santalales; family Viscaceae; genus Viscum; species Viscum album. Next base: position 1,820,389,122 of record OY728153.1, on the reverse strand, counting down.
TTTTTTGAAATCCAAAACATAGAAGAGGAAAAGTTTTGTTTAATGGCTAGATTAGAAAAATGAATTCTATATTTATTTTCAAAACCTTGGGGTGTTACACTCAATCTATAGTTGGAAAAGACTTGATATCTAGTTCACCGAATCACCATGTTAAAACCCTTGTGTTTGGATGAGATTAAGTTCAATCTTTGTTCTATTGAGATGTACTCCTTCACTATACCTTATTCTATATGTTATCTTTCTCTTCGGTAGTATCACTTACTACTCCACCTTTAGATTTTGGGTTTTCCTACTGGGTATTTTTATGCTCACTCGTGTATGGTATTTTCTCAGACCTATCATTTCTTATGTAGATAATGGATAGGTTGACCATTACTTCAGAAGAGCTTAGGGGAACTAGGTTCTTAAACCCTATGTAGGGGTCTGAGATTGGGATTCAGGATCTAGTCTCTCTTAACTATTTCATTTCCAATTTTTTTAGGTTGGGACATATTTCTTGTTGTATGTTTGTTTTTCCATTTACGTTTCAGTTTACACTACCATACATTTTTATTGTCTAGAGGTTCATGCATGTTTGGTTTACTTTATTACAGTCTTTAATGTTTTCTTCTTTCTGTATTCACTTTTCATTGAGTTTTTCATGTGTATGTGTATGGGTGAATAGGAAACGGTCTCCATGATACAATCTCTATTTATTATATTCTTGATTCAGTACTAGTATACATAGGTTCTAGTCATTAATTTGTCTCTATAGTCTTGGTGCAGGAGTTGTATAGCCTTGATGAGGTTCTGTTACAAAAACATGATCTTGAGGTTTCAACAGGTAATGTTTCTTCTATATCATTCATCTTCTAGTGGACAGAGCTATCACATGGAGGATAGAGGTTCATGTGTGACATTTTGGTCATCATGATGGAACCATATGACCTCATCTTAGGTATGTATATGTTGTCCTTGGTTGAAGCCCAAATCAATTGTCCATGTAGAAAAGTTATGAGCCTATGTGCTGATGGGAAAATATTCCCCTTTTCTATCAAGAAAGTTATCATGGCAGGGAATGTGGGGTTTTTGAATAGTAAGATTCATCCCATCACCCTTAATTTATAAAGTGCATCCCTTGGTACATTAGGACCTTCATAAATCTGGGTTTCTTCAGTTGTGAAGGATTGCAGGGACATCTTCCCCGATGACTTTTTGGGACTACCTTTGAGGTGAGAGATGGATTTCTTCATCGACTTGCATCCTGGAACCATGATGATATCTTTTTCAACATATCATATGGAAACTACCAAGCTCCAGGAGCTACATTTTCATTTGGCGGACCATTATGATAATGGTTTTATCAAACCTAGTGTGTCCCCATGAGAATATATTTTCTTATTCATGAAAAATATGGGAAGGATTTTATGACCATGTGTGAATTATTGTTGTATAAACCAACACATGATATAGAAAAGGTATCCATTTTCTAGGTTTGACGACCTCTTGGATCATTTTTGAGGTGAAATATGGTTATTGAAGAATGATATCAAGTCCGTCTACCACCAGTTGAGGGTTCATGAAACTGATATTCCAAAATTTTCACTCGGATGCCACTACAGAAACTATGATTTCCAAGTGATTCACATTGGTGTGATGAATGGACCATCCATGTTTATGGATTTGATAAACTAGGTCAACCTACCATACATGGACCAGTTTTTTTATATCTTCATTGATGAAATACTCATATTCAATACAATAGAGTATGAGCAATAAGGGCACTTAAAGATGGTCCTAAACATTCTTTTAGTGGACCAACTTTATGGGAAACTCTCGAAGATCTTGTTCTGGATACATGAAGTTCACATTATGTGGAATGTCATTAATGAGAATGGTTTATTTATATATCCATCAACAATAAAAGATGTTATTTATTGGGATTCACCCAAGAGGATGGTGTGGAGTTCATAGTGTATTGAAATTACTTTGGAGTGTGGCCCTACTACATTTTGAGGCAATGTCAAGTAGTTATCACATGCAGTTCAAGTCAGTTGAGACCCCATAAGAAAAACTACATGACTAAAAACTAGAGGAGGAAGTGATTGTCTTGTCCATGAGGATGTGGAGGCACTAACTTATGGGGTAGTGATTTGTGGTTTACTCTGACACTGATAGTCTTAGGTATGTCTTCATGCAGAGATAACTAAACCTAAGACAACAAAACAGGTTGGAATTCATATAAAAATATGATTTCAAGATATTATATGCTACAGGGATGGAAAACCTTATATAATATTCTCTTAGTGGGAAGTTATATTCTCACTTATTATAGGAATATTAAGAGTAGTTAGCTTCCCTATATCTTACAATGGTGGAGTAGAAGGGTAGATCTTTTCATCAGTCCATTGTGGTGAATCATTTTCTTCTCAAGGGTGTAAGAGATCCCAGGTTGGGAGACATCAACTGTGAGGTTGTATTCGATAATATATCCTAGGGGACTCACTATATTGATATCTTGGATGGAATCTTGTTATCTTGTTCTAGGGGAGAAATATGGTTCCAATATCATTACCATAGGAGGTGATGTAAGAGTTAAACACTTAGCCCATAAATATACATCCTGGTATGGAGAAGATTTACTGAGACCTTCAGTGGTAGTTTTGGAGGTCTGGAATGGGACTAAGTGTAGCTGAGTTCATCTCTCGGTGCCTCACTTGTCAGTAGGTGAAAGCTAAGAACTAAGCTTTGGAAGGTTTGTTACATCCCCTTGAGATACTAGAGTTGAAGTGGGACAACATATATACAGACTTGTTCCTAGGGATTCTGAAAATAGCGAAGAGCCACAATTCTATATGAGTGATAGTTGACCGACTAATGATGTTGGTTCACTTACTTTCCAATAGGGAGAAGAGTTTAGTGGAGTGTTTTGGATGGTTGTATATATGGGATATCGTTCTCTGTCATGGGGTTCCCTCGATGATTATCTCTGACCATGAAATGTGGTTCACATTATGATTTTGGAGAGCTATATTGGAGAAATTCAAGACCCAAATGTGGATAATTATATCCTTTCACCCCTATAACACTGATCAGAACGAGCACACTATCCAAGTGTTGGAGGATATGATGAGGGTTTGAGTATTTGACATTATATGGGGGTGCAAGGATCACTTTAACATTCTAGAGTTTGTGTACAACAATAACTATCACTCTACCATCGGTATGGCATCATTTGAGTCCCTACACAAGAGACCATACAAGTCACCCTTGTTCTAGAGAGAGATTAGTGATACATATTTAGTAGGCCTAGAGTTAGTATAGGTTATGATGGAGAAAGTTCAAGTCATTCGTCAGCAGCTAAGAATGGACCATAGAAGATATAAATCTTATGTCGATCATTGTTGCATTCCCTTGAAGTTCATTCAAGGATACCAAATTTTCTTTTGAGTCTCCACAAAATGAGGATTGGGTAGGTTTAGTAGGGGAGAAAAACTATCCTGAAGGTTCATTGGTCCATTCAGGATCATGAAGAATGTTAGTGAGGTTTCTTACTTCCTTTTACTACCCCCACAGCTGGAGTGAGTGCACGACATCTTCCACGTATCGTGACTAAGGTGGTACCTGCATAGCACCACACATATCATTAACTCGGGTCAGATGGACAATAAAGATGGATCCACATTTGTGGAGAACCCTATGGTGATCAAGGGTCGATAGGATTAGACCCATCATGATAAGACCAGCCCTTTTGTTTTCTTGTTGTAGTAGCACTGAAATGTGTAAGAGAGTTCCTTGTAGTGTGAGAGCCAAGTTTGGGCTCACTATCCCAGTTGTTTTCCTAGTTCTTCTTTTTAGGGATGAAAATATTCATGGAGTTAATAATGTAGATATCTATTTTACACCTTATAATACATTGAAAAATTACCATTTATATTTCAAGATCTATGTGCTGAGACGACATGTGATTATAAAGATCGGTGTGCCTGGAATTAAATTTATAAAAATATTAAATATATTTTTTATTGTGAACTCAAAACATATAATAAAATAGGATAACTCTTAAATGGTTGATCATATTAGAAATCTTAGAACATCGTTGGGTATGGAATGTCGTGTCTACCCTCGGCGTGAAATAAAGTGAGTTGGAATGGAATGTTTGGACCCCTCTCTTATTAGCGGTACGTTTTAGTGGATTAATTAATTATTAAATTTATTTATTTATTTGACCTAATTATATGTTTATAAATATATCATTATATTGAATATTATAGGGTGTTAATGTAATTTTGAAATCATCGATGAAGCTCTCCTTCCTCCATCCTATGGTAGATCATCTCAAATGATGACAAAACACCAGATCAGGTCATATCAAGACACAACAAATGCAGAAGCTCCTCCAAAATAATTATAGAATATGTTCTTCACAAAAAATAAATTTATAACTAAGTAATTACTTTTATTTTTTTGTTTTTATTCCATTACATTAAATGATTGACCATATCTACCACTTTTCTTATATATGTGCCAGTTACAGTCTCTGTATGTGACCATGTAGAGAAATTACTTGTTTTATTCACTATTTTCTAACTCTAGAATCTTCATTCTTGATCATTTACCATGAATTATTGGCAAAATATATTTAAAGAAATTGATTCTTTTTTCTCTCATTGATCCGCGTTCTTTACCAGTTGGATCCCCGTGGTCCTAGTTTCACTTTGTTGAGTGGTACCAACCACGATCTGACCCCCGAATTAATGGTGGATTGATGAAAAAGTAACAAAATTATGATTTAATCATAGATATAGGAATATAATGGGATGAGGATGGTTAATTGTGCAGTTTTATTTCAGATCTATAGTGGTAGGAATAATGGTGATGTGTGAAACTGATGAAGAAACCTTGATGAACCATCGATGGTGATTTTATGATGAGCGACAGTCAAGATCCTTCATTATTGGAAAGATCCACCATTTTTTGGTATATTAGAGTCAGAAATAAATTATGGAATATAAGATCTATGTTCATAGATTGTATCTGGCATTTCTATCAAAAACTCAACTACACGCCATGTTCCATGAAGAACACATGGAGTAAATCCCCTCCCACAGAAACTGCAAGGGTTTGGGGAATCATTAGGAGAACATGGTGTGTTTTCCCTTAACATGTTGTGTACCCCTTACCCAATTGTAAACCCCATGTGATGGGACAAAAATATGGGAGCCCGTGTGGAAGTGCATGGGATCATTGACACAATTGTGTAATTCGGTACATGGAAGCAATGAGAAACACACGGAACTTATCCCAGTTATCCTGGACATGACATTTAGTCCATCAACATGGAATGTACTACTACATGGAGAGTAAGTCATGTTACAAACATGTACATGGATATGTGGTGGAGTGGTACCACACATCATGTGGATCCCCTCAAACATTGTGAACCCCCTGATCTCATCTGAGGAAACATAAAATGTATGTATCAACTTCATTTGAACTTGGATTTTGGCCTTTGAGTAACCAATCATGGGTGTTTTTTCATGTAAAATTAAATGGTATACTCGGTTGTGGCTTTCAATATATGATTTGGAATATTCTGGTAATGATATATTTTGAGGTGATGCTCGATGGATGTAGTTATTAGAAAAGATCACCAAATGTTTCTTTCCATGCAGAACTCTCCTCAGGGGTAAGGAATCTTTACTCGATGACATAAAGTGGAACCCTATATTTGGTTGGGGAATGGGTCCTTTGATTTTGGATTATAACCCTCCTATGTTATAGGGAATTGGTATTCTATGTCCTAGAGTGGAACCCTCTTGTAGGTCTGGGAATTTTTCCTCAACTTTCCAAGTGTAACCCTCCTATCTTAATAGGGAATGGGTCATTAATGACCGAGAGTAAACCCAACCTGCTAGGATAGGTATGGTCCTCATCCTTTAGAGTGTAACCCTCAAGTCAAGCTAGTCATAGGTTCTAATCCTTCAGAGTGGAACCCTCTTGTGGTACCTAGGCATGGCTACTCCACCTAAACTTTTTGACCCCTAGATTGTGGGGTACAATGATGAGGTGTGACTGGATGTAGCATTGGACTCGGGTAGAAGAGGGAAGTCTTCCCTACCAAGATTCATTTTTTTGATGCGACGAAAACCATGTAGATGATTCCGTTCATCCCAAAGAAGATAGTATCATGGTGTGATGAATGGGTACCTTGGACTTGTGTGTTCAGGTCATACACATTATATGTTGCGAATCATTTTTGGACATTTTGTATTGTCGTATACTCATCTTATTGGGATAAGTTATGAGATGGATGTCCCATTACTCTCTCATTTTGAGATTTTTTGGATGATAATATATATATATATATCCTTCTTTAGTATCCACTAATTGGATTTGGTTACTCTCCATCCATGAGAGGTGAAGACACACAGGGTATGCCATGTTCTTTCTATGTATATCTTTACATGTTTGGATGAATCTAATATCCTTCTATAGGTAGAAAGTATTAGATGATAGTTCATCTACTCACTATGTTTAGCCCATTATTCTTGGACGATATTGCATTCACTCTTTATTGGAATGATATGTACCCTTTCACTGTACCGTATACTATCTGTTGTATTTCCCTTCTATTGTAACCCCTTTAGATTTTTGGGTTTCCTAAAGGGCATGTTTATACTCACCCTTGCATGGTTTTTTGAAGCACATATTATTTCTTATACAGACGACATATATGTCAATAATGAAATTAGATTATCTTAGGGGTACTGGGTTATTAGACTACGTATTGCGGTCATAACTTTGGATTTAGGTGATGGGATCTCTCAGCTATTTACTTTTCTATTTTTTCATATTGGGATATATTTATGGATGGGTGTGTATTTTCCCCCTTTTATTTTCAATTACATTACAATTATTTTGTACTATGTAAAGGTTCATAAATGTTTGGTTTACTTTATAGAAGTGTTTTAGGTTTTCTTATTTACCTCTACACATTATTATTGAGTTAGATTTGTGTCTGTATAGGTATTTAAGAGAATTCCACCCCATGATAGTTATTGTAACATACCAGGAAAATAAACAATATGACATTTTCATATTTATTAATATTTTTGAATTAAATATTAATTTTATTTTATAGGGGATGTTATATTCAAAGGCATACCTGACATGCAACAATGGGTTTCTCTGATGTCTTATGTTGCACAAAATGCTGAGTCATACTGAAAAATAATAATATATTATTATTTTAAATGGTAGTTAACGCCTAGACATTGTAATGGAAGGAATGAACATAAATAACTACAATATGAATATACATGTTTTTTAAATGTTTTTATATTTATATAATAAAATTTAGAGGCTTAAAATGTGAACGAATCTAATTTTAAGCATAAATACTCTAATATTCATTAAAAGGCCAATTAACCTCCTTTTGATGGAGAACCCTCTTGAAATATAGTTTTGGATAATTTTATATATTATATATGACAAAATAAAATTATTCTGTAGAATAGAGACATCAAAATTTACTTTGGGTAATTTTTGGTATTTTTCTGATGTTCATTTTTTTAATGAATAGTGAAAAATACTACATTTTAATTCAAAACTGCCTTTTAATCTAATTTATTTATATGGTTAGATTGTATTTTTAAATTATCTTAATGTTTAATTAGATTATATTTTTTCTATTTATTTCAATGTTGGTAATTGGATGTAATTTCACTTTGGAATTGGACAAAAACAAGTTTCATTCTTTTGATAGTTATTATTTCATAAAAACATGCTTTTTGTTTTGACCATAGGAATAAATTTTAAATTAATTAATAAAACTTCTATGTTTTTAATTTGGTAAAATATACATAATTATTTAATTCATAATATCAAATATATATTAAGCTAAAATTTTGTTATTTTTCTGAAAACCTTGAATTTTTGATGAATAGTGAAAACACTAAGTAGTAGTTAAAAACCCAAATTTTTCATTTAAATAGAATTTTACCACTTATATGAATTGAATTTTAAAAATCCTACATACATGGTTGTTATGAAAAAGTAAAATGTGGTTTAATAAGATTAAAATTATTTTTGTTAAATAGCAACTTTTGACTTTTTTTACTATGGTTAAAGGTAAATAGGGTAATTCATGGTAAAAATAATATTATAATAACATAAAATTACCTTAACACTTGTCCTAAACTTATTGGATGATTAATTTCCAAACAATACAATCCTTGGGTAAGAATTTTGGTCTTTGAAATCCATTTGGGTAAGATAATGACATTAATAACTTTTTATTTAAAGTAAAAATAAAAATATCATAAACATGTATTATTTTGATAAAAACAATTTTAATGTGGTGTTGTATAATTTATATATTTGACTATTAATATTCATTATAAATATAAAAATAATTCCTAAATCATGTTATTTTATTTATAATTTTTAGACATCAAATAAATTAAATTATTTATGACACAATAATAATGCAATGTTTACCTCATTAATAAATGATTTAAATAAATGAGATTATAAAAATTTAAAAAATATTTAAAACCTATATAATTATTATTTTATGACTTTATTTCAAACAATATTCCTCATATATTTGAATTTAATAATTTTGGGACCTTTAGAATCCGAAAATCATTATATAATGAAATAATATTTTCAAACATTCCTAAAGTGCCCCTCCTCCCCCTTATAAAAAGCTCTCACCTCTAACCCATTACTCACACCTCTCAAGCACTTGGGCTCGTCCAAACTCTTCCCAAATAAGCTCTCAAGATCCGTTTATTCCACCTGGAAGCCTTAACTTTGGTAGAAGGTTCTTTAAGAAATCCTTTTAATTTAAACCAAAGGGAGTTACCCGATTTAAAGGTAACATCTTCTCTTAAGTTCTTTTCTTTTATTTTACTTCTCCGACCCCCTAAATTTTTTTATTCCTTTAATTTATAACAAAAATTGTATCATAAGTATAATAGGTTTTTGTTATGATAAGGATTCTAACTTCACTTACACACACCTCCGTCTAATTGGTAAAGAACATACGGTTTCTGTGAACGGCGAACTACTGCCTCAAGAAATGATGATTGTTCAATATTATCCTACCACCTATTATGGTGGTCATTATGATGGAAATGTATTTATATTTGATATATATTATATTTATATTTTCTATATACTTCTCTATTTTTCATTTATATAATACCTTTATTGTTTCCATAATGGGTAAATGCGATAATTTCATTTGAGGAAGTGCAGACTACCGCCCCCTCAAAGTGATATAACTCATTAATGCCATATGTGGAATGTAAAAAGGATAGAGTTAATAAAATTATATATGGTATTATATTTTAATTATAATATAACTATTTATCATTGTGTTTTCATTCCATTAAATATGAAATAGAAATGAAATTAGCGTTCTTGCGTATGTACGGCTTACCGTCTCCAAGAACGGTGCATTTCATTTCAAATCTCCAAATGTTTTGTAATATTATAAATACATATAAATACTGGATATATATGATATATATGATATCTAAATCATTAATATTATTCTAGAGATAATAGAATTTTTACCACATGAACAACATGTAATTATAAGAAGTTTATTTTTGACTCAAGTACCAAATATCGACAAAAAGATCATTATTAACTTAAATGATTTAGTAATGATTATAATAGGTAAATAAGTGATATAAAGAAATAAAAAACTTGAAAAATGTTCTTAATAAATTATAAATTAACATTATTTTATTATTCATGAGATTAAAGAACAAACGGGTCAAATTGGACACAAGGTAAGAGGTTTCTTATCTCACTTTTAATTCTATGAGATTTCCATTATTCTGCGCTTATTTATTGCATGTGGTGTATTGTGTACTAAAATTTGATATGTATTATCATGATTATATTTATATTCAGGGTATTTTCTGATTAATTTGGTGTTTATTAGCTTTTGGTCATACGACACAATTGATTACAACGTGGTAAGGGGTTTCTTATCTCACTTTTAATGTCATGATATTTCCATTGTTCACCACTTATTTATTTCATGTGGTATGTTGTGTACTTCCATTTTATATATATTATCATGATTCTATTTATATTAATGGTATTCTCTAATTAATTAGGTGTTTATTAACTTTTGTTCTTAAGACTCGATTGATTACAACGTGGTAAGTGTTTTTCATCTCAATTTTTATTCTCGTGAGATTCAAGCTATATTTTCCACTATTTATTTTTGTGTGGTGTATTTACTGCCCATGGTTGTATTATTTTTGAAATATAAATTAATTTATTAGTATTTAAATTTTCATTGTATGATAATTATTTCATGTGAAGTATGTTTCTTAGGTTACCAAATTGGTAAGAGAATTTCTAATTTCAATTTCCACTCATTAGGTTTTACGCAAACATCATTGATTATTTTTCTCCATGATTATGTGTGAAATCACTATTTATTTATTTATTAATTAATTTCCACTCTCCTTCATGTGTATATACTTTGGATACATATAATCACCCCATTGATAAATTCTCATGTGATCCATATGAACCTGATAAGAGTAATCTTAGCTCAATTTCTATTCATTGAGTTAAACATCCAAGCCACTGGTGTTGTTTTTACAAGAATATGTGTGAATGTCATCTGATTTATTTACACTGAATATTCAGTCTCATTGAGTGTATTTATATTTTTCACACATAATTATGTCATTTATTTATCCTCAAACAAAGGATATGGTCTTTATAAAGGATTTCATCTCAATTTACATTCAATTGAGACTTATTTGTTGTTATACACCAATTCAATTTTATATGGTGTACATACTTCCCTTTGACATATTATATCATGAATATCCTTATTCCCATGATATTATAATCACTGGTTATTATTATTCCTAAATTATTTTTATTCAATCATCTCTCTTTTGATTAGGAACTCTTTAACTAAAATTTCGTTTAAAATGATTTAAAGATTTATTCTTATAAATATTTCTCATTAATTTCCATGTTTTAGAAATGGTTTTAAGGAATTATTTATGTAGACATGAATTATTTGAAATTATAGTTTCTTTTAGAAGTGTAAAAGTGTTATGGGAAACTTTGATTCAAAAATATATTTATTAAATGTTTTAAATGGTTTTGAAAAATGTTTTGATAAATCATTGATTATTCCAATATCTTGAAATGTTATATTGTGATTACAATATGGAAATGTTATCTTTCCTTTATGATTGTTTTATATGTTATGAATATGTTATGGTTATTGGGAATTGTTTATTCATGCGGTTGGTTCTGTGATAAGCCTAGGGTGGGTGAGCCCGAGATAGCTCTCCAATGCATTGGGTAACGTAACGGAGGAAAACATTAATGTTTATCCTAAGAGATTTAGGGAATATACTTTGATGGGTATCCCAAACATAACTCCCTATGTAGCTATGAAAGCTACAATGTAAGTATGTTATTAATACCACATGTTACCTTTATGATTTATGATTTCTCTGTGTTATTCATAAATCTTAAGATATCATAAGGTATATTATGATTGAAAATTATAGTTTCATTGATTTCTATTTATTGATGGGATAATGTTTTCTTTCCTTATTTTATAACCCTTACTGATCTTTTTATGCTCATCCCATGTTAGGAAATATTTTTCACAAGACTTAAATATGAATATGGTCAATGATGGGATCAACAAAAATTCATGTCATCAAAAACATGGAACTAGACAAGTTTCTTTTTTTAAGAGTTCTTATTTTATGAAAAAAATGGAAATTGAGCAGAAGTGTCTACATTGTATTTTTTGAGATTTAATAGTTATGGCCTAATTCTTTAAATCTATAAACCTGAAAAGATCCTCAATTTGAATTTTTCACTTAATTCATGATTATTTAATTTTTAAGGTCGTGTCTTTATAGTTATAACTTCGGCACTTATCGTTGTCGCCTGGCCCATGGAGGCATGACTGGGGTAGTTGTGGAATAAGCTCTGGCATGGGTTGTGTCCTGACAATATACATCACATGAGAGCACTTATTTACATATTGAGAAATCAAATACTTTATACAAATAATTATAAATTTAATTTAATAATTCAATATGTAGTGTTCTTGAGACACATGATTTTAAAACATGGAATTCCAGTTGATCCTAAGAAGTTAAAAGCAATTATGAACTAGAAGTAGTCATGGAATGAATTTGTGATTTGTATATTCTTAGGATTCACATGGTGGTCCCATTATTTTATCAATTATTTTTCAAAATTTGAATCAATATTGGCATCTCCTACTCATAAAGGATAATTTTCATATCAGATTCTAAATTTTATACTTCTTTTATTGAGTTGAAGCATCCTTTCATGTCGAATATGGTATTGAAAAAATTGGTATTAGGGTAGGGATATATATTATTTTTTATGCATTGTGTTTAGGTTTTGACTAAATTCTTCTTATAGGTCATCACATAGTGGCTTATGGATCTCTTAAAATTTGGACCCATGAGAATAACTATACAACTCATGATTCTGAACATGAAGTTGTGATGGAAACTCTAAAGATACTATTACATTACCTTTTCAATGAGAGGTTTACTATCTAATATGATCATAAAAATTAGAGTAACATCTTTTCAAAAAATGATCTTATTTTTTAGAAGGGTGATGGTTAGAGTAACTCAAGACTTTGACTTTGACAATTCATGCACCCTTAGTCATGGGAATTTCATTTTTGAACCTTGATCTTGGGAATTTCATCTCCCAAATGAAAGAATCTCTTGAGTAATGGAATAAGATGTCTCTCATTAACTGTATGCATTTGGGTGTATAGTAGGATGAGACCAATGTTTTTTTTATTGTTCATTTAACATCATAACAATTTTAGATTATTCTCTATAATCATCTTCTCGATGATGAGTTCTATTCAATTATGGATTATTTTTATGGTGGGTATACCATCAAAAAATGGTCATTATCTTCTAATGGTTTTCTTTTCTTTAGAAACTAGCTTCTTGTTTCATTACCTGTGTATAATGTGGTGATGGGGAATTTTCATCATTCCTAGTGGGAGATAGACAATGGGACTGTAACACCCCAGGTAAATAAAGAATATGACATTTCATATTTATCTATATTTGTGAATAAAATATTGAAATGACTTTAAAGGGGAAGCTATGCTCGATGGCGTACCCAACACGCAACAACGAGTTTCTTGGGAATCTTACGTTGCACTCTAATAATAAAATAATGGTAGTTAGTATGTAGCCGTTGTATTGGCGGGAATGGATAGAAATAACAAAAATATGATTATATATGTTCTTAAATATTTTTACATTTATACAATAAAGGATAGAGGCTTAAAATACGGAAAGAATTCAATTTTAGGCATTTATACCCTAATTTTCACTAAGGGTTCACTTATCACCTTTTGACGGAGAACCGTCATTAAATATAGTTTTGATCACACTTTTACATTATTTTGGACCAAATAAAACTCTTCTTAAGAATCGGGACATCAAAATTTACTTTGTGTAAATTTTTGGTATCTTTCTGATAATGTTCATTTTTTTAATGAATAGTGTAAAATGTAGTATTTTAATTCAAAACCTCTTTTTAATCTAATTTATTTATATGATTAGATTATATTTTTAATTGGTTTTAAAGTTAAATTAGAAAATATTTTTACCATTAAATCCAATACTGGTCGTTGGAATTAATTTCACTTTGAAATCAGACTTAAACTAGTGTCAATCTTTTGATACTTATTGTTTTATAAAAACAGGCTATTTGCTCTGACAGCGGGAATTAATTATTAAATTAATTAATGTGAATTATATGTTTTGAATTTTGTAAAATATACTTCATTTTTGAATTTGTAATATCAAATATAGCTTAGGGTGAATTTTCGGTAATTTTCTGAAAAACTTCAATTTTTGATGAATAGTGAAACCACTAAGTGGTAATCAAGCAAACTGATTTTTCAGTTAAATGAAAGTTTACCACTAATGTGTATTCAATTTTGAAAATCCGACATACATGGTTGTCATTAAGAAGTAAAATTTGGTTCAATGAGATTAAAATAATTTTTTGGTGAATAGTAACTTATTAAGTTTTTAATCGCGATTAGTGGTAATTAGTGTAGTTTAAGATATAAATAATGCTTTAATGATATGAAATGACCTAGACACATGTCCCAACCTTATTGGTTGTGTCATGGCCGACCCAGACAAGCCATGGGTCAACTTGGGGACCCCATGGATCCACTTTGGTTGGGAAATGACATAAATAACATTTTATTTAATGTAAAAGTAAAATTGACACAAACATGATATGTTTTACTAAAACAATTTTTGAGTGGGGTTATACAAGTCATCTTTTTGATTATAAATATTCATTGGAATGATAAAAATATTTCCTACATAATCGTATTTTTTTTATAATTTTTAGACATTAAATAAATTAAATTATTTATGACATAATAATGATGCAGCGATGATATCATTATTTGACGATTTAAATAAAATGGAAAGATAATGTAAAATATATGAACTAAAAATGTACAAAACTTATTGGATGAGTGTATTTCGAAGACTTATCACCTTATACATGAATTCTATCAATGTGGGACCTTTTAAAACCGAAACACATTTTCAAATAAAGTAATATTTCTTTACTTTCCAAAAGTACCCCTCCTCTCCTCTTATAAAAGGCCCCCACCTCTACCTCATTTAACACACTCCTCAAGCCTTTGCCTCGGCCAACCCCTGACAATTTACTCTCTCCACATCCCTATCCTCATCCTAGAGGAATCCCTTTGGGCATAATCTTTTCAAAGGAAGCCTTTAGGCTTAAATCAAAAGGAGTTACACTTTTAAAGGTAATTCATTCTCTCATGTTCATTTGTTTTATTTTGCTTCTCCAACCCCCTAAACTATTTTTATTTACTTATTTTGTAACAACACCAGTATCCTAAATATACTAGGATGTTTTTATAAGATTTATTCAAGCTACACTCTCACACAACTACATCAAATGGTTAAAGAACATACGGTTTCCGTGGATGGTGAAATTCTGCCTCCCGAAACGATGATTGTTCAATACTCATTTAACACCTTCAAAGGTGGCCATTATGATGTCACTATATTTATATATGATATATAATATGTTTATGTTTTATTTATGCTTCTGTATTTTTCATTTTTGTCTTACCTTTATGGCTTCCATTATGGGTATACGCGATATCTTCATTTAAGGAAGTGCGGACTACCGCCCCCTCAAAGTGATTTGATTCGTTAAATACCATATGTGGGATGTATAAAGGATGGAAATATGATATTATATATGATATTATACTGGATTTATAATATACCTTTATATCATTATTATTCCATTCTATAAAATACGAAATAGAAATGAAAGTTGCGTTCATGCGTACGTACGGCTTACCGTCTCCATGAACGGTGCATTTCATTTCTTACCTCTAAATGATTATGTAATGTTATAAATGCATGAATGTACTGGATATATATGAAATATATGATATCTACATAATGAATACAATTCTGGATATAATAAAAATTTGGCCACACGAACAACATGTAATTGTAAGAAGACCACTTTCGACTTAAGAACCAAATATCGGCAAAACAAATATTATCAACTTAAATGATTACATAATGTTTGTGACATGGTAATAAGTGGTATAAAAGTAATAATGAACTTGAAAAATGGTTCTTAAGTGTTGACGCTCCTTTCGTCACAGAATCTAAAGATCGGAAAAGGGAATATCTGAGCTCAAAGTGATTAATCCTTTGAAGAAACATCAAAAATCGACAAAGGGATGGAAAAGGAGAACATTGCCCATAGGTCGCGCAAGTTCCCTCTTGGTCGCGCAAGTACACTTGCGCGCCGCCTCAACACTTGCGCGACCCCTCATGGTCGTGCAAGGGACTTGCGCGACATATCTGGTAACCGCCCAGTAACCGCCCGGGGTCTTCTTTTGCCTATAAATAGACCCTGTGGGCCCCCCATTAAGGAAGATCTTTTCCCAGAAACTCGGATCAAAGCTCCTGACGCCCAAGTCTCTTCTCAAAGCTTCCAGAACACTTCTAAGGTAATTTCTTACCTAGAATGGAAGATCTAAAGGGAAGAAGGAAGGCCTAAGTGTTGAAACTTATCAAACACTTGCGCGCCGACTTAATTCCTTCAATATAACTTGCGCGTCCCTCTTCTGGAAGAACCTCAAGAGGATGGGAAAGGGTTTAATAAAGAGTCGCTCAAGTAATTCAACTCTGATTGAAAATCGCGCAAGTATCCCTTATGTCGCGCAAGTATACTTGCGCGACCAATACTTGCGCGCCGCCGCAGGACTTGCGCGACCTTCAATACTTGCGCGCCCCTATCTTTTTGGGTGCCCATCTTGCCCTTTTTCACCCCTCTTAAGCCATTTCACCCTTCCTATTCAAGATTCAGTCTTCAAGATACTCTTCAAAGCCATTTATGGTATGATTTCTTGATTTGACATCCTTATCTGAAAGGAATTATGTGAAATATCTCTCAAAACCTAATGATTTAAACATCTTTATGTCACCAAAGATTGAGAGTTCATTCATTCAACCTCATCCTTTAAGATGAGAGAATCCTAACCTGGGTTTCCTTTTCAGGAATAAATCCCCAGTTATAAAACCTTTGATTTAGGCATCTTCCTTAAGAATAAGCCCCAATCAAAGTCCTTTAAACTTGGGCATCCTCCTCAGGAGTAAGCCCCAAACCTTAATCCCTAACCTGGGTCTCCTTTTCAGGAATAAAGACTCAGTCATAACCTTGGGCTTCCTTTTCAGGAGTAAGCCCCAAGTCCCCTAAACCTAGGCTTCCTTCTCAGGAATAAGTCCTAGTCATGAACCTTGGGCATCTTCTTTAAGAATAAGCCCCAATCAAAGTCCTTTAATCTTGGGCATCCTCCTCAGGAGTAAGCCCCAAACCTTAATCCCTAACCTGGGTCTCCTTTTCAGGAATAAGACTCAGTCATAACCTTGGGCTTCCTTTTCAGGAGTAAGCCCCAAGTCCCCTAACCTAGGCTTCCTTCTCAGGAAGAAGTCCTAGTCATAAATCTTGGGCATCTTTCTTAAGAGTAAGCCACAAGTCTCTTAAAATTTCTCTTAACCAGTCATAAATTCCCTTTGATTTGGGTTTCCATTTCAGGAATAAAACCCAATCATAAGTCCCCTCCTAATTTGGGCAGCCTCCTTAGGAGTAAGCCCCAAGATTAGAGTATTCAAATCTCCATGAAGCACATATAACTTTGTGGACCCTGTTCATGGATTTTCTTCCTAAAAGTAAATCCTAAACCTTCACCTATCTGGGCAGTCATCTATACATAAGCCCCAAAACAAATTCTTATGATTGCATCTTTTATGGCACAATTGTCTAAATTTTACCAATACCTCTTGTTTCTCACACCGAGCATGACTCACGTGAGCTTAGAGTGTAAAAGTAATTATGACATTCATCTTTGAGCCATCAATCATAAAACATCATATCCCATTCCTCGAACTACGTGGGTTCTGATTCCTTTTTTCAAAACAAAGGATACGTAGGTAGCCCATTCATGGGTTCGATCCCAACATTGAAATAATATCTGTCCTTCTGAATGACGATAAACTTCAAGTGCCCCACTGAGTGGCTTTAAAACCAGCCTGGTCATCAAAATGACCAAGAGACTTTTATATAAATGTTTTGAAGGATACCATTGACCAAGAATCTCTAAAACAAATATAGATGATTCTATATTGATGAAGAACCTCGAATACATATAAAAGATTCTCTAAATTTCTTACATATTTAATCATTGATTGTTAAAACTAAAGGAAAGCTCATTTTATACTTGGTAATGTAATAAGGATTCACGAACTTAACTTAAATCTATAAAGAGAGTCCCGGAGTAGACAATAATTCCCCTCAAAAAGGTGTGATGAGTCCGACCTCCCATCCTCTCGACCAATGCAAATTCCTAAGCCTCATTAGCCCACAAGCTAATGAGCGCCTGCCTTTGGAAAGTAGGTCCAAACGGATGTGGAATCATTGGATGTTTCCGGTTCTACGAACAAACCCGTTAGAAACCGATCGGAACGTTTGAATCTCCCGTCCAGGAGGTCATCCCCGGATTCCGCGCGAAACAAAAAATGGTGAACCCGACGTGAATCCTTAACCAAGTTAAAGTGATGTTCTTCTTAGATGTTAGGCCCCTTGGGCCAACAAGGCAATCATTGACATATGATCATCCAAAAGATGCAGTAGCCGGATTCATCTTGATTATGTCTGTTATATGGAACAGGCACTCTTTTTTCAAGATCTTCTACAAAAAATGGCTTTCCTTAAATTCACCCCTGTGAATACTGCTGCTGAGAACACCTCTACTGTGAGGTCTGCTGCCATGAAAACCAATGCTGCTACTCCTGCTGGAACGTCATCCGCTCTGAGGATGACATCACCAACTCAGCGTCTTCAACGCTGTGTTTCAAATGCACTGGTTAAGGAGTACCGTCGTAACGGTACTATCCCAACTCTGGAGGCCGCTCGTCAAGCCCTCCAAGTTAACAATTCTACCTGGTCGTCCGGACAACGGCGACCAGCAATCAAGAAGCAGGCGGTGCTGACTACCGTCTCCAACCGTTTCGGGTCGTTATCCCCGGAACGCAATTTCCATTCACTCCCTTATTCTGAGGAAGTGAATGAGCAGGTCCCGCGGGACCTTAATTCAAAGAGACAGGAGTCCTTCTCAAGGGCTCCCATCAACAATCGCCGCCAGACTCGTGCGGTAGTGCACCCTCAACATGATGAGGGTACCGGCTCCAGGCATTCAGATCAGGTTCCTCGAACCCGAGCAGGCAAGATGAATCACCAGAGACGGAATCCGGTTAATAATAGGCAGGTTGTCATCCCTGCCATCTCCGGAGAAATCCACCAACCTAACTTGGTGGCAAATAACGAGCAGGCATACACACCTGTTCGTTTTAATCCCGCTGTCCAGCAGACTCGTCTGGCAGCATCAAGCCGATCCCGCCAGGCAATTCCGGCGGAGTACCATAGGCAGGAACATACACCTGCTTATACATCAGCAGTTAGTCAGCAGGCTCGTCTGACTACATATGATGGATCTCGTCAACAGCGTTTGGCGAAGTGTAATCAGCAGGCACATACACCTGCTAATACTAATCAATCCTACCAACAGTCTCGTTTGGTAGCGCACGGAGAAGTCAGTCGGAAAGCCCCGACGACAAACAGGAGGCAGACTAAACTCTCTGCCTCCACACTTAAGTACTGTCAGGATTCACTGACAGGAAAAGGAGGACAGGAGCAGGCACATACACCTACTCCAATCCCGGAATGGACGTATATCCCTGTTCCGGCGGCTGAAGTCACCAAGCATATTTTATCAATGGTGAAAGAGCAGAAGCAAATTCCTGCTCATATTCTGGATGCTTGCCAGGATATCATAACATCTTCAGCATCATCTCAGGGACAGACACATAAATCTATCCCTAGCAGTGGAGTGACACATCAACAATTCACTCCGGAACAGACACACACATCTGTTCCAGTCCAAGAGGGTTGTGGGGCCTACTCCCCCATATCATATGGACAACCAAGTCAGGCACATACACCTGATTTGAGCGATGATCGTCAGCCTAACCTGACCATCTTTCCTGATCAGGCACATACACCTGCTCAGAGCAATCACTTTCGTCATCAAGTGATTTCTAAAGCGAGTAAGAAGGCATCTAAGAAAAAGATCCGCCCAGCACAGTCAGGAGATCAAAGGCCAATCTGCAACAAGGCCTTGCTCGATGCTGGAGTTCTTGAAGCCCTCAGACATTTATCTGTCGAAATTCAAGATTCTACTCCCTCAGTTCCCAATAACAGGAACATTAATCCCGAAGGTCTTCAACAGACACTTCCTCATGAAGACTTGCTTCATGAAAATTCGGTCAATCTTGAAGTTTCTTCTTCAGATGAGAACCACAGGAACCCTCTGTGTGGTCAGAAGACCAAGGAGCAAGAGATATCATCTTTTGCTGTAACCCATCATGAAGGTCCTCCTCATGGTGATGAACTTCGCTGCGAAAGTCCTCTCCGCAGTAGTGATTCACATTGTCTTGAAAATTCTTCAGAAGGCAATGTAGTGACGAGAAAGCCCTCCTATCTCGAGGCACTTGCAAACGTAAAACCAGTCATGTCTGAAGTTTTACTATCGGCAGGTGAAACTCTTTCTCCATCAGAAGATAGCTTGGGGTTCAGGTTATTCTCCGAACCTTCCCTAGGTCATTCATCTTCCAGCATGAATAGTGATTCCTCTACCAATCTTGTTGAATCCGATGAAGCAACAAGGAAACACCAACTCTGGTCCAAACAGGTAGAAGAATCTTCATTTAATGATAAAGAGGAAATGCTGAACATGAGGAAAAAACTGGCAAAAGGTGAAGTACCAGTCATGTTTTGGCCTTTGGCTGATTCACAGTATGACATTCCAAAGATGTTGATGGATGATGGAATCCATGATATTCGTCTTAACATATGGAAAACTCTTTGTCAATTAAAGAAGAAGGTATTATCTTACGATGAATATGAAAACCATATTAATATAATAGAAGGGTTACAACGCCAGATTGATTTGGCATCTCTATCAGTCTCTCGGTATCCGAAGGCTGAAAAGCAACAGAGAACCCTTCAACGTTCATGCCTTGGCGCGCTGAGAAAATTGCGTCAGTTAATTTCCAATGCTCCATCTAATGTTCATATCAGAGGATGGGGTATTCACGGAGCACTACATTTCACAGTGCTTTCCGGTCAGCAAAGCCCGCCGAAAATGGTCTCATGCAATGTTATTGCCCATGGCCGGCCACAGTCAATGGGCTTTGTTCATAATCAAAATCTTGCTCGAGATCAAGCTTCAACTAGTTCCTCTCAAAATCAAGTATATAGAGAACAGGTTGTTGAATTGCTCCTACATCAAGCAGGCGAGAATATTTCACAAGCCTCTCGTCTGGAGCAAACACGTCATCAAATGACAGAAGTTTCGGAAATCATCCAACGGTCTGTTGAACCAGGTGATAAAAGTGGATATAGGTTAATGCATCCAGCTAATTTCCGAACTAAGATCCGCAAGATCAAGAGAGATTTCAAGAAGATCTCAGACATAGCATGTCAAGAGACACCCCAGCTTGCCAGACTGGGGACTTCTCTAACCCAACCCTCAGAATCAACGAATGGAATTCGAGGAGTTGAGCAGAAGCAACAGGAACACCCCCAGTCCACCGGACTGGGGACTTTTTCAAATCTTCAATCCCTCCCTCAGAGAAAGTCAGTATTCTCTCGATTAGGGAATAAGCCTCAAGAGGAACGAAGAGCCAAGATGTCAGGAGATTCTCTCCAAGTGACGGTTCACAAAGAAATTCCTGAGGGGTCAAGTCAACGGAATGCCATGTCTTATCATGGACATAAAAGGAGACAATATCATAGAAATGCTGATAGAAAGGATTTCATGAAATATGCATCCATTAATGTCATCACTGCCGTTGCTGCTGATTCACCAGATGAGGCTCAATCAGAGGGATCAGATGAAGAGGTTCCTGCTCAAGAAGTTGCGCACACAGACCTAAATGAAGAAGGTGTGCGCACACGTAATCAAAGGCTTACCCAAAATTTGGGTATTCCTTCAAGTAACCCACTTCCCCCTCTCCGAAAAGGATCCAATAAGGGGAAAGGAAAGAATCAGGTTACTTCTCACCCTTCCTCTGAAGGAGGTCAATCGCTCTCATTAGAGCAAAGGCTTGCACAACAGGAGGAAGAAATGAAAGAATTAAGAAGGTTGAATGCAGAACTACTTCAGAGTAGTCTTCTTCTTAAGAATGCTGAAGTCCGACAGCCGAAGGAATTTGTTGTAACTACTGAGATGGATCAGGAATATCCTCCTTTATCAGTACACCCACAGAGGTCTAATCCTACGGGTCAAACGCAACAACGGTTGGCAGCACTACCATTA